>JAUTXW010005176.1:107500-707500 GCA_030620095.1 Kuschelorhynchus macadamiae
TTTAAGAAATTATAGTCATGGCATAACGATGAAGTGTGATTAAGTCAAATATTGCTTCAGAGTCAGAAAAAATTGTGCTTTGGCTATACACTGTTAAAATTCTATAAGCTTAGCCTTGCTAGTTTTAATATCACTATACTTTTTTCCTTCAAATTATTGCATTAAAAATTACTAAATTTTCTCAAAAAGGGCTAACTATAGGTATAGATCTATTAATAAAATATGCTTAGAATTGGATACCTAAAAAGTAAAAAATATACAAGGTGTTTCATTTAAAATAACAAGTTTATATTTGTTTTTCTTGGAAACCAAACGTAACACAGAAGTCAAAATATCTTAATTTAAAAAATCAATGTATATAATATAGACTGTATCAAATTTTGAAAAATAATCTTTTGTCATTCCCAATAAGTTCTAATAGGCGTATTGAAATTTTGCTTTAAAAAGTTAAGCGGATGGATCGGTAAATATATTAAAGGGTCAGTTTTAGTGTAAAAAATAATTTTTCAAAGAATGACTAGACTTACCAGTCCATCCCAGTTCCAGTTTGCGACTAAAGACTTGTTTAGTACATTTAGTACTAATGTTGGACAAACCCATTTTAATTATTTTTAACCAGATTATCTGGTTAAAACGCAATAACGTGCAAAATAGTATTTTTAAGATAAAATTGATATACGTAATAAAGTGGTGTACAGCACCTAAACAAACGGATAATAACCTATGAACTTCAAAAGTTAGGTCTCAACAGCAAAGAGAAATAAGTTCCAAAAGATGAAAATCGAGGACCTACTTGAAAACAGGTGTCTTAACGTTAAACGCTCTAGAAAATCAGATGCTATGGAGGAAAAGTTTGCTGCAGAAACTACAAACCAATCTGCTTTTATTACAGAGTGAAAAAAATAAAGATTTTTATTAATTGAGTCAATAGGAGCACCAAAAACCTCAAAGTACAGCAAATACATCGTTTTTATTCATAACATGCAAGTAGATGGCGGAACAGGGATATTGTCATCTGAATATCTGTGAAGATTTCTAAGAAAGAATATTTGCCTAACTTCTGCATATATCAGCGTTACTAGTTGTTATAAATGTTTTTTAACAAAACCTTAAACAACGTTGACAAAAAAATCCAAAAGAGATTCCCATATAGAGACTAACTTTAAATTGCCTCGAAAATATATAATATATTTTATCTTTTCTATTTATTTATTTAAGATAATTGATATAATAGAAAATTGGATATGAAATTAAAGCCTATTACAAATTTAAGAAAGCCGTTTATGTTTCTTCGAATTCGTATTTAAATGTTTATTAAATTTGGTCTTTCGAAATTTATGCAGCGTATAACAAAAGTAAGGAAACGGCGAAATATCTCAGGTACCGCTTACTTAAATTTAATAAAAATATGTACGCTTAGGTATAAACCTATGCCGGATACAATGGCGAGTTCTGCATTGCTCCCAAGTTTACGGTTTTTCCGTTGTAAAAGAATTTTTTTTAATGGAACACCCTCTATTGTAACATTTTTTTTAAATCTGCGTAAAATTCGCAATACTTTTTATTAAGAGCATTTTTCATGGAAGTCAACAGTTTTTGCAAAAACAAGGGTCTAATATCCATAATTTAATGTATTATCTTTTATTATATTACCTTCACACAAAAGTTTATCTGAAATGTTTGACAATGTCAGTTTTGTTGATTTTCGAAAATAGATCGTTTAACTGAAATCCAAAGAATTGAAGTTTTAATGGGTTATGGGAATGCCAAACCTGCAAGATGTTTGTAACATTTTTACTGACACATATCCTTACAGAAATCCCCTAACTAAATCTACCGTTATTAAAATTAACCAACAATTTTATGAAACTGAGAAGGTTAAATTACTGTACGTTCCGGCAGACCTAAAAGCGCAACAAATCGTGATAAGGCTCTAAATTTTTTAATTAGTTTAAAAGAAAATTCGCAACTTTCTACCAGAACATTAAGCAGCGAAAATGACATCTCACATGTTCGTAGACCGGCTTTTAAAAACCGAAAAGTTTCATCCATATAAAATAACTTTGGTGCAAGAACTCTCTGAGAATGATCACGACAAGAGTTTGGAATTTTGTGAAGACATGATGAAACGTTACATTACCAATCTAAATTTTGTCAATCAAATTATTTTTTCTGAAGAAACTTTTGTTTCAATGGAAAGGTTAACAGGCATAATTGTCGATATTGGGCCAGGGAAAATCCACATTAGATACGTGAAGATTATACCCAATTTCCGCAAAAGATAAATGTTTGGTGTGGTATAAAGGGTGCAATAATAATATGTCTCTTTTTCATGGAAGACACATTAACTGGAGAAAGATATTTGAATCTTTTAAGAAACGAAATTGACCAAGCTATTGCAGAAACATTTCCGAATAACCGTAAATTCCTTACGTTACCTGCTGTATTAAGTAATAGTTATTAAAACTTGATTCTTTTAGATAATGGTGCACCAAATGATGAAATATAGTTTCAGCAGGATGGTGCTCTATCGCATTTTCGTCGGAATGTTCGGGAATATTGAGACAATGTTTTTTTTTGAAAGATGGATTAGACGTAGGTACAATAGAGGAGCTACCTCGGTATCGGGACCTAACGCCCCTAGACTACTTTTTGTAGGGACACCTTAAAACAGTAGTATAGGGTTTTAAACGAGCGAATAGAAACGGAATGTCGACAAATCGAGAAGATTAGCATTATTTTTCATGTATTAAATGTTTTCCCACAGTATTTGCCCTACTGTTGGCAACTAAATCGACAACATTTTAAACACTTTACTCAGTTTCATTATTGTAATATTTGTTGCATTAGGTATTTCTTTTTTGTACTATATTGCTTCAGTTGTTTTTTAAAACATACTTTTAAAGTTGAGCCTCAGTTTTCTTTTGCTGGTGTTTTGGTAGCAAGATGAGGAATTGTTGTGCTTTCCGGTCTGCCAGAACGTACAAGCATCTTTGACCTTTCCAGTTTCTCGAAATCTTTTGTTAAAATTACTTACGGTAGATTTAGTTATTGGCTTTTTGATAGGATATTTGTCATTAAAAATGTTGCAAAGATTTTACCGGTTTCGCATTCTATCCCCATATCTCAGTACAATAAAAATTTCAATTTTTTGGGTTTCAGTTAAACGATTCACTTTTGTAAATTAACATACATTGTCAAACATATCAGGTAACCTTTTATGTGCAGGTATTTTAATAAAAGATAATACATTAAATTATGGATATTAGACCCTTATTTTCGGAAAAATTTTTGACTTTCACAAAAACTGTTGACTTTCAAAAAAATGGTTGACTTTCATAAAAAGTATTGACAATTTTATGCAGATTTTAAAAAAGTAATGTAATATAGAGTGCTACATTAGAAAAAAATAAGTTTCCTTAAGTTTTGCTACAGCTCTATTTTAATGTATTTTAAAATTAATGAAGTAGGTATATCTCTGTGTGATAACAGATAAAAAATATTTATTAGATTAGTTTGTGTCTTTACTAAAAAAGTTTGAAATTCATTTAGTCATTGTACAATGTTTCTGGTTTTTAGAGCATATCACTGCTATTTTGTCATTACGATGTATAGGATATACATTCTTTTTGAGTTTTTTACAGCTTCTTTCCACGCGAAAAAAATAATAATGAAGAAATGAATGCCTTTGATATAATTAGCTGAGACCTTAACCATTTGACCTTAATTGATCTATATGTATTTTCTAAAATCTTTGATCATCCACCCTTAATAAAATAATGCATCTTACCCAACCTTTTATGACTTGGACCTTATGTCACTTTTTGTTAGAATTATAAGTTCTTGCACTCACATAAGAATCAATGTTTAAAATTCTAGTTTTAATAGATAATGGAGTAGAATTACTTATTACAGGTATATTGTGTGGTGTTATTAGATCTAAACCTGTTCATAATTTTCTGCCAAACATCAAATTTTGAAGTAGTTTCTTTACTGATGGTTGAATGTGGTACGAAATCGTTACAAAATCCCACATAATTCTTTTTCCAGTCCTGTGAACAACAATCAAGAGCTCTTCTAGATTATTTTAAAATTTGTGTACATCTATTAACTAATCGATTTATTGATGGGTGATAAGGTGCTGTTAATTTATGATAAATACCCTTTGATTTTGAAAACATATGACAAAAATTGCTGGTCATAGTCCGATATCAAAATATAAGAAACCCCGAATCTTGAGAATATTTGCCTATATATTTCTATAGTAGTTTTACTTGTTATGTCTTTAGAGCATACAATTCTGGCGATCGAGAATACGCATCTACTAATATAAAATAATATGACCCATAGGAAGATCCAACATCGATATAAATTTTTGAAAGGAGATAATAGGTTCTTTCTACGGATGAACAGGAACCGCTCTAGGATTATTTTGAAATGTTCTGCATTATTCGCAGTTTTTGCTTAACTACATACTAGAAATTTCATTTTTGAAGTACCTGTAATGTTTTTGGTACAACAACATATATTCAGAGACATCTCAATATACAACCTTGTTATAAAGAAAATTCAATTTGAGGAATGTTGAATGGTCAAGCTGATGTCATATTTTTACCAGTTTTAAGAAAATCTAACAATGAGTGTAACTTAAGATTAATTGCGGTTTTTTTAGCTATTTTATAACTTGTAACCGGTAAAATTTCTATTTCCTGTATTTCCAATTTGTATTAATGTTTCCGAGTTTGCTGTTAATCGCTTAAGAAAAATCTACCTTACTCTGCTGTTCGCTTCATCTATATTGAATGTCATATTGAAATGTTTGTAAAATACGAACAAAATTGTTGCATTTTTTAATGCATAAAGTTGGTAGAGCTCTATGCGGATTAAAAATTTGCACCAGTGGTTTGTGATAAGTGATTAATGTAAACATATTTCCGTATAAACATTGGAAAAATTTCCGTACTTCAAATATAATAATATAAGCCTATTTGTTGATACTTTTATTGAGTAAGTTAAGGTAGTAAGACTCTGAGGTACAAACTGAATTAGCCATTCAACTCCATCTTTACATAAGTAAGAAAGTACTGGTCGTGGTAAGGAAAAATCGAATTGGACTAAAAGCATTTTTATAAAGAAATTTATTTAGTGGATACAAAATTGTACTTAAAGTGATAAAGAACCGGCCATAACAATTAACAAGACAAGGATCGTAGCTGCGTTTTATTCCTTGGTAAAGGTGCATTAAAAATAAAATCAATATTTTGGCGTGCTTTGAATGCCACTTGCATAAATAACATCCATTTTTCAATTTTATCAGCAAAGAAAACGGATTTACTTCAATTTATATGTAGATCGTGATTAGTTAACCGCTTACAAACTGGTTCCAATCTAGAATAATGAATCGCCTCATTTTCTTCCGTAATTTAAATATCATCCAAGTAAATTGACACATCTGGAATACCTCTCGCTGAAAAATTGCTGATACTGATACTATACCAAATATAAGATGTATTACATGGTATAATCCTTTATGTTTATTTATAGTATGTAGACATTCATCTTCTACTTTAACTGCCATGGAGGAGGCACAAGTTCATCAATGTGCTAACGATTTGAAGAAATTTATTAATTGTACTTTTAAAATCACAGGTACAATAGATGTAGCCCAGTGAGATCAATCCGCTTTCTTTAAAACAGTTTGATCGATTAAATTATCAATCTCTTGTTTTACTTTTGACTTTGAGAAAAACGTACTATATTTTTTATATCTTAACAATTATTTAAACCATAAGTATGAATTAACTCCAATTTAATCTGTCGTATCCATTTGCGTCCTAATGATGGCTGGCTATCTATAGAAACTATGTAGAGATTAAAGTCTTAATATTCCTGTTTAAGATAAACATTACATGGAAAATATCCCAATACATTAAGAGAACTTTGGCAATAAGTAATATGCTTAAGTCTGGTTTTAATGATTTTAGCACCTGAAAAAAGCATATAAAATTGCCTCTTACCCATTATTGATTGATATTGATACTTAAGGTGCATGCATTTTTTTTTCTAAATTTATCTTGCTCCGATTCTAAGGCAGCTATTTTTAAATTTTGCTGAGTTCCTTGATTGGTTAATTCTACCTTTCTGCATACTTTCTTTAAGTGACCCTTTATCTGACCAAAACAAAAAAATAAATTAGTTTGAGTACATTTGTTAGCTAGTGGTTACTGTTACCACATTTAAAACAAAATCTTTTAAGAGTTGAAGAACTAGCAATGTTGGTAGAATGTGATTGGAACTGCACTTTATTAACATACGGATATTGACGCATGTCCTTTAAATCTTTTGCAGCTAATTCTATACAAACAGATATTTCCAGTGCTTTATCCAAATTCAAATTATGACACTCCAGAAGTCTCTTTGGTAATCTCTCATCACGAATTTTAAAAACAAATTGAGTCCTTAGTGCAGTTTTAAGAAAGTTTCTATCCAAATATTTGTGACTTAACTGCTTCCGGGTAGCATCCTGATGTTTCTGAAAGTTAATTCATTAAATATTTTTTGGTTTTTGACAAAAAGAGCATGGAGTGATATGATATCCTTCTCTCAATCCTATTATTGAAACAGACAATAAATTATTGCAAATTAATTGCAATATATCACAAATCATTATTTTATACATTTAAAGAGACAAGTATTACATTTAAAAATATACCTGATGACTTTAGATGCAAATCAATATCTGCAATATATTTAGTTAAATGTACCGTCCGTCAGGGGAATCAAACCCCTGGCCCAGATAATGGCAATATAGCATATATGTACTATGTGCGAATATCTTAACTGCCCTTTTGCGGACACGTGTTGTTTATAGTTCATTAAATTAACGAATAGCACTAGACTGCAAACGACCGGTAATAAATATAATAGAGCCAATTATTTCCTGCTAAAGCCAAACTGTGACCACGTTTGAAGTTCGTTATACATTATTTTAAGACCTTTCCGTATTGATCTGGCAAGTTTCCAAATACACTTGGTCACCACTTCGACGAAACATTTTTATTACAATCATTTGTTGCATCCCAATGTGATTTTTATTTCTGTTGACATTTAAGGAAATTACGTGCAGTGAATATCTTAAGTACAGTGTCAGTTAAAATTATTGTAACAAATTATCTTTAAAATATAAGGATATTTATTATGATAACAAACACATTAAAATGCTTCCGCCAATAAGTTTTTTATATCTTAAATTCATTATATTGGGTATTCAATTGAGTTAGCCGATACTTGATGGAAATCCATTATACACTGAATAAAACCTCTAAAGCTTTCATTTCCACTTACATTATACGATGACAACTGATTCGACAGACAGTGTCTTCTTCACATGGAATTTACAGTTTAAGTTTCTTTTAAGACCAACAATGCATTAAGAAAAATAATAAAAAATAATAAACTTACTCAAGACAAAAAGAAGAAATTAGGACTGTATATGCTGAGGTGTGGTTCATAAAATTTTTCCTTCTAATCAAATAAAATATATATATATATAATATGTATATATATATATATATATATATATATATATATATATATATATATATATATATATATATATATATATATATACCTACAGTCCTCATTGTAAAGCAAACTTAAACTACAAATTTCATCAAAACAGTGTGTGTCAAAACAATTATCATGGTATAATATAATATAGTGAAAATTAAAGTTATAAATGTTTTATGCAGCGTATTTAAATTTAGTTTTCCATTAATATGTAGTTTAGTAAAAAATGGTAATAGTGATTATTTCATGGCTAACGGTTTTAGATGCATGTATGTTTAAACCAAAACTTGTCAGATAGGAAGCGTGAGTGGCTATGTTTTGTTAAGGTGTGGTCCGAACTCTAAGTATGCTTTTATTAATGATGCTGAGAATTTAAATGAAAATTATCATTGGTTATTTGTACACGTCTTGTTTATTATAATTTTAGCTTTTCTAGCATTTTGTGCTTTTTATAGTTGTGAAGCATCTATATGTTTAACATATATATTACGTACAAATGTGATAAAACCAAAAAATAAGGTTTTTTTTTTTATGTTGGGTCAGACCACGAAGGAGAGAAACCTCAAGAAAACCTTAAAAATATTTGGTTCTGTACGCCAAGGCAAGGCGTCATAGTATATTCTACTCTACTTATTTGGCAAAACGGTGTATATTTTCACCTAGCTAAGAAGCTACGACCTAAATGTAGCAGTCCGTCTGGAAACGGTGCATCGTTCTCTTATAGAGTAATTTTATCTAAGTACCTATGATATTACCAATTCAAAAAATTTGTCACGACCAGCTTTTTTATTCTACCTAAATGCCCTCTTGGCAAAAAATATGCCTATTAGGTTTAATTACACCTTGCAATACTTAACAATAATTACTGATTTTTTGTTAGCAAATCTGAGTCAATAAGATAGACACTATTAGCGTGTTATAAATTTTAGGTAGGCATAAGCTGTGAGTGTCATGGTATTTCAAGTTATGGAAATAGAAAACCACAGAAGGGCCAGTAGCACGTAATTAAAACGAGACAGGATGCAATTTCTAGATTATTTGTTAATTAGAGTACTGTAATATTTGGGATACTAAATGTAGGTCATGCATAATTAACAGCGTATATTCTGACAAATATTGTACAGCTTATGTTCCTATTACAAATGTCTAGAGGAAATCTAATAAAATACTCAAGATGTATTAACAGCTTATTACTCGTTATTACTTTTTCTTTAACTGTCAACTTGTATAAGAATTTTAATTTGTTTTTACATAGTTAGAACTCTTATCTTAAATATTTATGAGAGTAATCGCTTTATTGTGAATCTTTATAAAGGAGCAATAGATACGACATGCTTTTTAGGAATAATTGACTTTTTATAATCTGCAAGTTATTATATAACTTTAAATTTTTGCTTCTGAAAATTTGCTGCCACAGGACAGGGTATTAAAGGTCCATAAAAAATAAGAGCTTGTCATGTTCTTGGATTTGTTTTAACAGCATAATCTGCAAAATACAAAACAAAATTCTTTCTAAATATTGAATTAGTGCCTAAAATAATAAATTAGTATACTGTTTTTGTAAGTTAGATTAACTGAAACTTCTTATTGCGTTGTTATTTACAGGAAAAAAAATGTAAATTAAAAAAAATTGAGAGATGGTGGCGTAGCAATATTTTTACTTAACCCAGGAAAGACTCTAAAAGTTCACATTAGATTAAACGTGATATTTGGTTTGAAGATCCTCGTAAGTTTAAATTGACTATTTTAAGGTACCTAGCTATCATCGGTATCACCATATCTTAGAGGGATAGTTTTTAAAATATTTTACCCGCGCCATTGAACGAATAACAATATACCATTGAAAGAATAATATTATGAGAATAAAAAAGTAGTGGTTAACAGCTACAATTAAAGGTTTTTTCACTGCAAATTCTATTTTTTTACATCCTAACATAAGACGCTTTTTTTGTATATTATTGGCGATAATTTCATATTTTCATCTTTTTTGTACACAATTTTTAAAATTAGCAGTCTATTATAATTTGTTTTTATTTATTTTTTAATATTTTGACAAACCAGGATTATCTAATATGAGAGTCCATGATAGTTGCTTAATTGACTGAATAAATATAATAATCGTAAAGGTAGACTAAAAATGTTTAAATATACATTTTTTGTATACTGTCTTTTATCTAAAATTGTTTTGAATTTTAAAAACACCTGAATATTAACTTACTGCTAAAATAATATAATCTAAGAATTCAATTCAAAAGTTTTTCTAAGAAAGAAATTGTGAAGATTGAATTTATTTTGTTGTAATATAAACTACTAAATATTTTTCCATTTTTATTAGTTAAGACTAATAGTTACAGCACTGGTAATGCAATAAATAGAGTTTTTATTTAAAAAGTCCCAAAATAAAAAAAAGTTATAAATTAAACTTTTATTTCTGAACACCCGACAATGCAAAAAGGAACCGACCGGCAACACTGAAAACAGTCAAAGTATTGAATTATTTTATTTGTATCTACTTACGTTAATATAATTTTTGACAAAGAGATGTATACAGGAATATTTGTGAGTATTTTAAAATGTATAACAGTTGCATATGCTTATTCACTATGAAGCATCAAAAAAGGCCCATTTTGCTGCGGTAATTTATGGGGAAAGTTTTCCGGATAAAAGACTAACAATTCATAGAACATTTGTGTCAATATCCATGCATTCGAGAGACGAAAAATGGAAATCCACCGAACTAATTTCAGTAAATTTAAACTTTTGTGGTCATATTAAGACATCAGCATCCGCCATTGTACCATTAGTGGTGAAATTGTTGACATACACGATATTCAGAATCGATTTTTTGCCGCAGCGGAATACTGCCAGCAGTTTGTAAAACATGATTAACAATTATCGAATTTGTGTATAAAGTGATGCCCAATTTCAACCCTTATGTGTTACGTGTGGTGAAAAATTACAAAATTAATTAGTGTTTCTTATTAATAATATCGATAATTTTTAATAATGATAAATTTATAGTTGCACCAACAAAAAATATCTAACCATTTTTGAATAATCTCACTAAAACATTGGTAAACAACGGGTTTAAGTTAGACATCCAAGTATCAGACAAAAGTACAAAAGGTTATTTTGACATGATATTAAAATGTCAGTCGTTCTAACATTTCTTAACCGGTTGAAATCAACTTTTCGGATTCTAGCCTATTTTAGTTATTTTCTTTTTGGCGTTGTACAGGGTCGTAAAAAAGGTAATGTAAAAAATTGAAATTTTCAACAAGGCGTTCTTTCTTAAAGAAAGATTTTTCTTAATAGTATGTATTACTATTCTAAAGCCTAAATCAATATCTCGGAATTTGAAATAAACAAGGCTTTATTTTTTCTGAAATTCAGCTGATTTAAGACATCAGGCATAAAGTACAGAATTGAATCAAATTCTTTTCTATGGATTGTATAAAGTCTCGGATAACATTTTATGTAACCAGAAAAGTCTGCATTTTATGGGACATTTTTTTAATAATTGACTTCACACTTAATTTTTTTAACTTAACTGCTTTCGACTTAGGTAACAGAACGTGCGCAAACATGAATCAAACTATTTCTGCACTGTTATTATTAAAATCGGAGTACGAAGAATTTATTTAATTGCTTCTGTAGGCTATTTTATAACTTAGGCTTAAAGTTGTTATTATAATACTTTAATAAAAATATCTCTTTTCATCAACAAAATGACAAAGGGCTAATGACGTTTAAAATCTTAAATTATTTAACAAAATACATGTAGGCGATAAATTTATCAAAAATAGATAGTTTAATTCAGGTTTGCTTACCTGAAAAAGTGGCGTCAACCATTAGTACTTAAAATTGGTATATAGCTAAGTAATAAAATAGCAACTTATTTCTTTAATATTTTTCGATACTTTTAGCAAAAATACTATTTCCTAAATATATTCAAAACATATAAATAAATGACATGACTAACTCACTTTTTATTGTCATTTTGCATTAATTTTAAATTAAAAACCTTTTGTTAGCTCAAAATTTACTAAGACCAATCAATAAAAAGAAATTTATGGAATGGTCACATAGTGTCACACACATGGCCACATATTACTTTATCAGATGCTCTATGATTTGGGACATTCTGTGCCTTATAATAGAATCTGTATGTATTTCAAAATCTTTAATGGGGCTAATCAAATGTTTCATTGTTTTATACTTACTCGTATCCTGTTTTACCCTCTATGAATAAATTAAAAAGTCCCGTTTAAAAATTATTTACTATATTAACCTAAGTTATCATCGACATCAGAAATATGGTATTACCCAATTATAAATTTGCACAATTCATTATTTTTTGCCCAAAATCGGCTGATTTTTAAAAAATATATAACATATTTTTTGTTACAAGGCAGTAAACAAAAAATCTCTCCAGAACGCTTCGATATACTGGCTTCAAAACACTAATACACAATAATCAGGAAAATCTTTCCTTTAAGAAAATACACCCTGTTCAAAGTTCTCGTTTTCCATTACCTTCTTTATCACCCTCTACAAGGCTAAAAAAATAATTAAAGAAAAGCATCCCCACCACTGATTCTACATGAAATGAGATTTTAGAATGCGAAAAGCTGATTCAAATCGGATCAGAAACGGTGGAACGACTCACATTTGAATAGTATGAATAAAAAGAACATGTCGTTCTTTTTTATGAGAAGTTTACGTTAATGTGAATTAAGACATCTATCGTATGAAAATTATATTTATAGAGGGGTAGGGTGAAGAAGAAGAAATAAGAAAACACAGTGACTTAGGGATGCATGGTAAAGACGCGTAAGATTAAATATTAAACAGGCAACTGTTACCGTAGTAGATTATTCTTAACTAACCTTTTAAATGATCTCATGGAAATTTAAACATTTATGTTTGAAAAGCAATTAATTCTAACTGCAATGTTGAACGAAAAACTTCTTTTAAATGTTTCTTTTTTAAATAATTATTTAATTTTATAATTAATAATTTTGAATCCATGACACGTCATACGAAGTATGATTATGATATAGTCTACTAGAAGATTTCTTAGTTGATCAAAATTATGGAGTTTCTGCATTTTTTTTTAGTTAGTTTTTCTCTCATTCTAAACTCAATATTTTTTAACATAATAACACATTATTGACATCAAACAATGAAATAATAAATCTTGATTATATGAGAAATTTTTCTTTAGTTCTTCTATAAATAGGATCAGGAAAAAACAATTATCTGGGTGTATACCATTCATTAATAACCTGATGAGAGACATTGTTCTAATATTTTCTACTTTTAAAATATTTTAATTTTATTCACTATAAACCAAAGCTGGAATTTGAAATATTTATCTAAGAGCTAAAGAGCCAACTTTAACTGTCAACAAACACAGAAAACACGAAATTTCTCTTACCGAAACGAAACTCAGCTTGCACAAATTCCGCCTCACAGTATTCGAAAACCGATTTGTTCAAATCTGACTGTCCAAAGTTTTACCGAGTGTATGGTTGGTTGAGATTGCCTTCACTGCGTTTTGCTAAATTTATAATTATACAAATAATGCATATTAACTTAATCGAACGAATGAACTCTATTATAATATGGAAAATATGTAGTTTACTGGAAATATTAAATGGCTTTTTAATATTTTTGCATTGTTACCTAAGAGCGGTGATGTAAACGAATTACACAAATATAGTTTATTTCTGAAATGGTGTCTATGAAGACACAAGTTTTCTTTGTAGAAGGTAGGATTTGTTTCAACTGATTTTCGATTTATGTATTTTGTGAGTACGAAACTAAATGTTTAAAAAATTAGTTGTGATACGTTGGTAGCATGTAATATTAATTCCATAGTCAGGATCTAGCTAGTTCCCAAAATGTTTGAAATATAAAAAATGCAAATAAAACATTTTCGTTGACGACTTTCGCCCCTTCTTTGAATTTCCAGTCTTGAAATTCTTTCAATTCATTGTTTTATGTGGTTTTTTATTTCTCTGTGATAATGTTAACATCACGCAGCTGCATTTCCTTTTTTTTTTGTCTTTCTTAAACTTTTATATATAAATGATATAAATTATATTTTAATATAAATTTTCTAAATTATTAACAATTTTAAGTTAAACAGGATCTGAATTCAAAATATTATATTTGTTTACTAAAGCCAAATTACAAACAAATAATGCAACCTTTGCCGATTAAACTTCCTCCATTTTTTGAGTGGGCATCTTAGAATGAATGGCATTTTAAAATTGTAATTATTTTCATTATTTATTATTAAAAGGAGGTTATATAGATGTGTTGATTAAAATGTTTTATTAGACATGTAAGTTATTTCATGTAAGTTTATTATTCATTTTTACTACTCTCCTAAAAAAAAGTATTGTAATTGTAAAAAAATTACCCTCCTATGTTTTTACAGATCTTCATGTTTTATGAGCCCTAAATGCAAAATACATGTTCTATTAATGTCGGTCTGTTCGCGGCATAGCTAAAAAATTACTTATTCGCTTGACTTAAAATTTTTGTCAATATGCGGCCTTGTGAAATGTTAAAAAATTGTTACTAAAAGTATTACGTAGGAATCAACTGGTAATATTTTGGTACGAATCCAAGATGGCGAAACAAAACGGCGCGGCGGCTTAATAAAATATTTAAAAAACTACTCACTAGATTGGTTTCAAATGTTGTGCATCGATTAAGTGTGATATAGAAATGAACTAGTAAAATTTCGGTACAAGTTCAAGACGGCAAACAAAATGGCGATCAAATAAAATGTTATCATAAAAAAAATTACGCTCCAAGTTTTTACATATCTTCATTCATGTTATAGCATTTTTGGATGCCAAAAAACATGTTTTCTTAATTTCGTAGGTCTGTCTATCTGTCGGTTCGTGACATAGCTAAAAAACTACTTACCCGAATGACTTCAAATTTTGGTCAAAAAAGATGGGTTTTAAATCTTAATGTATAAAAAATTGGTAACATTTTGGCGAGATATCAATACCTAGTGCACATGTGAATGAAATCCGTCTCTTAATATAAACAGAATTTTGTTGGTGTGCTTCCATGTGCTTTCTTTAGCAAACCTAACCGCATTTTTATTAATATTAATGACAGGTTTTAAAAAAAAACTTAAAAAATCATTCGTCTCAATGGGGATTCGAACACGAATGAAAATGAGTAATAAATAGTGTAAGCGTTTGTTACCGACAAAATAGCGATTGTTTTTGATGCCAAATCTCCCATGAAATTTGGAAGCAACTTACTTTTTAGAAACTCGTCAGGCACATTTAAGAGTAAAAAAGTCTTGTAAAAAATCTAAAGTTTGTATTTAAACAAACAAGTTATTTCCTTGAGTACATATTCTCTTTCCCAGGCTGTAACGCTCAGTATATAACATATAAATGGGGGGGATATCAGCACCAATAACTAACGTGCCTGGTAAGCTGTATACAATGACTTACCTAACTGCACTTTGTCAGAGGCCGTATCGGTTAGTGTCCATAGACGAATTTACAATAAATATTGCCCGCTGACATTAAAACCTTTGTGTTGTGTTCCTGTAATATAAATAAATAACAATAAAATAATATATGTATTTTACTATTAATAATAAATATGATTTTTGACTAGAATTTTTTTACTTTATTTATTACTGTGTTTTCCATTTCTCACTAAATTTTAGCTTTCTTATTTAAACCAGACATCAAGCCTTTACTGCTGTTTTTTCAACTCATTAATAAAAAGTGATACATAATAAGTTTATTTCTTCAAAGACGAATTATAATTTATATTAATTTAAAACAGTTTTGTACATTTTTAGAAAAACAATTCTCTATTAACAGGCCGACTATTAAATTCGTGTTGCCTCACGTCATATTAATAAAGCTCACTCGGATTTCCTTTCATCGAGTTTTGCGAGAGAATTACTGTAATTTCGCAATTCCTGTTAATAATGGGACAGGCAAACAATGATTTTAATTTTTATATTTTATCATGGTTGCCATTGTATTTATACGTGAATAATAGTAACAATTATCAATTATTATATTATCTTTGCAATGCTGAACTAGATGAACGATTTTTGTACTTTCTTATGGATGTTTCTTACGCGGAAATTGCCATTCCCAGTGGGAATAAATCAATAATTATAAACAATATTGCTCATTACGGGAGGTCTGCAATGGAATATTTATTATAGACGGGCTAAATACTTATTATATATATACATAAGTAAACTACATGGTAGTTTCCTTATATAACATGGGGTTGTATGCAAATCGGATAAATCTGCCATTATTAATTACCGAGATTAACCATAATAAAGCAAAATATAAAAATATTTTTAATAAGTTGAAACACACTTAATAACGCTCTATACTAACCCATATAATTATTAAATAATAAACGCTGTATACCGAGCCACATAATTATATATATCTATATCTCGAAAACGAAGCATTTGCGAACCTTTGCTTATGTCAATTCATCTTCTTTTAGAGTTTTGGACATAAATAAATTTAGACCCTGCATAATCAAATAACGGTATTTTTCCTTTCGAAATTCAGTTCAATGAACAAGCCATATGCCAGGTTGTGACGTTTTGTCTACCTTTTTATATAATTTTTTTGACATTTTTGGGGACCAAAACTATATGGCTATGATTTGATTATAAGCTCTCGATATTGTCTGCCTTTTTATGTTATTTTTGTATATTTTTTGTAGACTATAACCGTGCGGCTATGATTTGAATATAAACTCTTTATATTATCCGATACTTATATTTTGGACAGCTATCAAAATATATATTTTTTAGTAAATTACAACGCTAAAAGCGTAGAATGGTGCAACCCGTTTCAAAGAAATAAGCATTTCAAAATTTACAGGGAAGACAACAATTTTTTTAAATGTCCAAATATTATAAAAACCGTTTTGAAAAATATTTTTCTTAAATAAATTACACTGTTAAAAGTTACATGGAACTGTCAAAACCGTAATTAAAAATGATAAGCAGTATAAAAATTACGTGTAACAGTTTTTTATTTAAAACTGTTTAGTTTTTTGACAGATATTAGAATAGTTTTTGTAAATAACTTATGCCAGAAAAAGCTACATGAAACTGTAAAATTTTATGTAATTTAGAAGTTACGAGACAAAAAAAAATGTTTTGACAGCTGTCAAAATATTTTCTTTAAATAACTCACACCCCTAATAATTGCATGAAATATCCTATTAGCGATAATCCCAAATCAATACATTAAATCCTATATGAGTTTCAATAAAGAAAAAAAAATTAAAATGCACTGCTGTGAAAACAAAATTTCGGCTATTTATTTTGCCAAACCTCCTAAATCGATGTTTTAAACCGAAATGTTCCACTAGAAAAAAAATACAGCTCTTAAACCACAATTTAAAAAAATACCTACTTCCACTATACGAATTAATATATGGTTTGACTGTATACTGAAAACCTGACAAAGTGTCAAAAAATCATCAAATAGTAAAACCCGCTTTTCATTTTTTTTTCTTCTTTCAGGGGGCTGCTTCGCCAATTTGGGCTCTCCTGTGTAACGGATAAACATTAATCAAAATTAAATAAACTTATCGTATTTTGCCGTTTTTTGAAATATTGTTTCAGTTTTATTTTAAAAATGTATAATCAAAAAAAAATTAAAAATCTAGACCCATGACTTCTACTATTTTTCAACGTTAGAACAATTCCCTAGCTATTTCTGTTTTCAATTTGATTGTTATCGGTTTTGTGTTCTCAAAATATGATTTTTTTACGCTTTTATACCCCTTAAAAAAATCAAAGATCTGCTCACATGACGCTCAAAGTATAATTCCCTGAGACACTGACTTTCTTTGTTTTTGGTGCAATTTTAGTACGAATCAGTTTGGTAGTTCTCAAATTATTGTTGGCTCACTTTTTTACTTACACATATCGATACAGAAATTTTTTTTCGTAACTCAAAAACATTAAAATGTCGAAAAAACCCAAATTATATCTTTCGAAAACGTTTGCGATTACAATCCTATATATATATATATATATATATATATTATGCTTTATTACTACTTATCATATTAAAACACACATTAAGCACTATTAAACCCCGTATGTATGAGCCTAAATGAATCCGAAAACTGTCTACCTGTATGGCATATACAGGGTGTTTCCTAACTACGGTACGTAACTACAGGAGGTGATTCCTTCGGTCATTTTAAGAAAAAAAGTCTCAGTGAACATGTGTCCGGAGTTGTCTTGATTCTGAGATACAGGTTGTTAAATTAAAAAAAATCGGTTTTTTTGTAAATATCGTAAATATCCTTAAGCCGATTTGGTTGAAATTTTGCAGCGTTATTTATAGTACTAAAGTGCTAATTTAGCCCTAACTAGATTGAAGTTATTGGACCCAGTGATGTTCCAAGAGGTACGGCAACCATCAATATTGAGAAAAAAATTCGCCACTGACCATTTTTGCAGCTTTTTCAGTTTAAGCAACTCAAAATACAACTTTTTGGTCTCTGGTGTTTTCTTCATATCTAGCTTCGTTTTCGATTTAAAAAAAATACTTTAAACCATTCTAAATATTTTTACACCTACCTGGGGGAGTTAACCTTACTGGTATCTGCGTACAGTGATAGTCCTGTTACTGTCATATCAGTAAATTTTAAAGTTGTCAATTAGCAGTGATTCCGTTATGAATAATTTTAGTAATTCTGAAATGACTGACATGCACTTTATTTATGGATTAGCAAATGGAAATTCGGAAGAGGCACGGAAAATTTACCAAGACAGATATCCTAACACTCATAAAAGAGTAATTCCATGTGCTAAAACATTTAGAGCGATACACGCATCCTTCAAATAGTACCAGAAAGCTTCACGTCAGCCTAAAAACAGTTTGGAGAGTTTTAAAATGAAATCTACATCTACCCAATTTGTTAGAAGTTTTATACTTACATGTAAGAGCGAATATGCGGTTTATGCACGACGGGGCCTCAGTTCATTTTAGTGCCCTTCTCTCGTCAGCATCTCGACATTACTTACCCTAATCGCTGGATCGGGTGTGCAGGATCTCAAAATTGGCCAGCTCGTAGTCCTGATAGGAATTCTTTAGATTTCTAATTATGGAGTCATCTGAAGGCTCTGGTCTATAAAACTCCTGTACTAGAACTGAACGACTTGAGAAATCGAATAATCGACAATTGCAATGTCGTAAGGAATACTCGAGGGATTTTTAAATGTCTCAGGCAATCAATGAAGAAGCGATTGCAATGGTATATTTTATCATATGGGAGTCATTTGTTCATTGTTCATCTACTTTAGGGTCGAAATTGTTTGTTTTTTATGTAATTTATGTATAGTAATTAATACATAGTTTTTATTTTTTTTAATATTGTCCATGGATAATTTTTGAAGTAGTTTAAAGTCATTTTTTTTCTCGAAAACGAGGCTAGATACGTACAAAACACAAGAGATAAAAAGTTGTATTTTTAGTTACTTAAATTGAAAAAACTATAAAAACTGCTTAGTACTTTTTTTCTGAATAATAATGGTTGCGGTGCCCCTTGAGACGCAACTGGAATTAGCGCCTAACCAAAAATAACACTGCCAAATTTCAACCAAATCGGGTTAAGGATATTTATGACACTTATAAAAAAACCGATTTTTTTTAATAAACTTTAAGGTAACGTATCTCAGAATCGAGACAACTCCGGACACATGTTCATAATTTTTTTTTTAATGACCTAAGGAATCATCTCCTGGACTTACGTACCGCAGTTAGGAAACACCCTGTATAATATAAAACTCGCACGGGATATCTTAGTTCGGCAATAAATTAACGAAATTTTGCCGAATTATTGCTCAAATCTCCTAAATACATGTATGTACAATAACATATTATATGCTTTACTACTTATCCGATCAGTATAATAATAAAATTCGTATTTACTATACACAATTTAAAAAATTTTAGCTCGTATGAACAAAGAAAATATCCACTTTCAACATATATCAGGAAAAACAGCTAATTTTCTTAAAGATATTTTACAAAATTATACTTCAAATTGTAGCTACCACTCTGAAAACATTCAAATTTTATTCTGCCAAACTCAAAAATGATCAGACTCAAAAATACCCAAAAAATCATTTTTGAATCACTAAAATTAAATCAAATTTACGTAAATATAATATATTCGTTAGATCTGACAACTGCTTTAACCACGCCATGTCTGATTGAAACTCAAGGCAATTTGATATGCTTTGCCCTTGTGTGACTTTTATGTATACCGTGAGTGTTTTACCAATTACAATAAAAATATGTTCAAATATATGCACACTTTTTTCAAGCCATATTTTTGAGTATTTAGGTACATCGTAGAAACAAATAGAAATTTGAAGTTTTAGAAAATAGACTGACGTTTCTTAATCTGCCTTGCTCCATTAAAAAAAAGTTAATAACCTTGGTTATATTCGGCTTTAAAGTAAAGGTGCCTTTTGCAATTAAGTTCAATTTAAAAAAAAACCTACCTTTTTTAGTTTTAATCCGATAGGGGTCAGTTTTTTGGTGACTTATCTATGCTTTTGCAGGAAATTATTTGGTTTTGTCGAAAATTTGAACCATTTGACCACCAGAGACCGTTCAATGAATCCTTGTTTTTGATCAAAAAATGAAGATTTAAAATAAAAATAAAATACTTCCCAACCTTCGATTGCGCCTATTTTCAGTAGGCTTCATTCAGCAACGTTTCCTAAAAATTTCAAATCGATATTCATTTTTTTCGAGAGTTATCGTTGAGGAATTCTAAATAAACTAAAAAAAAAAACGGTTTTACTTCATTAATATTATATCTATGATTATCGTTCGAGACCGCCAACCAAAGGCTAAAAACTTTCAAAAGTGTATCAAAAAGCATATCCGAGATATAGCGACCGAAAGGCAAAAATGTACCAAAATTACCTTCTGACAGGACGACGAATACACACATTTTGAAGATGGAACACCAATAATAACCTCTAGTCGAGAGTTTATAACAAGTAAACAATGTTTCAGGAGCAGTTCGTGGACTAATGTTTTTTTAACTTTTATTACTCAGTGATTTGCCAAATTTGATTAGAATTTTATTGACTTCTTTTAAATTCTGCAAAATTCAAAGAAATAAACATATTTATCTTGTGAAAAATTTCGATTTTTAATATAAACTTAAAAACAAAAAAATATACATATATACAGAATTCGTGCTAATACTTAAATAAATGACATCTTTACTTTCAGTCTAGTGACAAACTAAACGCAAGTAAAGAAAAAAATTGAAAATATTAGTAATATCATTAATTAATATTAACTTAATAAGTTACAGTAAATATAACTGAGTTGACTTATGTCAGATTTATGTTTAATTACGTTTTTTATTTCTTTATATAGTACATTCCCATTAATAACCTATGTTTATAATTTTATTATTATTCTGGTTTACAATTTTGACGTTATTATAATCAAACTTGTGTCCCGTTGTTAAGAGATAATTAACTCCAGCCCATTAATGTTTACTTATTCGGCAGTGGCTTTTTAATTACGTAATTCTTTATTTGAGCCATTTGGGACGTTTTTCACCAATGCAACATGTAATGTACATTGATCAACAACGTAACGAAAAAATTATGCAACATTCAAGTGACTGCCGATTAGGCAGGTTATTTATGGAAATTTACAACATAACTAAATATAGTCAAATGTAATTTATTTTTAAGGTATGATGAGCGAGGGCGCAAGTTAGTTTTTGATTTCTGCAATCACTTATACGTGATGTAACGCGGTCATTTAATATTCAGGGGTCATATATAGGATTCCTTATTTCGGAAGTCAAAAAGGCGATTATTGGACAAAGTTCCATAGCTCGGCATAGTAGAAAAGAGTCTTCTTTTGACTCATACAGACCATTTACCCAGTATTTGTATTCTGCTATATATATATATATATATATATATATATACTCGGGACAAGGATCTTAACAATTAACATATATTCGATACAAATACAAACGACACAGTATCGTTTTGTATTTGTTTCGAAGTTCTATATGAAATATAAGTACACATAATAATCGTATAATATTATTTGCTCTTCAAAACAAGCAACAAACCAAAGTACACGTAATATTCTTCCAGTCTTTTCTTTGCCTCCTCTTTTTTTAAATAGTTTCTCAAAAAGAATTCAAATATTCAGTACTAAACTTTGGCATGTGCCAACAAGGAACATTGCAAATGTAAAGAATAAAAAAACTCAGAACACACTCACCTGGTTCCTCTATTCTATATTGACCGAAGATTTCGAATCCTGCCTCCACATGACTTCTCTCTGAAGTTAGAAGGTAATTTCTCGCCGAATCCCTGTAACAATTTCAGGTGTGTTTCGAAGAAATTTAGCTAAAAACAACAAGATTCGAGAACAGTAATGCCTTCCAAAGTGTGATAAGGTAATATCAAGGAATCAGAAAATTCCTCACGGTAAAAAACAAAAATCTTATTTTCTTCTAAAAATAAGCAAAAAGCCAAAAGGTAATAAGGTAAATTACTTTATGCAAATCCGATCTAGTGGATCACTAGATTACATTTGAAAAGAAAATATCAGTAACTCATAAAGTGATCCAGAAGATCTTTTGTTTAGTTACTTCCTATTTTTTTCTTAAAAAAAAAATGTAAAAAGCCTGATAAGAAATTAATTTACTTTCACATGATTATAAACGCATATTCGGATTTTATTTTTCATAAATACAACTTTAATCCGCTAAGTTACCGATATTAAAATTTCTATTTCAAAATAAACATCATATATAATCTATAAAATAAATATGGCTTAAATAACTGTTCTTGTAATTCAGAAAGTTATTCTTCTAAATGAAAAATGTAATACATTAATTAAGATGTAGGAAAAAAAAACCTGGAATCATTTACCTTTGTTCGCATAACTATTTTCAGGTCATGATACGTGTAGTTTCGTTCGTATCTGTTTTTAAAAAGAAGCCTGCATTTTTCCCCTTCAATTTAACTTGGTTTCTCGTCAAGGTTTGCTATGTTGCCCTTGTTCGTATAATTAATTACATTCGGGTTGAATTCATTTATGAAAGATTTTTTTTATGTTGTTTTATTTTCTTTCTGCATACCTATCAAAGATTTTTTTGATATCATGTAGAATATGTAGGACATAAAATTGTTGTGTAGGTATTTAATTGAATTACGAATACTTAGGCATTTATAACTGTTATTGTTTATGGGCTTTAATTTCATCAATCGCTATTGGAAACATATGTTTCAAGCAAATTAGTTTCTTATTTATTAGTCAAAAAACAAATAGTGAAAAAATCAAATTTCTTTTATCTCTTTGTATATAAAAACCTTCGTTTAAATATAGCCTTACTAAGAATGCGAATATTTATTTTCATACCGCTCAGTTTTTTTTTTAAACTGAGTAAATATATCTTCTATTTTTGCATAATTAAACAATTTTATCGTTAAAGAGGTTTAATCTAAGGGGGTAAGACGGCTTCCTAAATACAAAACTAGATTTTTTAAAGGTATAAAACGCTAAATTTTAATACATTAATAATATTTTGCATATAAACCTCAATTTCAAAAAATTATTTGCGTACATACATATACGGGAAAGTACTATGTTTGTCGAAACATATTTTTTGTAATAATTTCTTAATTTAATGACCGAATCTAAATATGTCTTTTTGTACACATTCTTGTAAATATTATTTTTATGTATAATATGTTTTAAAGTTGGTATTTTCAAATGTATACTGCGGGTGTGTTATTTTACAGTCACAGGTCAAAGCATCAAACATGTATTATTTTTATCAGCAAAATGTTTATTTCGAAAGATATCGAAAAACCCTCTTACTTAAATATTTCTAGTCCCCCAAGTCACCAGCTTGCTTTAATTACTTTTTCTAAGGCTTTTCGTTAAAATTTTTCAAAGAATGAAGTTAATTCCACCACTCGGTATATTGGAGCTGGTATCAATACTAAATGTTGATAACATTAGGACTTTTCTATATGAAATGCACTCCATACGAAAAACTATTCTATGATCTTTTCTACCTAATAACACATATAAATTTGGACTGAAAATTTTCTTTATATGTTTGTGTCCAGAAAGTACCATATTGGACATTTTTTATTTTTATCTATAAATAAATTTTAAAAATATTTGCATTATACTATAATAATATTAGACTTATGAATTACTTTAAGGTAAACAAATATATTTTTTAAATACAGTGACTCAGTAAGTGTTTTACATATTTCTTTTAACACTCTTATTAATCTTTGTTTAATTATTAAGATTCTAGACGTTACTCAATAATATGAATTCTTACAAAAATATTGTCAGTTTCAAACACATTTATCATTTCTTTAAATTTTTTAAAAACAAATAGTACAAAAAAACTGGGAACGGAAATTTTGTAATTATTATTATATCTAAAAAAAATATGTTGAAAGGGATTCTAATGGATCGTTAAAAACCGGATTAACTAGATATTATTATGTGGAGAATTATGTAATAAATGACAATCTTACTTAAAAAAAAGGTAATTTGTCCATCGAGTAAACCGTCATCACCACCGGTGTAGACGAAGGTTAGGTATCGAAAAGTGTTGTTGACATTGAGGCATAGTACTTAACAATTGTGAGAAATCGTTAATTATAATATTATTGCGGGAAATAATTTTATGTATATAATAGATTAACTCTAAAGATCAGTTAATTCATTACAATATGCAAAATTGAATATGATTCGCGTGAAATAAATTAGGGTGGATAAACACACAAATATATATAACTCGAAAATACGTTTAATATCAAAATTTCGTAGGACTGCAACATCAATTTACAATTTACGGCGTTTAGAACTAATTCAGTATTCCGAGACTTTAGGGTTTTGGCATTTATTGTCGTGACTAATAAACACAGTTCTAGCCGACAAAAACTTCAAATCGAAAGAAGTTTAATATCACTTTCCGTCTGTATTCCCCAGAGGGGTGATTTATTGATATTCTGTACATTTCGATTTACCCCAAAGCAAAAAGTACCCTTATATTTAGGTAGTTTGTTGAACTGTTAATCATACATTATTTTGCCGTTTATTAATCGATCCACCGAGTCTCCGTTTGTCAATTGCATTTAAAAAATATTGTTTTCCTTATACGTACATAATTTCGAAAGTTATATTAATGTTAATGTTATATATGAAATTCCCAATTTTAAGAACAAGGTTATAAATTGGATTCATTTTAAGCATCACGGTGTTTTAGAAGTTTTATCAGCTTGGCCTTTAGATATTTAAAATTTAACATATATTTAACAAAGAAAAAACCGGTTGATAATAAGTTTAAATGTAAGATATTAGTACGACAAATAATGCATAATTGCATTTAAGGTTCTAATATGTATATGCGTGCCTTAAACATGTACACTAGTATCATAAATAGCTACAAGAGAGTGCACTAATTAGACTTAACATTGATAAGTTAGAGTAGATCGTTATGAAGGAAAAACATATGGTATTAGCTCTCTTATAAACTTTATCTACTGTTCAAAATATAAATAGTCCAGAACCAAGGACAAAAATACCACGAGTACTTCGACATTGGTGCGACCTGACTGAAAATGTATGAGCACATCAAGAGCTCGATCCTTTATCACACAAAAAAAATTGCCGACCCTGCTCCTACACCAGCTTTAAAAACCAGCCTTGAAAAAAAATATACAAAATGAACCGAATTGACTGAAAATTGGTGATCATATAAAGGACTTGATCCTTGATTGTTCACTGCCCCTCACCTTTCGCTTCTCAAAAACTACCCACGTAATGGGTAAAAATGGAAGATAAGTAGAATTGGCTAAAAATAAATTTAGAACTAATCCTGAAACTTCGGCTTACTGAAAAATGCACTTAGACCATTCCGAATATTATTATAGCGAAAAAAATTACAAAACATACTAAATTTAGCGACACTATGCCTATGTATGTTACGTATACTGCAATAGAAATAAAACTACTTTTAAATCCCTTATATTCCTAAGAGAGCAATTATGTCAAATTTGGCCCATGAATTATTTTAATTACGTTCATTTGAAATTCAACCTGCCTAATGGTTTTTGCCCCAGGATTTAGACCTACCAAGGCTTAAAGCCAGACAGACGTTACCTTCAAACATTTCTCAAAATTCAGCTTAACACCGATCAGGCTTAACCTTATACTAATCTCTAGAGCAATATGAAAGTGTCTCTGTTGTATTACTTCTTTTGCTAAGGAGAAGTGTTTAAATTGTACAGGACCTGAAGTAAAACTTATCAGAAGCATAATAAAAAGGTTTAAATTTTAATTCTGAATGGCTTGTCTATAAATCGAAGCATAATTTTGATAAAGTAGTTTTTTAACCCCCGGCACTATAAAATGTTTTTGTTTAGACTTAGATGTTTTGAAAAACAAATTGTTTGAAAGATGTAAGGGTCAAAACAGTTTTTTCGAATTTGGACTACTTTACCGCACTTGCAATGAAGGTATTTTTCTTTTCAAATCTCTTTTAAATTCCTTAACGAAACTTCTCTCACCTTGTTTAAGCGCTTTTTTACTTTTATGTTTGATCCTTTGCGGTACCTACTCCTATAATATTCTATCTACCTTGACCACCAGAAAAACAACACCACCTTAAAAAAATAGCTGTCCGGAGCTGCTCTTATTGGATGTCACTGTGCCCCACTGACATTTTTTTTTATCAAAAGACGCGCAGGTCGTAAAACTCGTAAAATGTCCAGTCTAGAGTGGTTTTTAAAGGTAGCTGCTGCATGCTGACAAATTTTCAGCCAGATCCACTGAATTTCGGATGTTAAGTCTCCGTTCTCTGGATAACAGGCCAAATAGATACAAATAATTTATTTTATGAGTATTAAGACTGCTTTCATTTTCACTGACTTACTAAAATTAATAAAAAAAGAAGTGGAAACAATAGTCCGGGTTTCATTTAAAAAAGCCCGAGGGAAGCCGTACTTTAATTTGCTGTTTTATATTAAAAAATATATTCGTTGCTTTCATTCAGTGTTCTGTTCCCGTTTGATGCATTTGTAACAAAAGAAAATTTTCTTAATACAGCTGATATTAAACATAGCTCAAGATAGAATATGAACACACTAAGGTTTTTTTTATTATGTTCCTCTTCGATTATAAACGAGTAATTAACGTAAACGGCTCGACATTTATTATACACAGTGTTTCACGGGATAGTTGAGCAAAGAAAGAAGTGCAAATGATCAAAAATTTTGTAAGCAAAATTTGACGACGCTTGCTTGACTGCAAAGTAATTTCAGTCATACTTTCTTTTTTGCAAAGTCAAGCATGCCCTTGAAAGGGACGATTTTTTAAATTTTCTGTATAATTAAAATACATTTTCTGTAAAGAATACCAAAAATTTTAAAGATATCGTAAACGATGCCAAAAAAAAATATCGGTATATTTTAATAATTACGCCATTCTGCTTGGCTAATCTAAGTACAGTTATTTGTAATTTATGTTTACTCGAGCAGAAAGTATCATTATCAGCAAAATAAACAAATCGTTGTTGTTAAGGCCTACTGGCTTTTTCTTCTTACCCGAGTAAACATGTTTCGATATCTTTTACAGAACAAGTATTTTACCTAAACAGAAAATACATGAATCGTCCTTTTCAAGACTTGCTTAACTTTTCAAAAATGAAAGTATGACTGAAATCACTTTCGAATCAAGCAGGTCTAGACTGCGAAACATCAAATTTTGACTACAAAAATTTTGGTCTTTTACGCCTCTGAACTGATTACAGGGTTACATACAAAACTACACACAATTTTCATTTGAAAGTAAAAACAAAATGATTTAAATATTAACTGAACACAAAATACGTTTAATTTTTAATGTAAGACAATTTCTAAACGAATTAAATCAAGAATACATTTCTTTTCCTTCTTTCCCTCCCATTCGTGACGCTACTAGTTTAGTATAGATATTTTTGTAATTAAATTTCTAAACAACAGTTAATTTATGTTTAAAACAATGATTCCCTATTTAGCAAAACTTCCAAAACTGTTTAAATTTAAAATGAAAAGCTTATGGTGCAGACGATTTAAATATTACATTGATTTAGTACCTACTCCTATAATATTCTATCTACCTTATTCGATATTTTATTATTTATTTAAAATAACTGTCCGGAGCTGGATAATGGATCATTGAGATTTTGAAAAAAGTGCTCTTATCGGATGCTACTGTGCCCCACTGACATTTTTTTTTATCAAAAGACGCACAGGTCGTAAAACACAAAAAAAGTCCAGTGTGATTTTTAAGGGCAGGCTGCATGTTAAGTTTCCGTTCTCTGGATAAAAGGCCAAATAGTTAAAATAATTTACTTCATGAGTATTAAGACTGCTTTCATTTTCACTGACTTACTAAAATTAATCAAAAAAGAAGTGGAAACAATAGCCTGGTTTTCATTTAAAAAAGCCTGAGGGAAACCATACCTTAATTTGCTGTTTTATATTAAAAAATATATTGGTTGCTTTCATTCAGTGTTCTGTTCCCGTTTGATACATTTGTAACAAAAGAAAATTTTCTTAATACAGCTGATATTAATCATAGCTCAAGATAGTATATGAACACACTAAGGTTTTTTTGATTATATTCCTCTTCAGTTATAAACGGGTAATTAACCGTAATCAACGTAAACGGTTCGACATTTACTGGATACGGTGTTTCACGGGATAGTTGAGCAAAGAAAGAAGTGTAAATGATCAAAAATTTTGTAAACAAAATTTGAAATCACCGGATTTCAGATATATTTGTAGGCAATATTCAACAGGAATTTATAAACATATTAGGATATCGTCAATTTCACTGTTTTTGCCTCAAATTTTTATTCAAGTTTCAAGTCTTTGTTGCTTTATAATTTATTAATAAAGATAACGTGTTACCGAGGATAGGTTTTAACGATATCTTAGACCTCCGAAAAAATAACATCGTAAAAGTTCGGACCGTTAGGTAATTTTGTCGAAATTTAGGGTTTGCAATAACTTTTGCTTCATTGTGGCTCGTGTTACCTATCAAAATTGGCATATATTTGTGAAAATTGCGGAAAACCAGCTTATTTGCTAAAATATGAAAAATTTTTATTAAGAAAAGTTGTTTGTCTTTTAGTTTTAAATACTTTAACAAATTTTGGGCAGAAACACCAATGTTTAATTTAAGCTAAAACTTAAACTTTCCTATTTTTCAAAATTTCTAAAAAAAATAACTGTCTTCCCCATTAGGTAATTTTGTCAAAATTTAGAGTTGGCAATAACTTTTGCTTCATTGCGGCTCGTGTTACCTATCAAAATTAGCATATATTTGTGAAAATTGCGGAAAAACAGCTTATTTGCTAAAATATGAAAAATTTGTATTAAGAAAAGTATATTTTCTTAGATTAAATTTATTTAGGAGCGTCTTCGAAATTTTTAATAATTTGATTTTGGAAAATTTATAAAAATTAAAATTTAGAATTTCTGACCAAAATTCGGTAGACGTAGGTGAAATTAAAAAATAAACAACTTTTTTTAAATAACACTTTTTCATGTTTTAGCAGATAAGCCCTTTTTCTCCGATTTTCATGAATACATGTCAATTTTGACAGGTAACAGAAGTCATGTGACTATTTTCGAACAAGCCATTTTTTATACTTAATGAAGCAAAAATGATTGTTTAAGGTAAATTTCGACCAGTTGCCTAATAAAACAATAATCCTATTTAAAATATGTATCAAGATCTTATGTGTTATTATCATTTCCATGTCACATTTCATTTGAAATTCTATTTTGGGACCTAGCTTAAACAGTTTTGCCTAAGACTGAAAATGCTTTAAAACAACATTGTTATTTGTATTACAATAATAACTTGCTTACGAAACAATTTTTCTTAAAATTAGTGTTCTTTAACTTTCCTTGCTGCTGAATGAAATGTTAAAAAAGACCTAAAAGACTTAAATGGAACACCCTACTTCTTTTATTTACTATGAACAGAAGGAGCACCTGAGGAACAAAATAATTTAAATGGATGGATTTTTATATGTGGGGCTTTTAAATTTACATTTTTAACGACTGCATAAAATATATTCAATTTTTAACAGACGTCTGACTATTAGAATAATTTCATTCTAAAATATTAACATTTTTCAGAAGAAAATGCATTGACCTACTTTTAAGGTTAAGGAGATAAGAACACTGCAATTTCTTAACTTTCGTTATAACATGGTATAAATATATATATATATATATATATATATATATATATATATATATATATATATATATATATATATATATATATATATATATATATATATATATATATATATATATATATATATATATATATATATATATATATATATATATATATATATATATATATATATATATATATATATATATATATATATATATATATATATATATATATATATATATATATATATATATATATATATATATATATATATATATATATATATATATATATATATATATATATATATATACATATGTATTTATATATATATATATATATATATATATATATATATATATATATATATATATATATATATATATGCTGAACGTGACTATCCAATGAATTGTAACTAAAGTTTTACTCTGAAATTATACAAGATTTTTGAATCTTGGCTTCGAAATTGAGTTTTAGACCTCATAACCTGACAGCTATTATAAGAAAATTGCAGGAAAATTATATTTCTAAAATAATCGAAATCCTTAAGTTTCAACTTTGCCATCTTATTATAGACTACAAAATGACCTCAATGTACATATTTCTTAGAAGTTCTAGAAAGATTTATGTTGAAATTATACAAAGTTGCCACATTCTGATCGCATCATTTTGTTTTAAACCTTATTAAAGGCATTTGCAAAAGCTTCTAGAAAGTTCCGTTTCCAAACTAGGCAAGATTTATCTGCTTTATTGTTTTAAAGTTTAAAATAGTCCGCGAAAACATTGTGCAAATAAAGTGTAAGATTTTGAACGAAATGACTAAACTGAAATAGCAAATTTTTACTAGTTCAAACAGGAGTTTCTAGGGATTAAATGAGTTTATCAAATTTGGTGATCTTGGACCATGTACGTCAGGCAGTTTAAGGACATAGCAACAATAGCTGGGGCGATGAAGAAAATGCTAGTTCACTTAGAGTTTTTCCAAAAAGACCGCCACTGGGCTTGTTATAAAACGTTCAGGAGTCAAGTTAAAGCTTAAATATGACGGCGATCAGAAATGACAAGACGTATTTAAAACATAGTCTAAAACTAGAACACCAAAGCTAAGAAAAACTCTTAAAAATTAAAATTAGTCAAATATGAAAAGGGCAATGACATTAGCCATTTCGAAATGAGGTGAAGACATGCAGGAATGGATGGCAGAGTGTACATTTGTGCTACGTAATCCCAAAATTGAAGAGAACGAATAAAAATTAGAGGTATTAGGTATTCATACTGCGTAATGGGGTTATCAAAAAGGAAAGCTACTTCTGAGAATTTATGACATTTAAAAAGTTTTCGGGCTCTAAATGGTCTAGAGACTCGAAACAAAGTAATGCTTTTTGGTATGAGCAATTATCTTTCACTTTTTTGACATTTTTAGAACGTCTAAAATGAACCTGCTTTTAGCACTAAGACTATGTGACGGGAATGGATCAACCAACCATTATAGAGGATCATCTTAAATAAACCTTTAAGGCGTTTGCCGCGGTTCTGGAAATGCCAATTTCAAAGTGTAAAAAATTACGTCTGAACTACAAAAAATGACTGAAGAGAAATTCCATGTATAACTTAACGTTAAATTAATTTTATTTAAATTGCTTATACATTTCGCCTTTTTTAGAAATTTTACGCCATATTACGTAAAATAGGTGTTGACAGTTTAGTACAAATTAACTTAGGTTCAGGATTAAGTAATAGGTATAATAACATATTCAACGGAAATATTCGGTTTGCCTTATCTGAGCCAGAGGTCTAACGGTAACAAAAGTTCAATTATTCTTAGCGATAAATCAGTAGTTTATTTAAAAACCGAATATCTTTGGTTTAGAGCAAGTAAATTGAATGCGGCTTCTTGACTTGAATAGATTGATTAATGCAGTATTTAAATCTGGCCTAAGAGAATTTGTATATGCTATCATTATAGAGGGTTTGCTTAATATCGTGCAAAATTTTAAAAACCAATTTTGAAAAAATGTTTTTTTTTTAATTTGACTCATCATAATATTCGTAGGGTATCTATATCTGGAAAATTTCTTTCTAGCTAAAGAAAATTTGAATTTTTAAAAAATATATGGAGCTTTAAGCTATATAAAAGCTAATGCCTCAAAACACATAATTTTATTCTTTTATAAATATGTAATATAACGTGATTAAGCGATATTTTTAAACAGGTAAAATTACGAAGACTATACACATTAGCAGATTTTTGTAAATTTGGATATTTTATTCCATATATCAGGTACATATTGCTCTCGGACTTCACATAGGATTCTAGCTTGGATCTGAATCACCTAATCTATGTAATATTTGAAAGTGTTTTATCAACTGTGTAAGCAACATTTTTTTTCATGAATTATGAAGACAGACCATGGAAGATATACCCAAATGTTCTAAAAATCCACCTATAACGATCAGAATATTATATAATTTAGTATATTATGTTGATTTGCCATTAAATTATTGAAATATATAACTAAGATTTACAGCACGAAGTAAAAAACTATATTTTCTTAGAGCTTCTAATATATTAAAAAAAACTAATTTTAGGGCATATTTTCTGATTGAAATCAAAAACAAATATAAATTTAATGAAAAAGCAGGTATAAGTTAAGTTATAAAGATTTTCCAAAAACGTACATAGATCAGACAGACAAATTGAAATTTCAACAAAAGGATAAATGGGCATTATAAGTGCTTTGCCAAGGAGGATGACTGATTTAATAACGTTAGTCTTTTAAATAATTGCAAACATCATTTTATTGAAAACTTTTGTTTTACTATTTGTATTACCCAACCATCAAAACCTGAATAATTCGCTTCTAATAAATACTTTTTGTTAACATTCAGGTAAATATGAAAAACCCAATTTAAATCAGATATAAAGTTTTGTTCCTTCATTACAAATGTATCATACGAAGAAGTGTAAAACGGTGTTGGCGAAATACGTCATAAAACTAGTTTATTTAATATAGTGGAAGTTTTAAGTACAAATTGTTTTTTACTTCGTTTCATAAATATTTGTTTCTCAATATATCTTATTTTGATTACCCTTTATATTATTTTTACAAAAAATGAAAAAGTTGGGTTCTTGCTGTAGTATTATTTGGCAAAAATCTTCTTTAGAAAGTTTCTCTACTCCTTTTCTTAATTTTAACAAAACAAAAACTACACATTTTCATTAAACAACCAGTTTATTTCATACACATAGATATGACGAAAAATTGGCAAAATTTTCCCTAAATTAACATTCGAAAAAATTATATGTCATTTTACATGACATTACTATTATTTATTAAAAAAAAATCTTGATAAAAGTTGATGCATAAGGAAAAAATACTTTTCTCAGTATTAAACTTTACGTTAGATATACAGGATATTAAAAAAACAAAATATCCAAATATTTATTTTGGGAAATGTGCTTAAAATGTAAATTAAAGACTTTTTGCAAATTTTAAAACGCAAATTCCAACAAATATGAAATGCCACATTGATAGCGCTCCTATTAAGCTCCATAAACCAAGTTTTTCAACTAAAATTATTCTAGAAAATATATATTCATTGTTTAGCTGTGAAACAACTTTTCATATTTTTTTCTAGAGAATTAAATAACAATTATCGCTTCGCCCATGGAACTCTACTGTTGCTATGTCCCGTATTTATTAACTTTTTAGATGTTTTCAATAATTTTATTTAAATATATAGGAGGAGACATTATTGGTAATTTTTATAAAGTTCTTCACTAAAAGGAAACAAATTTACTACAAAAAAAGTAAACACATAAATTATTAATAAAACATCATTTTCATCCTAATTAATTTGCTTTAATATTTTAGTAAAACGCTTCATAAAACTATCAATATAAAAACTCTTGTAAAAGCCAATATTAGAATAAAATTCTTGAAAACTCCTCCATAGTTTAAGATAGAGTCCTCGCTAGGCCCCACGTGCTAAGCAATAAATTTTATTTCATTCTTCAGAAATTATTCTAATAGAACATTTGACCTAAATTTACAGCTAAACGATGAATATTCCCTTATTAAAACTGTTTTAATAGCAAATCCTAAATTAAATTGCTTCATATGCGCTCTAAAGTAGAAAATCTGGTATTTCCTTTCGTTTCAATTTTGCCTTTTAATTAAATCCTAAGTATCTTTTTAAATAAAATGTTTCGATATTTTTGCTATCTAACCTAACGTTTTAACTGGTGCGTGTCGGATTTCTGCTTTTTTTTAAATGCCCTGTACACTTCTTCTAAGTTTTAACACTGTTAAAATTTATTTTTCTTCAGGCATGAAGTTTTATTTTTATTAAAATTTTCTGAGATTTGAATAATAAAAAACCTTTTCCATGTTGCAAGTATTATGGCCCACACATTATTAGACCTTGTATAAAAAGCAGAGACAATTTTTGGAAAAACCCTTCAACATTAAGTAAAACCATATTATTTTTAACTCGGAAAATATCATTCAATTTGTGGTATATAAACCAGAAAATATATCATGTTTTAAAAATAGTAGTATAATATTTTTATATCTCCTGGCAATAATTAATCAGTAATTTATTTCAGTAAAGTCTAGTTCACCAACTCAAAATGGTGTTAATTTTTGCTAGTGATAGAAAAAAATGTAAATAAGGGCTCACTAGATTCGGATTAACGTCTAGAAAAATATGCAAAACTTTCAAACCCGTAAAATAAAGATTCTTAAAGAGGAAGAAATTTTCAATAAAAAAGTTCCGAAACTGTATCCTTATTATTAATAATTTTAATCTAATATTGAAAAAACAAATGCTCCGCGCGGTGAGCGTTAAGCCGTTACGATGCCCAGAAATCGGCCGTGGCAAGGAAAAATAATTATATTATTAAATATTGTGGTTTATCTAGACACTGGCACAATATGCCGCTGAAATTTTTTTTCACTGATTTTTTATCAAATAAGCCTATTGTTAATTAATTTTTTTTTGAGTTTCCATTTATATATCAAGTCAAATATAAAACTATACTTTATTATGAGATTATGACAGTGCAATGTTTTTAGTTCTGTTAGCTATTAATTATTGAAACTAACAAAAAACTTAATTTTTTTAGTTTTTTGTTATCTTCAGTGATTACTAATAGGTTATACCAATTAAAAACATCGCAATGTCATAATCTCATAGAGTATACTTATATTAAAGTCTCTACAAAGCGAAATAATTTTAGTCGTTTTTGTTTAACAATTATCCGATTTGGGATATAAACGAAAACTCTAAAGTGGGATATTGTTCTTTTATACCATACTTTTTTAAATTTTTAAATTAATATTTCACGGTAAAAAAAAGTATTCAGGAAGTATTAAGTTGTATAAAGATAAAATATCAGTTTTGAGCAGTATAGTAACACAACTTCATCCCTCCAGTCTACTATAATATGTACAGAAAACCTAGCTATATTTCAAAACTTAGTCAGTTAAATTCTGTCCTATATACCGGTATTTGATTCAGTGAAACTTAAAATTTCGTGTTTAATCATGCCTCTGTAAAATAATGTTTGGACATTCCCTTAATTATGCATTATGCCTTTGTACATTCGACAAACCTATGATATTTATCATGTAAAATCATACTACAGGCGAAAGTAATGTTGTTTGCAGTGTAGTTTATCACGGTATATAGGTTTAACTATGGTCCAGATAGCGGCATGAAATATACCGGGTGACAATGAAATCGTTCGTCCTTCAGTCAATATTTGAGAAAGAAATTTGCAGAAATTTCTCACCGTGTCTAATATTTGCCTCTTAAAAATAATGAAATAATGCTTGTTTTTTTTCCGAAATAACGTTAGGTCAATAATCTTAAATAAAATCCTGTACATTTGTTGCACACTTAGGCAAAGCTTGAAATTTACTTTTCTGGGACATATCACAATTTACAATTATTTTTAAATGGAGGCTAAAACGGTGCTATACCAATGAAATCAAGCAACAAAATGATTTTTCTTCTTGCAATTTCCCAAAACTCGATTAATAATTGTTTACATGCATGCTCATTAAATAACGTATATTTACGAAAAGTAATTTTTATTAGTGGGCTGTTATTTAAAAAAATGTTCAGTTAGATTTTTTTACAAAAAGTTCTTTAAAAATTGACATATTCAGCCTCGCTGTAGTTAGTTGTGTATTTTATGAAAAAAAATTAAATTTGCTTTACAGGAAATTTTTTTACTAGTATACTTTTCAGTTTTAATTCGCATTTTTTGCTCCAAAAAATATGTTTAAAATGTAACAAAAATATTTGGTGACACAATATTGTGCTGAGTAATATGAGCAAATTTTGTGATGTTTCAATTGTTTTCACGATTTTTTATAGAAACAATGTAACTTTATCAAAAGCACTACATTACCCAATACTGAAGGAAAAGTTAACTTTAATTTTGAACTGTTTAAATTATTTTATTAATCTTAAAAATAAAATTTCTTAACCATTTTAACACATCTCTAATATGATGCAAAGCATACCAGAAGCCAGCATTAACTAAAGCCAATTGCGTCAATTTAATATAAACTGCCTATATATATATATATATATATATATATATATATATATATATATATATATATATATATATATATATATATATATATATATATATATATATATATATATATATATATATATATATATGTATATATATATATATATATATATATATATATATATATATATATATATATATATATAGATATGTATATATTAGTGGACGATAATAAGCATATAACCTTGTTTTCAGATGAAACTTCTACAGTTCAGTGTTTACGTAACATTTCTTCTTTGTGTGATGAAAATAAAGTGTGCTAAGACTAGTTGTATTAACGTTACGCCACTTAGAGTTACTCAAGATCGATCCCTATTAATGAGGGACAAAGTAGTAGTATTAGTCAACTGTGGACAGTCAACTTTTTAGAAATTACCATTGATCATTACCTGTTATGGAACTGCCACATCAATACCCTTAAAACTTTCTATAGTGCAACAATTCAATGTTTTGACTTACGATCTGTTTGTATAAAAAAAACTCTAGTAGTACTTTAAGAGACCTGATTGCTCAAAAGAGAATCATTAGGTGTGTTCTGGTTGCTCTTCATAAATTCCTATCGTGGACATTTTAACCAATTCCTTACATAGAGGGATCTGAACACGACGAAAGGCTCTTGCAGGCTTTACATCCCTGATAGTAGACTTACCTAAATGGTTTGGGGATCTCTTTTAAAATATTTATTCATTTGCATTACAATATACCTTACATTTAGGCAGAAACTTCACACTGTCAAAACACCCATTTTAAACATTTGCTGAATGTTTTAATTGCATTTTTAACTGGTATGTCCATTTATTTTAATTTTATTTTTTATTTACATTTTAAGTATGATTTTAAACATTTACATTCCACATTTTTACTAGCATTTATTTATCTGCTTAAGCCAAAATGATAATTTTAAGAAAATATTAAGACTAAATTTTAATCTAAAAGACGGAATGTTGAAAAGCAAATGAAAACGAAATCTTAAAGTAGGTATAAACTTCTATAGGCAAACGACAAATGTAAATCCCTAGAAAATACATAATTAACCTCCAATTAATAAAAAAGAAACACATAAATATTAAATTATACTTGTTCTTTCAACTCTTTGTGTAAAGAATAAAATAATAAACACGTTAGTTACAATCAACGGCCAAAATTATTTACTACCAAACAGAAGAACTTTGAAGACCGGGGGTTACGTCTTAAAACATCTTTTACACATTTCATTTTATCCGATCAGAAGAAACAGGCAAATCTATGGATGGTGAAGGAGGTAACACTACCAGTATAGTATAGAGAGTATTTTTGAACAGTAACAATTCCGATTGATTGCTAAAACTAATAAAATATACCTACATAAAAAACACTTGTATTGGCTAATCAGTAATCGTGAGTTTAAAAAAGAAAACATGGCGAAAAGTGTGAATAACCCATCAGACAATATTTTTGACTGGGAAAAAAACCAAAAAATATGTAATGTTTGACGATTACTTATATTTTTTGCGGTTAGTACAAATTTCAATACATAATATACTAGTACTGGCTTAATAATATTTCTAATATAAGAGGTAATCAAAGAAAATGCCGGAATCGCACGAATGATCATTTCAGGCTAATCTTTTATCGCCGATGTTAAGGGCTGCAAACTCGAGAAACACTTGATACCTGTTTACTTAATTTGATGGAGGTCTGCAAGTTTTTAAATAAATTTCGAAAGGATTGTAAAATTATTACTTTTTAATGTTTGGGACCCTCTTTAAAATAACATCTTTATACTCTGGAAAAATATGTTTCAGTTCCGATAACACAGTTAACTATCTACATAGAAAAATAGGTTTTCAAAACAAATAAAAAACGTATGCACTTCTTTGTTCTGCTATATTTATTTTAACTAAAATAATTTAGAACTAAATAAGAAAAACAATTTTATGCGATTTTTGATTTTTACTTCCCTCGTAAAAGGGAAGTATTGTAATCGCGAAAAAATCACTCTCCGAGATTTTTTCGGATCTTAACGTTTCAGGGTCCCTAGGTGACGAAAAACATGTTTTCTCAATTCCGTCGGTCTGACTGCCTGTCTGTTTGCGGCGTAGCTAAAAACCTACTTATCCGATTGACTACAAATTTTGAACAAAAATTAATGTTCATATGGGAATGACCAGGTAATATTTTGGTAAAAATCCAACATGGCGAAACAAAATGGCAGCCTAGTGAAATGTTAAAAAAAATTATTATTAAAAAACTACTCATCCAATTTATCTCAAATTTTGCAAAAACATTAACTATTATATTGAAATCAAGTGGTAAAATTTTGGTACGAAGATGGTGGAACAAAATGGCGACATAATAAAATATTTAAAAATTCATTCTGAAAAACTGTTCAGTGGTTTGATTTCAAATTGTGTGCCATAACTAATTGAAGTATAGGGATCAAGTAGTAAAATAGTGGTACTAATTCAAGAATTGGCGAACAAAATGGTGGCCAAATAAAAAGTATGTAATCGTCGTCATCCTCTCAGGTTTTACACGTCTTCTTTACATTTTAGCATCCCTAGATGCGAACAAAATATGTTTTATCAATCGTCGGTCCGTCTGTCGGTATGTCTGTCTGTCTGTGTGCCAGTTCGCGGCATAGCTTAAAGACTACTTCAAATTTTTATCAAAAATTAAGGGTCATATGGGTATGACTTAGTAATATTTTGGTAAAAATCCAAAATGACGAAACAAAATGGCGGCGTAGTGAAATGAAAAAAAAATATTATGAAAAAATTACTTATCCAATTTATTTTAAATTTTGAACAAACATCATGTATTATGTTGGAATCAACTGGTAAAATTTTGGTACGAAACCAAGATGGCGGTATAATAAAATATTTAAAAATTCAGTCTGAAAAACTACTTAATGGATTGATTTTAAATTGTGTTCCATAACTAATTGTGATATAGGACTCAATTAGTAAAACTGTGTTACTAATTCAAGTTGGAAGAACAAGATTGAGACCAAAAAAAATTTTTGTAATCGTGAAGAAAATTGCCCTCTCAGGATTTACACATCTTCATGTTTTAGGGTTCCTAGATGCCAAAAAACATGTTTTATCAATTCGGTCGGTCCGTCTGTCGGTCTGTGTGTCACTTTGCGACATAGCTTAAAATATTACTAACCCGATTCAAATATGGAAAAAAGGTATTTCTAAATTTTGAATAAACTTATCAAAATCGGTTAATTAATTTTCTAATTACAGTGATATACATTTAATTCTAAAACTGCATGGTCTTTTGACGAGTAGTTTATATAAAGGTATTTCAAAATACGATATGTAGTAGCACTTGCCTTGAGTCTGCTCTGAAGACTAAAAATTTAGTTAGGCAGAGTTCACAAAAGTCAAAGTTTGTGTCTACTTAACCCATCTAAAGTTACAAAGCCTACCACCGTTCCCTTTAAAGTTTAATAGTTTAATTAAGTTAGTTACGGCGAAAACGCTGATGTTTTGCTGAGCCAGCTGCGTATTACTTTTTTAAAGTAATATAGAAATTTGTATAATTTAAAAGCTGTTAGAGCTACAAAACAATAAAATTTTTTGCATATAAAACCTAGGAGTTCCCTTGAGACTTTTTATCACGAGACATTCGACATAAAATATTATTTACTTTGCTATTAAAATATATAAAACTAATTTTAAAAAATCGGTAAATTTCCTTTACTAGGAACTTCCCTCGTTATGGATATTTCATTTTATTAAGAATAGTGAAGTGGGACTCAATTTAGTTGATTGATAGTAATTTAGTAACACATATATACTGTCTTTTCAACCAGTTTCCTACCAATATTTTACCAGGTTCTACCTATGCCACACTTGATGTTTGGATATGATTAATGTAAATTGAATAAGTAGTTTTTGCATTGACACCTATCGCCATTTTGTTCCGTTATGTTTAATTCAACAGTTTATTCCTAAATCACATTTAATTTTTGTGCAAAATTATTAGTAAATTTATTTAACGGCCATTTTGTTCCGTCATATTAAATTCGTACCACAATTTTACTAGTGTATCTCTATATCACACCTAATGAATGAAATCGATCTAATAAGTACTTTTTTCAGACTGATTTCTTAAAATATTTTATTAGCCTGCCATTATGTTTTACCATCCTGGATTCCTACCAAAACATTACCAGGTTATTCCACTTCATTTTTGTCCAAATTTGAGGTAAATTGTATAATTAGTTTTTAGCAATAGTTTTTTAACGTTTCACTAAGCCGCCATCAGTTTCCGCCACATTGGCTTCTTACCAAAATATTACCAGGTTATCCCCATATAACACTTTATTTTCAGTCAAAATATGAAGTCAATCAAGTAAGTAATTTTTAAGTTATGCCGCGACAGACTGACCGACGAAATTAATAAAACATATTTTTTGGCATCTAGGAACGTCAAAACGTGAAGATATATAGAAAACCTGGGTTTTTTTTTCAGGATTACAAACATTTTATTTCATCGCCATTTTGTTCCGCCATCTTCAATTCGTACCAGATTATTACCAATATATCTCTATACAACAAAATTAACTATTTTTTTGCACTAAATTTAAAATCAGTCCATTAAGTACTTTTTTAAGCTAAATTTTTAAATATCCTATTAAGCTGCCATTTTGTTTCGCCATCTTGGATGGAATTTTACTAATTGATTCCTACATAATATTTAATAATTTAAATTTGGATTAGTAGTGTTTTATTAATAATTGTTTTAAAATTTGACTAAATGGCCATTTTGTGTCGCCGTATTATATTTTTACCAAAATATTACCAGATCATCACCATATGACCCTTAATTTTTGCAAAAACTTTGAAGTCAATCGGATAACAGTTTTTTAGCAATGCGCAAATAGGCAGACCGACAGACAGACTGATAGATAGAGAGGCAAGCCGATAGACCGACAGATCGACAGAATTGAGAAATTATTTTTTTCAGCATCTAGGAACTCTGAAACGTATAAATCTCAAAATGTCTGGGGGTGATTTTTTCACGATTACAATACTTCCTTTTTACCAGGGAAGTAATAAAAAAAAAGGTAAGACATTAGTGAGTCGCATATACACAGTGAGCAAAATTTAATTGGATAACTTGGAAGCGATATAGTTTTTTTGTTTATATATCGAATATGATGATTTTTGGGCATGTTATAGCCGTAACTCTTCTACATTAATTGACTTAGTTGTTTGAAAAAATATACAGGGTGCTGCGGGGGATGAAAACAATGCATTTACAGTTGTTACTAAAATCAACGTTTTATTTTAAATTCGGATAAAATACCTTTTCACGTATCAAATATCCGAAATGTAAATGCTTTTTAAAACCAATTAATATCTGTAAGAACAACACGAGTATCAATTTTTCTTTCTGGGCGCTGCATTACTTTTAATTATATGGTATTCGCACAAGTAATATGCCGTCAAGTAGGTTTTGCCAAGGACAATTAAATGTTTTTTTTTTGTCAGCTGAGATTCAGTAAATATTTTGTATTGAAAACAGTTCTAATCTGCGCTAATCAATAAAACAGAAAAATTACGGGGCCGCCAAGGCACTGGCGAATATTTTTCATGAAAATAACAGGTCCGTCAATACTATTAGCTATTTTTTGAAGCACTTGAGGGAAACTGGGAGAAGCAACGAAAACATAGCTCAAGTCAGAGAGATATTCTAAAAGGCCCAACCAGGCATTAAAGTTGGTACGAGGAAAATTGTTAAAGTAACAGAAATAAAGGCAACTTTTGTAAGGCGGACTATTAAACATGATTTAGGTCTAAAACCATTCAAAAATTTATTGTCAGACACTTGCCGCAGAGGTCAAAGTAAAACGGCTGAAACGATTTTTAGCACTGGTAGAAATGTTCAGAAGCAGAGATTAAATTAGAAACATATGATATGAAATTGAAACCAAAGATTTCTTGGAAAAATAAAGTTTACTTCAATGTTCAAAAAAAATCTCCTTTAAAATCACTGTTAGTTCCCAGATCGCATTTTGCAGAGTCAGTCATAGTTTCAGTAACCGTTTCACATTTAAAAAAATACAGTATATTTTTCGTGGACCTCGGTGTCAAAAATGATACATCTGTGTATCAGAGAGACATTTTATCCCACATGCTCCTTGAACTGTTTTCGGATTACTAGACTTTTCCACAAGATGATGCGTCATCGCACACATCAAAAAATACAGTTCCGTATCTTTAAAGAGGCTCTTCAAACTTCATTGAACCGAACTACTGGTTGCCGAATAGTCCAGATCTAAATCTAGTTGATTACATGGTGTGGAGTCACCTGTAGGCAATGATATATTGAATACTACTGAAGAAATGAAAAATAGAATTATGAATGCTGGAAACATATTGTCAGGCAGCCATCAATAAACAATTACTCAGTGGCGCAATAGACTTCTATCTGTGATAAATAATAACGCAGATCATATCCACAAATATTTTTTGTAACTGTTCCATACCTTCTCCTCAAGATTTTGTTGTAAAAAAAAGTATTAAATAACAATTTTCGAAAGTATGATCTTAAAAAATATTTTTTATATCCTTAATCTATTAAATATTTACACTATTCAGCCTTCCTCAGCTGACAAAAAGACGTGCTATTTAATTGTCCTTGGCAAGCAAAGCCTGTTTCATGGCATATTAAACTTGTGCGAATACTACATAATTTAAAGTAATGCAACGCCCAGAAAAAAAATTGATAATCCTATTCATTTTTGAGATATTTGACTGAGGTAAAAAAGCATTTTAGTCGAATATAAAACAAAACATTGATTTTTCCAGCAACGTTTTCAATCATTTCCTTCACAGTACCCTGTATATCTTTTAAATATTTAAGATGCCGATAAATCTGAAAAGCTAGGGCTATAACATGCCCAAAAATGATAACAATCAATAAATAAACAAAAAAGTACCGCTTCAAAGTGGGTTCCAACTAAATTTGGCCTACCACACTTGGAGAAAATGGCTTTCCGTGAATTTGTCCGTTTTTTTCTTGCATTATATTGCAGCTCTCGATGTCCTGCTCAAAAATTCTGATGGGAACTAAATAATACTATGACTAAATTTTACCATTTAGGATAATAACCTTTTACCAAATTCTGTATAAAATACATGGGAAAAGCAGGATGACAGAAAACATACTTTTTCAACTATTTAGCATATAGTAGGTACTTTCCACAATCAGAAATATAGACATAGATCCGCAACGGCTTATCTTATTTTGGGAATTCCTCTACTCTCTACTACTACTACTCTAAATATGTTTAAAAAAATCTATTTTTGTGTCATTTTGTTTTCTCCATGTACTTTATATGGTATTTGTGCAAAATTTAACACCCCATATCATAAAAACTAAACATGATTAGTTTGTACCCATGAAAACATTAATCAGGGAATTGAGAACCGCATTATACTAAAAAACTAAATAGAAAAATTCACCAAAAGCTATTTTACATAAGAAGTGTGAGGGGTTCTTTAATTAAGTCCCGTCTTACCTATAATTATATTTAGCTGTCTTACTTCACACCTAAAAGTTTGTTTAATATAATAATAAATCCTTTCCTTTTATAATAAATAAAATTTGTTTTAATATCGGCTTAAGGAACAATATCATATTAAAATAAAGTGTTTTGAATAGCTGCGTTTTCAAATATTCGATTAATATTTATTTCTATACTATAAAAACCAGAGCTAAAATTATAATAGTATATTAAAACACTAGTTTCTAAGGATATGATGTTATCAGGAGCCTTATGTTAGAAAACAACCCGCAGGCGATTTTTGTAAAGGACATGTGAGATTAAAACGAGTATCTAATTCTATTTTTCTTATTTTGTGCACTGTGCTTTAAAAAAGCGGTGTCTTTTAAAAAATTACTTATTGTTAAATATTTTGAAACTTGTAACAATGCCAACTAAAAGTGACAATTACACCAGCGCCATTTATTTTTCAATTTAAAATTTTAACTGGTTTCAAATTCGCAAACTAAAGCATTGCCGACTTTGTAGAGAAAAAAGTAGTATCGAAAAGACCTCTTTGCAGTTGCAAAATAGAAAAAAAATAAGTAATAACCACGGGCGGATTAGCAATGCAAAGATTTTTTAAACCGAGATTTTCTTATGACCCTTCGAGCACATATATGTACATATACTCTGTATACATATATAAATATATCTGGAGGTTTAAAAAATAGCTAAGACCGTTGATAATCTGAAGCAAGAATTATTGCCTGTTAAAAATGAGTATGCGCATCTTAGGGGCGATGTTGAAGGAACTCATTATTAGCAATTCGGAAAGAACAACTTGGAAATATGTTAGATACCCGAAAAAAGGATGGAAAATTTACTTTATTTAATAAAAACTATTTCAAGAGATTCTTCGAATAATACAATACCTTCAGAAAATGTAGAAATCCTAGATTAAATGCAAAAGATCTAGGTTCGATTAAATATTACAGATTAATTGAAAGAATTTTACAAAAAATGAGAATACCAATATTGTTGAGGCAAATATAAGAAATATGTCAAAAAATATGAATCTCTAGGCGTAGTGTACATCAAAAATGAAAGCAGAACTTAATGTCTAGATTTCTTACTATTATTTAAAAGTAATGCGATGCTTTGGGGATATTTATATCTGCAAGGGATAACTTCTCCGCTTACCTTCGGAACATAGGAAGACTAAGGCCTAAAATGATTACGACTTTATTTGTATTTCAGAACCTTGGAATTATTTCCCCCTCACTACAACGCCTTTTAACTGGATAGGAACTCAGTGGTAAGTGGTAAAAGTGATGTTTTGACCGTGATTCACATATATTTTTCAGCTGAGTGTGTTTTGAAATGGTGCAATATAAATAGTATAATTGAGAATCTATAGGTACCTATTGCGGTGAGAGGAGGTAAGAAATTATCTATTTTTAAAACTGTATTCACTTTAGTTAAAATAAATAAATAGTTTTCTAAATTAAAAAATATACTATTCAATTATGACTTTCTTGATTAGGTAGTCTCAATTTACCAAAATTAAATTCTGTGATGCAGATTATGTATTCATGAATAACATTAGATAAAATAATTGGGCTGATATTCTTGAACTTGGACTACTATTTAAATACTTTTTGCAACATTTTATATAACCTAATGGAGAAATTTATACCAAAAATATAATCCAACCTACTATGAATGTTAAGTTCATAATGGTTATAACGATAACGGGCAATTTTCCTATCTAATAAAAAAGCTTAGGGCTAATGTGAAATATTTTGTTCTATTATTTTGTAAATAGAAAAAATAACAAATTTCTTCTAAGAAAGATGTTTATGGACTTCTGTTTGAAATAATTCAGTATCGAGTTAGAGCCCGCTCATACACTATACCTTATTGTCTCTACGAATTCTCAGTACACCTTCACTATGTATTAAACAAATGGAGAAACGACTAAGGAATGTCCATATCCAAACGTATCACAAGCTTTTTTATATTTTATATAATAAACTATCCTTATGGAGTGTTTTCTAAGAAATGAAAAATTGTGCCGTTTTATAAATCTGGGGATAAAAGAAACGTTGCTAACTACCGCACGATATCCTTATATTATTTCTCCAAAGCATTTGGAATCTGTATTATTGAACCAACACTTGTTTGAATTTAAGTGTGTTTTGCGCAATAATAAGCATGACGTTCTCACAAACTTGATACATTTACTCACAGAGTAAAAAAAATTATGAAGGTGGGCTGGGCCACCTGTGCCATATTTCTTAAAGTTTTTCAATCAGGTCTATCATCCGACATTTATTACGGAGCTTGAAAATGTTGTGTGCTCGGGAGATCGCTTTAACCCTTGTAAAGCTACTAAGAAGGTAAGAGCCAATTTATATGTGTAAACGGCACAAAATCTGAGTGCCCATACGTGACATCCGGGGTCCTTCAAGGTCACAGGGGGTCCCATTTTTATTCAGTATTTTTTTGAATGGCAACAGACAATGTTTTGCTTTAAATTGCTTATTTTTTACATACGGAGGATCTCAAAATGTTTAAAGCTATTAGAAGTCAGCATGATGTTCTTCGGTTGTGGAAGGGATAGAACAAATACATATCGGCGATTTTTGTACTTTGAATAGGCTTCAATGTCAATTTCTTTCAATTTCTTTACTTAAAAAGAAAATATTTATATTTGATCTTTTTTTAAACATTGGTAAATCAAGAATCGTTAACACGACAAAAGCTTTGAGAGTGAGTTTGAACATCAAAGTATTATTTAAAACTTATATATTGCTGTTATGCGGGTACCGCGAAACTTGGGTTTCATGCTGATGGTGACCAAGGGTTTTTATAACGCTTCTTCATTGATAAATTGGTATAGTACTACGGTCAGATTTATCTTGAACCGACTTCAAGAAGGATAAGGTTTTCAATTCGACCCCATATATTTTTTATACGTATGAACACCGTTTACTCAGGGATAAAATTTTTAGAAAATATTCAGGATAGTACCGGAGTGATCCCACAGTCAGCATTTAAAAAAAATAACTAAAACAGCGGACTGATGCCATATTGAATATTTTTCTACTTAAAACTGTGCGTGATCCAAAATTTGAAACTAGGTTTAGGCCTTGACAACTGTATAGCTGACATTTGCAATAAAACTTTGCATGAATAGAACTGAAAATGATGAAATAAAAAATTCTATAAAAAAGACTGACTTCAAAACACAAAAAGGTAAAAAATAATATCCCTAGTACGCATGAAAAAATTAAATCAAATCTTTCGAAAGTATCAATGGATGAATAACGAATTAGCCATATCTCAAGCGAAGACATCTGCATGTACTTTTAACAGAAGCATAGCTGAATTATCTAATTCAATATACTTGGGAAAAATCGAAATTTCTTACAGAAAATTGAATAGATGGAAAATATTCAATATTTAACTAAAAGGACGGAAGGCGATCTAAATAGTATAAGATTATTTAGTAACTGTAGCAAATCCAAATAATTGTTTACAATGTCACAGATTACGTGTAGGATCCTTTACGGATTTCGCACGCCGAAGATTATGGCTACCAGTATTCTGATAAATGTTATGAAAGTAGTAGCGGTTGAACCCTTTGAATATATGTAGCAACTTCCAATGACAAGTTGATATTTAAATTACTGGCCAAAAATAATATCCTGGTCGACAACACAAATTATCTTATAGCAGGTTACGCCCACGCCTATTGCAGAGCTAAAAAATTGCCATTATTAATTTTAAGGTATTCTTGGATCACAGAAATAAAAGATAGTATATTATTCTTTTACTTTTACTAATTAAAGTATTACATTATTAATTAAAATAATCCTTGCTAACCAAAACAAAAACCCTCAAATTCAAAAAGACATATTTCTAAACGAATTCGCACACAAATGATTGTAATACGAGCACATTTTTACAGACGGTTCGGTCTTTAAAGGAAAAACAGGATGTGCTGTTTATCATAAAAATAAAGACCATTGTACGAAAAAAAGATTTCCTGACAAAACTTCAATATATTTGGTGATACTCTGGGCTATTTATATTGAGGTCCTAAAATATGTTTCTAAATTTAAAGAAAACAGTTATTTTGTTTTTTTAGATAGCAGAAGTGCAATAGAATTAATTAAAAATTATATACATTCTCCAGAAAAACATCGTATCAATAACATCCTCCAATAAATCAAACTTTAACCTTTCCAAATAAAACTATATAATTACTTAAAAAAATTAGCCAAGCAGGCTACTTCGATTCAAAGCCCAACTTCACACTTAAAATTCCATTCACTGATATTGTATACGGGTGAGTAAGTAACCTACTAGGCTATGAAACAATGGCAAGAACTGTATAACAGTTGTGCTAATATTATAAAAATTATTTTCCTAAACTATTTGTAAAACAGGGGTTTCTGTGTGAAGCAAACAGGGACTTCACTCGAGTTAGAACCGGTCATGCATTATGTCCAAATTAAAGTTAAAATAAGAATTTTATATAATTAAAACTATGATTGTTGTGAAATCTTAGACTGCCCAAATATAGTAAATATAATTCAACCACTAAACAATACGCTTTTAAGTATGTTGGATGAACCTTAGAATTTAAGGTACATAAAGACTCTCAATGACAAAAACTATTATAAAATATGCCAAGCAATAGCTAGAATAAACTCAAAACTATAAAAAAATGAAAAACGTATCATAAATTGTTATAAGTAAGAATAGTGAAATATGCATTATTAAAATATCAAATATCTTGACAGAGGCTCCTTATCCGTATTTTCTAAAGAGGTGTAAATTTACACCAGGTCTAACTTGACAGTTACAAGTTTAAGACATTAATGACATTTTTAACAATTGAACAAATATTTTTTCTAAATGTGACAACTACAAAATGACGGTGACATAATCGAAATATAATTGGTGAACAAAGATGTTTAAGTACCGTGGCAACTAGACCTGGTCGAACTCTTAAACCTTTTTAGAGAATACGATCTCTATTTTTATATATACAATTTTTCGTAGTGTATCAGATTTTTTTAATCGAGTAATATGATATTGAAATTAAAATTACAAAAGCTGTCTAGTTAATTTTAACAAATCAAATTTAGGTTTATTTAGTTTACGATGTTATTAATTGTGAATAATTTATTAAAATCTCCTGTGACTAAGCCTGTGGAAGGAGAAGTTGCCTGAATCTACATATATATGGTAACAAACTTCTTCAAAAAAAAATCGGGCTACGGGCATGTAGATGTAGATTTAAATGAAAAAAAATTACAATTTAAAATTTGGGAGGTTTGGAACCCTCAAGTTTTAGATCAGCTCCACCAAGAATTTCTAAATCACATATAGCTCTATCAAAATTACTTTTTATTCGGGACTTAGGAGTCTTAGTAGGACGCCCCCCCTCCCCCCAGATAATTAGTCTGTTTTCGCCTTGTATTTCACCCACCATAGTATTTGCATAATTTCTGTATACAATATTTAAGACTCCTTTGTTTGTTTCGTCATCTATTGCTCTTGCCAGAGACACATTAACCATTAGGCACAGTAGTTTACTAATTTCTTAGTACATCAGAAGACCCAACGAAACTAGCTAAATATAACCAAGCAAGTAAACATTTAAATCGCTGATCTGGTCATTTCCAGCTTTTTCATTATTCGGGCTAAAGTGAGTTTGAAATAAAAAACTGTTAAGTATTTACCAGGGAAAAAATTTGATGTCCAATTTTGCAAATATAGATATTTCCCTAGGAAGATTTTGATACATGGCAGCAACCAGTTGCTTGAGAGGAAGGGCCTTATTTTTGAAGAAATAAATTGGCAGGTGAAAAGTTTATAGGCCTTTCTATATTGTCCGCATAGATTGAAATTCAACATAACATACCTTTAACAAAAATAATCGAACATTTTCTGGAACGGACACCATCATTTCCTTACCTGTAATTTTTATGGTCTTAATATTTTGTGTAAAATATATTCACTTATTTTTATAAATAAAAAAATATATTATTAAATAGGCATATTATGCAGGGCTCTTAGTAAATCTTGGCGTAGAAGTCCATTCAGTATTAGTTTTTTCATTTTTTCCTTGTCCTGCATTCCCTATTACTAGCCATTATAACATAAATGTATAGAACAAAATTTAGGCAGTTAAAACTAAGTAACTTAAACACGTAAATACGTATTTATGGTAAAAGTTGAAAACTACCAAACACTCTAGTTCGTGCTCAAAACTATTATTAAATATAATCCTGAAGGCAACGTCGAAATAATGACAAATGTGACCAGAATGCTTGCGTTTCCGGCAAAGTGCATATTTTATAAAGCAGGTCACAAAAGCTTAGAAGTATTTAATGAGATGAAATAATTGGAAACATAAGGCTACTTTTTAATAATGCTCAATTGTATTTATATTACGGAGTAATAATTTTGTATTTTGTGCTACAAGCGGAACTGTTAGAACAAAACATATTATGCTAGTATTATGGTTTTAACTGAACCGATAGGATTTAATAAAAAAAATAACAAATGACAATCGGAAAGTCTACCAACAAAAACGAGCAATAATTTTAAACATATATTATAAATGTTCCTATGAGCAATAATTTTAAACATATGTTATAATATTATTTTATTAAATAAGTTATCTTCCTGCTGATTGTAAATATATCAGGTTTGATTCCTTTATCTTTATAGGCAACAGAGGAAATTGACAAAAATCTTTCCATAAGAGGCGATGTGTTTGAAAAATCCAAACATATATAATCAATATTTTGGAAAGGAACACACTGCTTCTATTGGCAAGGTTCTTGTCAATTTTTTCTCTTCTTCTTTTTGTGTCATCTCTTCTAAGAAGGTCGGTAATTATTATATCACTTTTAACTTTTGATGTTGCTGCTATGATAAGTTTTTTAATCCATACCACTCTCTTAGATGTTTCAACAAAGAAGTGAAACTACATTCTACACTTTTCGTCCCAGTTTTATCCGTTGAATAATAAGCTGTAACAAACACTTCCTCTTTCCACTTATAATGTAATCGATATACACAAGTTTTCTTATTTTTATAGCAGTAACAATTTCATCTTTCTTGCCAATTCTTCTAAGTACTCTTCATTAGTAACCCGGTCGACCCATATCTACCCTGTACATGCGTATTTCAAATGCCAGTAGCCTTCAATTTTCGCAGTTGTCTTAAAAGCTAACAAAATCGATATTCATTTTTACTTCCTTCGTAAAAGGGAAGTATTGTAATCTTGAAAAAATCACCATGCAAAATTTTTTCAGATTTTCACGTTTCGGAGTCCCCTAGTCCGGAAAACATGATTTCTCAATTGCATTGGTCTGTCTGTCTGTTCGGGGTATAGCTATTTACCTGATTGGCTTCTAATTTTGGTCAAAAATTAAAAGTCATTGGAGATAATATTAGAAATTCAGCCTGAGAAAACTACTTAATAAATTTATTTTAAATTGTGTGCAAGAATTAATTGTGGTATAGAGATGAACTGGTAAAATTATGGTAGAAAATCAAGATGACCGAGCTCAATGGCAGCCAAATAAAATCTTTGTAATCGTGAATAAAATTATATATTTTTTAGCGTCCCTAGCTGCCAAAAAAAAAGTTTTTTTCAATTTCATTTGTATGTCTGTCAGTCTGCCAGTTCGCGACGCGGAGTAGCTAAAAGCTACTTACCCGATTGACTTTAAATTGGTAAAAAATTAAGGGTTATGTGATGTCTTGGTATTATTTTGGTAAAAATTCAATATAGCGGAAAAAAATAGCGGCCTAGTGAAATGTATAAAAAAATTATTACTAAGAAACAAATTATTCAATTTACCTCAAATTTTGCACAAAAATCAAGTGTTGCATTCGAATCCAAGACAGCAAAACAAAATCACGGTTTAGTAAATAGTCTAAGAAAATCAGTCTAAAAAACTATTTATAAGATTAATTTCAAATTTTGGGCATATATTAAGTGTGATATAGAGATAAACAGCTGTCGTACGAATTCAAGACGACGAAACAAACTGGTGACCAAATAAAACGTTTAATTAATCAATGTAAAAAAATGTTCCTATTCAGTTGACTTAATATCTTGCAGCAAAACTGAATATAATACAGGGATTAACTGGTACGAATTCAAAATGACGGTACAAAATGATGGTTTTAAAAAATCAGTGTAAAAAAGAATTCAATTTATTTCAAATCATACCAAAAAGATAAGTGTGGCATAAGTAGAAACTGGTAAGATATTTGTACGATTCCGATGTTGTGGAACAAAATGGCGCCTTGTAAGATTATTGGAAAAGGCAATATACTAAATGACTATGTACGGAACTAAATTAGGTTTACTACATATTTATAATGAAAGGCAAGATTCATAAAGGGGGAAGTTTCGGTTAAAAGATTTTTTTTAATTTGACTTTTCAATCGTCATATGTGATTTTTTTCCAAATCTTAGCGTTTTAAAAAATCAGAAAACTGGCTTTCACCCGGAACTTCGTTGGTGATTGTATGTACATATATATGTATGTATTTATTGTAAATTTATTTTTATTTTAATATTATATTATTTTTTAATTTCTATAACTTTATGTAAGTACATAGATTATAAAAAAACAATTATAAAGTTTTATTTTCCTCCTAAAAAAAGAACTTTATTTCTGTTGTAAAAATTTTGTATTCGGCCACAGTTTTTTTACCATATAGGGTTGTATTTGATCAGTTTATACCAGTTTTACACTTGATTTTTGTACAATATTTCAACTTAATTAGATAATTAAAATGTTGACTGAAAATAGAAAGAATTCCAATTTTGGTCATTTTCAAACAAATATAGCTATTTTGCCCCTTAAATTTATTTTTATATCTTAAACCGACAATTGCCACTAAATTTAAATACACTTTACAGCCTCCGATATAAACACTGAGCTAAAGAAGGGAATTCTAAAATAAAAAATTGATTCCCTAAATTAAGTGTTTGCCCGAATAACAGACGGTCTTGCATTGGAATCTCGGGGAAGGTACGTACATTTTTCGAGGTAAAAATTTGTTTTATATGATGTGTAATATATAGGGCAAATGTGATTTACCAGGATTTTGACAATACAAAATTGAGTGGACTTTTGATCCTTAATATCTTAAAAGCCGAAATAAATAGTAGAAGTCTTGGGAACACAATAAATCACCCTTGGTGATTTATTGTATTCCCAAGACTAATTTATTACACAAAAATTATTTTTCTTATTTAAGTTGTTTAAGGCTTAAAAGGCGAAGTTTAACTTTGTATGTTTAAACGATTACTTAACTTCACTTAAAGTATTTTTTAACCTATATTAACTTGATTTTTAAATTAAACATGAAATTGTAATACTTGTTTCTATTACATGTTATATGGCTAAAGCTGATAGTTTTTTAAATATCTGGCTTTATAGAAATAGTAAAATGCACGTTATATTGCTATATAACGCGTATTTGTGCAACTAAAAATAAAATATTTTTCACAGAAAAACAGAATAAGCATGGATTGAAAGATTCCTTTCGTAATATTGAAAACCCCTCATACGGGATATCCGAATTTAGATACTCAACATTTACATCTTCAGTCAGTTTTTTTAATGGCACTCCCTGTATATTTTTATTTAATCTTGTAGATCATAAAAAATCTACAAATTTTATTGAACACATTATATATCTATCCTCAATACTTTTCGAAATATTTTATATTTCTCTGTTTTTATAATTTAGAAAACATGTTGTTAATCTATTGTATTTCTTCCTGGTCTATTTCCAAATAAATGTTCCCAGAATAAAATTATAGATATAGTCTATATATTGGGTCAAGCTCATAAAATCTAGACCGACGCATGCAAAAATCTTATGGAAATATTTGATACAATGTGATATATTCGAAGGGGACCGTTGTCAACAAAATTGTTACAAATCAAGATAAAGAGTTATAAATTCTACTTCACTTCGTATAGAAAAAAATCCCAATCTAATTAATCAACAACTTCCTATACCTCACAATCTACAGTAAGCAGGACCACAAAATGATGTAAATATCTAATTGTGAATTGTTTTAATATAAAATTCCTCTTGTGATATTATGTTGTAAATGAGGCGATTACCATAGCAATTTAAAAAAGGCACATTTTTTTAAGTGGGAACTTCCTCTTTTTTTAAAATTAAATGTAAATTGTAATAAAAATGAATTTAATACCAAATAGAGACATTTATTATTATTATTATTATGTTATCGAAATTGACAATCAATTTCTCAACAAATGTTGGGTTCCAAGCCCATCCCGGATGCTTGCATCAAAAGGAGTGGGCTGGTTTCTATTAGTTCTATGTGTTGTCAGCCACCTGTTGGATGCTTCCTTATCTATGTGTGGCTGATTCAAGTCATTGTGATGTCGGTCGTGTAGTGCCATTTGAGCCCACTGTTCTTGTTTGTCGCCTTTTTGGTAAAGAAATCTCCCCATTTTTGCAGCACAGGCACAACATAGGTGTTAATGTAATGATATTTTAGGCGTTCAGTTCTGTTTTCAGAAGAGCTCGCACTCTCTGAACATATTGATCTTTCAGCTTGCTCTTTCCTCGCTTACCCTGGAGCAGTTCAGCTTGTTGGAATCCTAGATATTTATAGGTCTCTCCTTGGTTCCTCACTAGAACTATTTCTCTATTGGGTAGGGCTACATCACCATTAATGACTTTGCCTTTTTCGATGTTTAAGGCTTACATTTTCTATTTCAAATTTCATATGGATGTTTTCGAAAAAGTGTATGTCACGTCAGTGAGCTTTTTTAGTTGAGTATGGTTTCCACCATAGAGCTTAATATCATCCATATACAGAAGATGGGATATGTCTCGGCAATTGACTCTATTGGCTTTTATGTTGAAGCCATGTCCTGTATTGTTGAACAACGTGGATAGGGGGTTCATCGCTAAGCAGAACTGAAGTGGACTTAACGAGTCTCCTTGTTAAATTCCTCTATTGATGTGTATCTTATCGGTGGTAAGAGAATGATCACCATTATAGATCGTCAGGTACGTTCTCCAGTGGTGCTTGATAGTTGCCAGGAAATTAATTATCATAGGGTAAATTTTGTATATTCCTAATACGCCTATGAGCCAGGAATATGCTACACTGTTAAACGCCTTTTTATAGTCTATAAAAGCAGTTTTTTCTATGCCTGCTTAGGTACCACAGAGTCGATGATAAGTTGTTCTTTGCGTCCTTGATGGTCTCGAACGCATCCCCTTCTTCCTCAGCTAATAGATTATGACTGTCAATATTGTGATGGATACGATTTTCAACGCATCCTGTTAGGATGGTGGGCAAACAGGTCACGCGGGTCTTCTGTCCTATTGCTTTTGGGTAGTATAGTTGTAGTGTCTAGCATTAGAATTGCAGGGGCTGTCTCCAGATGATGCATTATTTTGGTAAAATGACGGCTTATAGCTTCATGGAGGATCTCAAATTTCTTATACCAGAAATTGTGAATATGGTCCTCCTGGCGACTTCCAGTTGCTCGTTCCCTTAATAAACCTGCTAACTTTCTCCTTGGTGATAGAGTCAAATTCCATTTGTGGTGTTTAAATTTCATCACGTTGAGATTGTATCCATGTAGAATTTTAGTTATGTTCTTTTAGTTTTTCCCAGATGTTCGAACAATAGTCGGTCAAATGCTCTTTGCTCGGCAGCATCTTCTCATTATTATTATTATTATTATTATTATTATTATTATTATTATTATTATTATTATTATTATCATATAGAATTGCATCAAGAGTTACACGACGAAGATTTTGAAAAGCATATTATTTTTCGTAAGTTAGTGAAAAGGGAAATAGTGGCTTTTTAGCGAATATAATTTTTTCGAATGAAGATATGTTTAGAAACATTGAAGCCGTGAATTGGCTTAATATACATTATTATGTGATAGCAATTCTCCATTGGGCAGGACAGGTATAATATCAAAACCAGTATTCAATAATTGTTTGGTGAGGAATGACTGGAAGCGTAATATGGTCCGTATTTTTTTAAGGAACTATTTAATGGACAAAGGTATTTAAATTATTTGAATGTTGGGCTTCCTATTCTTCTCAGACCACTTAGCACACAAGAAAGAAGAGATATGTGGCTGCAGCAAGGCGGTGCACCTGCTCATTAGTATTGGGACATTCGTGGATTTTTGTACGCCAATTCTCAACAAAATAGCCTCCATCAGATTGTTTCTAGTAGGGTTATATTAATGATCGTATTTACACCTATCCATCTACAACCGATAGGATGTGTACACCACCACATCACCAGACATTACTTAGAACTAAGAAAAATTTTATTAAAAGTTCAATATGTGTATTCATGTAGGCGGGCATTTATTTGAGCATATTTAAAACGTAACGACAGAAAAAAGAGAGAGCATATAAGTAGTTGGTTTTGACGATGTGTCTTTATGGTTGACGAATAGCAGATATTTGTTATTTCTGAATATTATGGGTAAATTTATAGTTTTTAAATTATTTTAACGTATTCCAAGTAAAGTAAAATGTAGCTTAGCAAAATGTTAACATTAAACAATGACGATAATTCATTTTAATCTTTGACGAATTTCTCATCAAAGAAAATTTGATAGATTTCAGTGTTTTTCTGCTTTCAAAATGTATAATCATGGTTTTCGCATTGGCTAATTAGTTCGAAACAATACGCCGAGTCATTCATTTGAAATTTATCATATTGAACTATTTGTGTTAAAAATAATTCCAGAATAGCACAAGAAAAGAGATTTTATATAAATTTTTTTAAACAGTATTAAAACTTTTCTCTAATATTTGGTGAAATAATATTTCTATAAGAATATAGTTTTAGTTTTCTATAGAAGAATAATCACATGACTTAGATCGCTCTTAATTTAATTGTTTTAAAGTAATTCATTCAGATTGTAATATGTTATTTAATTATGTACTCTAATATGTTATAGAATGAAAATTGAAAATATTATGTATACAATAAACCGCTTAGTAAAGCAAAACATCTGACGCGTTCTTAAAACATTTTAAATTTTTTTAATGACTCCAATATGCATGAAATATAATATACATATTATTGAATTATCTATTTGTCAAAACGTATGATTTGATAAGAGGTGCCCTCTCATAATAATTACTATTTTAACTTATAATAATTATTAATATAACTTTTTTTACACTAAACTATTTCTTCATTTGACAATCGAAACTTGTCAAAATTATTATTTTGAAAATAATACTCTTTTTGTTCTTCATAAAAAATTTAAAAATTGATAAACTGGGATACTAAAGTAGTACGTTAGCAAACATAAAGTTGTAGCTATGACTAGATTTTTAAATGATAAACGGTAGACCAAAAATAACTTGATGTTAATTAATCCAGTTTTTGAGATCGTTATAAAAATATATCTTAATTTTTAACTCTCTAACTATTTTTGAACATTCGCAATAATTTTTTTTATTTCGTCGCAATCGAATTTTTTCACAAGTCAACATTTGCCTTTAAAATATTAATGGCTTTAGATAAAGAAACGAGACAATAGAGTAAATTAAAAGCTTTACAAATATGCCTTAGGATTATTACCTCCCTCATTGTTTACCACTCCTTGTCCTCTCCTACGCCGCTGATGTATGGATGCGACAATTTCATCTTGGTTAAAAACTCTTGATAATATTTGGTGATCCTTGTTTGAAGCGAAACAAGCTCGGTGTTTAAATAAACCAAATTTTTTAATATTCTCTAAACATTATAGTCAGCTGGGTTTAGATCGGGGCTCTTAGGTGGTCAGTTATAGGGTTTAATAAAACCACCACAATTCTCACGTAAATAATTATTTGTGTTTCTTGACATGCGCATACTTGTACCGTCATATTAAACTATAATTTTCACAAATTTCCTAAATTTTGGAAAACATCAGTTAGTTTAACCTTTCACAAAGAAAATGCGTCTTTTTCTTCGAACGTAGAGCTGCAAAAAATGTTGGGAATTAAAATTCTCTCTACAGGTATATTACTTTTTTGTCAGTATTTGAAAACAATCTGTTATTTCCGGTTTCTTAGGCTGTCGTAAAATGAATTATTTCTCATTGAGGGAATTTAACATTTAAGCACAACTTAAAAAAAATTAACGCACCTTAGTGACACGATTGCTCCTGCAAATGAAGGCTCGTTATGAAAGAAAAAGAATATAGGATAAACAACATACCGCACATGCAGAAACATTTCGAGAATTTGAAGCAAAAAGAAACGGTTAGTTGTGAAAAATTCACTGTCAAAAACTTACTTCAGCTGTTAAAGATAAGAGACTACGAATATGACCGATGAGAATAATATCTATTTTACGCCAGCCTAAAAAACCCACAATAACAGAATTTATTTAATTAATGACAAAATGTAACATACCTATCGTTAGAGAGCCTTTTTGAAGACAACATTTTTTTGCGAGTATAAACAAGTATTTTCTTCTAACAGCCTGTACTTAGACCCAGTAAGTTGACTATAGTATTTAGGGTTTATTAGAAAATATGGTGCATTTTAAAAATAATTTTAATATTACATTAATCAGGGTTTAGGAGCTCAAGTTCACGATCACAGAATGTTGACAAGAGTTTTTACAAGATACTATTGTTAGAGGAGACTACAAAAGGTGGTAAAGAAGAAGAGAGGTCAGATTTAAAACGCAGTATTGTGAATCTTTTAATTTAATATATTGTTTCGTTTTTTTAATCTGAATCCGTTATTATTAGCGCAAAATTTTGACTTGTGGGGAAAACAATGCGATTACAATATAATAAAAAGCTTTATTGCCAATGTACAAAAATGATGTCTTTTTCCATAAGGTCCTAAATAAGACTGCCCAATTTGGTGAGCGTGAAAAATTAAATTATATTTTTACATAACGTTCTCAAAAAATGGATTTATTAAAATCGAAATATTTTTGGTCCACCGGGTACCAATTAAAAATAAAAACTAAAATTGCATTGAGATGTGTCGTATATGTACTATACTAAAAAATCATTTAAATAGGATGAAAACTAAAAAAATTATTAAGGTATAAATAGGAGCTACTTTAATTTGGAATACAATGTATAAAATCCAAGATTTGTTCTATTTGCTTTTCATATTTTTGGTTTATATAATTTATTGAAAATATTACCAGAGTCTTAAGAAATGAGTCCTGAGCCACTCATTCCTATTAATGCCTCGAAAGTTTCCACAATTTCTGAATTATTCATTAGAAGTGCGAGTTAATGACAAATCAATAACTGAAAATAGAGGAACATTATTTGTCGCGCCAGCAAAATATAAAAAGCAAAATTTCCTTTATTGCCTGGTCAAACTGGTGACTAAGTTCTTATATTTCTAGTATTTGTTTTCGTTCGTCAATAATAATAACGATAATGATATTGAAAACATCTACATCTGCAAACATGGACTATCCCCAGCAGCTTCTTTACTTTACCATGCGTGATTTGCCAGTGACTATCTTTAGACCTTAATTGCATTTAATGATAAATAAATACAATCCTAACGCAACTTAGTCAACCGCTATCTCTTTGTAAAGTAAATTGATTTTTTTACTATTTTCAAAACTTTGAATTTTTTTAAATATTTAGGTTAGGTTGGAACGATTTGTTGCGCGCCGTAATCCACCGATGTCTGGTTTTTTGAGCGAGCACTCGATCTAACAGCAAGTATTTTTATGGAAGCAGTTTACCGCTCTAAAAAATCGCTGACGACAGATCGAGCCGTTAGCGTTCTGTGGGAGACAAGCCTTATGAATAAAAAAAAACAAATAGCATAGACTAAAATGCTTTTTAATGCCTAAAATTTTAAAGGCAACCAGGTTAAGCTCTAGAATTAACCAAGAACAACGCACCAATCTAGCGTTCAAAATGTAAGTAAGTTTGAACCAGACTGGTAAAATATAGCCTTAAAAATATTCAGTTTTACACCTTATGTATATCACTCATGTCTCTGGCTAAATTATTACAAATTAATATATTCCAAAAGATGCCCCTTTATGTCATAATATCGCATAGCAAATTTCAATTTGATACCTAAAATCATTTCCGAAATATTAAATAAAAACGGGTCTATTACATTTTCTTTTAGATCTCGAAAACAAAAATTTTTCACCTCCCAAATATATTCTTAGAATATTTCTCTTTCTTTCCGAAATACCCTGTATGTAGGTACAATAAAACATTAAATTTTAATTGATTTTTTTTTAAATACAAGTATTCTCATTTTGGGATTATAAGTGCACGCAAATTATTTTTTAATGAAAAACTTAAATCGGCACAAATGATATATTAAATACCAAAAATAAAAGACAATCTTGTAATTAATACCAGTAAATATGTAAAATTATTTTATAAAATTACTTGGACTCAAGTCTAACCAAGTGAATATTATTCACTATTTAAATTCAATTTATTGCAGGGGAATATAAACTTTTAAAATAAGTCAGATATAACTTCAATCATATAACGATTTGGAGTCAGAAGTAAACACAAAAATATATAATGTAATGAAACCAAAATAAAAGAAAGGATACAAAAATATTTGCCACTTTTTAAGGATCAATAGAGAGATAATTGTTGCCATAGTGAAATGTACTTGTGGTTAGTTACAATCTCTTTACACAATTTTTGTGACTAGATATAGATCTACCATTCAATTTTTCAACAAAAATATTACTTTTGTTTCCTATAAATTATGTAAGTATAATTGAAATTTTTTTCTATTTTGCTTTACACAAATTAATAAATTTGCTTGACTCCTGATATGTAATTCCTTATAGAACAGTAACAAAATTATTAGTGATATTTTTCGGATTTATGTACAGTTGTATATATTAAAAATAACATCCATTTTGGCCATTTTATTTAAATGTAGAATGTAACTAATATTTAGTCTTTAATAATATTTACATTTGTTTGCTAAATAGGGTTTTACTATTACGTTTTATAATAATGTAGCCATTATAAGATTTTACAAGCTTCTATTTAACTTCCCTTATCTATCTGTTATCTGTCTGCCATTATAAATGTTTCTCGGTCCAGGTCAAGTCTGGTAAGTCGATTTTGTCTAGTAATATTTATTCAATCGACTTTTCTAATAACAATACAATATAGTGGCTACAATAGGTGCCTCGTTTTTGATTGATTGAAGTGTATGACCGCCATCAGGAGGCAAGCTAGAAGTTTACTGCATTGTGTTCTTATGGCGTTTAATGGTTTCACCAGATTAAATATATAAAGTAGTATATTTGTTGCTGCAAAATTACAGAATTTCTTGTGTTTAAACATTACTTATATTACAAAACATAATACGTGCTGAATCTAATTTCAATTCTTTTAAGAAATTGTATATATATGGACTAAGATACTGAGTCCGATTTTTAGTAGATTATAAAACAATTGTGATTTGAAGGTGAAAAATCTTGATACAAAGTACAATTTGGCAGTTTATTACTAAATAATACTGAGTGATATCATTAGCATTGTTGCAGAAAATTGGAATGGTCGAAACGTTGCACCATATGTCTTAAAGACAAATTTTGAAATAAAAAAAGCTTTTATGAAGTTCAAGAAGAGTACAACACTAGAAACAAAAGACACTGAATTCAGTGTAACTTAATATAATATTTCAAGATGACCAAGTTAGAGCTTTAAAAAGAGTAAGAAAATCCACAAAATTAATGATCGAACAGCACCGTACAAAATACCTGAAATTATAATTTAGTTGTAGAAATAATGGTTATGCAGAATTGTTAGGGTAAGAATGCCTCTTCCCTCAATACTTACCTCACAGAGTCAACTAGAAAACTTAACGTTTCATAGTGAAACTCTAGATGAAGTGTTTGAATATTTAAAAATTTAAAGTATGTACCTAGGACTAATTTTTAACAACTTGTTCTTTTGTTTTAAGAAGTCAATAAGCAGTTAAACTTAAACATTTCGGTAAAGTAAACCAATTGTGAGTCGTTCCTTCTAATTCTAGTTTTAACAAAATTATATTTTATAAAATTAGTACAGCAAGATCTAATTTCATCATTCTAAACTTCCTCACGTTCATCATCTACCGCTACAGATCACGTGACCACAATATTACTATTTGTGGTATTAATTTTTAGTTTTATTTCGATGAAGAATAGAAGTGTCAAAAACATAGAAATGTGGATATTGCCGTCTCTGATTCTATAACCCTCATATATACATTATGCGCAAAACTCAGTGGACTATTAAAAGTACCTGGAGAAACAATAAATAAATTATTTTGAAAATTTGGATATAGCCATAGGTGGACATATAAATTCTTTCTAAAATATTTTTAATAGTGCGGTGCGCTGTTTCCGCCAAAGCCATTAGCAACATCAGTTTTTTTAAGTAAAATGCTCTATATAGTATTGTATTCCTGTATGTTCCTAAATGTTCTAAATATCTTATCTCATATTTTCTAGAATCTTATATTTGCTGAAATAAATTGAAATGTTTGATCCTTTTGGGCTCTGTACCTGCCAAAACATGTAACAAAAGATATTTCACTTTTAAATTCATTTCGTTCCAAGTTAAGTCGTTTGGCAGGTCCAGGGCTTTAAAGGGTCAAATATGTATGTTAATTTTCATATGCCATCACCTGAATTACCTATACTTTATTGTGTTACTTGCTTTGGGTTCAAGTAACATATTTCAATTATTCTAATAAAATTAATTATGATTAATTAATTTTTATATCCTTTGTAATAATAAAAAATAATATAAACAATAGGTATGATGGAAAAAAATGTTTGCTTTTTTTGGAAAAATGTTTTATTCTCAGACGAAAATATTTTGAAGTCAATATATGAGTTTAGACCAACACATTTTCCTTAATACGAGAATTATATTCGAAAAAGTAATCGATTCCTAATTTTCTGTGAGGGCTTAATTCTAATAAACAAAAGTATTAAATATAGTAAATAAAAAAAATATTTTATAGCAGCTCCATTGGAATCCAGAACAGCTTGAAGTCTTTTTGGCATTGATGAAATTAAATTACTGGTATAATTTAAAGTTAATTTTTGTCAAATATCTGGGATTTATTTACGTAACTCATTTTTATTATTTAGTCTAAAATTGACGTCATACATTTTCTTGACTATATGCCCCAAACGTTCTCTACTTGATTTTTAAGTCGGAGCTTCTTGTACACCAAGGTAAACAAGTTATTTTATTATAACCGAACCAGTTCTTCACTACCCGAGCCTTATGCACGGATGCACAGAAAAGCGGCCGCGAGATTGCTTCTTCTCTAACTCTTCCAACATTGTTGATGTTGTTTTATTTAAAAACCTTCTCGTCGGGAAATATAGCATTTTGCCAAAATACCAATCTGCATCTTTAAAAAAAGGCTTTAAGGCAGCATATTGATTTCTCAACTCCAAGTTCAATTTTACGCAGCGCCGCGCCGTTCTTAACGAAACCGGAAATTGTGTTATATGCGCAGCTGGAACGGCTTTTTCAATGTTCTTGAAGATATTGTTTCAAATTTTTATTATTCAGCCTCGTTCCTCTAGCTCTCTCTAAGGTGTGTTGTACTCTCAATTTTCTTGCAAGCGACCATCGTTTTTCCACTAAGCCTAAATTCCTTTTCCACGATACTTAGATGCATGCTACATACAAATTTTAAAGATGACATATGGCTATTATTATGTAAAATACACATATTACAAAGATAGAGCAGGTTTGGAAAGTCATATTTACATTGAAGTATTTAATTCGTATGAAATTATTTGTCGTCGACCATATCATCGCGTCCAAAGAAAAACTGAGACAAAACATTTATAATTATACAGTGAAGATATAAAGTCCGTCGCACTACCCCCCCCCCCGTCTAACTTTTGAACCGCTCTATATATTACAGCAAAATTTGGAACGATAATTTATGAGCAATGTCAAAAATCACAGCTTTAAATGTCAAGAAGATAGCTGGGTGGATTTTCGATTTTTTTTTTATGGAAGGGTGGTCTAGTGAGATATCTTTTTAAAGGTCTTTTTACTTTTAGTTCAATGCCTGATTTTGAAAACATTTTATTCAGCAGTTCTCAAATGATGACCAATAACAATGTTTCGTAATGGGATCATTATTAAACTTTTGGGATTTTTTTGAGGCGACCAATCTCAATACTCCATACTAAGTGAAGCACGAAAATAAATCTTCATTTTAAAAGATGTTGTAAATGTCCGCCTTGCACCTCTTGACAAATGAACATCCTGTTAGACAGTTCTTCCATCATATTATGAAGGGTTTCAAGGTTTATTCCTGCACGCACGTCGATGATACGTTCATGCAATTCGTCCAGAGAATCGGGAGCAATTTTGAAAGCTTAAGATTTCACATAGCCCCATTGAAAATAATCAAAGGGTGTAAGATCTGGTGAGCGAGATGGTCACTATGTCGGACCTCGCCGACCAATCCATCTGTCCAGGTAGGTTGCATCCAAGTAATTTTTAGTGTCTCTAAAATAATCTTATTCAATAAATCAATAAGTGGAGTGATTCGAAGATATGTAGGCCTGTTTAAATTTACTTCTAAAAATATGGGACATATGATGTGGTCACCCAAAATACCCTCCCAAGCATTTATTTTTTTGGAGGAAACTTGGATATTGACGTTTCTGTTTAGAATAAAGGTGCTCTCATCACTAAAACAAATATGGCGCAGGTAATTAGGATTTTCTGTGATTCTTCCTACCATAATCTCGCAAAACTCTAGACACCTATCAGGGTCTTTTTCGGTCAATTCGTGGAGAATTCTCATTTTACAAGGATGAATTTAGTGGATTTTAAAACGTTCTTAACAGATGAATGCGAAATATTGCATATCTCAGCTACTTGCTTAATACATTGTCTAGGATTTATGACCATTTTTAGCTACGACCTGAACTTTCACGTTTTCGCTAATTTCGGGCCTCCCGGATCTTGGGACATCTTTTACCATCCCTATTACTTGAAATTTCGAAAATAAATTCTAAAAGTATTTCCTGGAAGAGTTCAGTGAAGATGCAAACTGCAGCGTGATAATTCCGGTCAGCCATGCCAAAGATGGTGACTGCTTCAATTTTATCTTCCAACGAACGAGCCAGTTCAGTTAAAATATTTCCGGATACTTTTAGAACACTTGAAAAGCATGTTTCAAAATGACAAATATTAGAAAACCAATGCAACGACGCTATTAATTGTCGCACTTGATGGAAAAAAGTGCAGCACAAAACCACGTGTCAGAAAATTAAATTTAAAATTGTCATTGGTCATTATTTGAGAACTACTAAATGAAATATTCTCAAAATCGGAGATTGAACTAGAATAAAAAGACCTTTAAAACGATGTATAATTCGACACCCCCTTCTATAAAAAAAGTTTCGAAACTGAATTTGTTAGGTTTGCTGTAATCAAAGTGCGCAGTAATGCGTCAACTCTTTCTTGCAAAAAAACTATTAAAGATGTTTACTATAATGTAAGTTTTGCAATGTTGTAAGGCAGCCTTTCTTAAGACTGTCATAATATGGAGTTTTCAAATGGAAATGCAGTGGAAATGTTGAACTCCTTTTCGTTTTCTTTTTAATGGAAAGAGTAGTTCATCCATTTATTTTTTTTAATAGTCGAAAGAAGGTAAACTTTATACTTGATATTCAAAAAATATCAATTTCCGTAGGTATAATCGTTTACAAGACCCCGATTTTTTGTTACTTGTATTGGATTAGCTGATACGTATAAATTTTCAAATCTGAATCAACAACACCATGAAAATAAACAAATATGGATATAAGCTTTAACCGCGAAGTGAAGGCGGTATAAATGTAAGCAAGAAATCGCTAACACTAAGTTTTCTTTATGCATATTAGTTCCGACAAAGTTTTATACAAATGATATCCGTGATATTAGTATGCTTGTGAATATACTTTTTTCCACTAACACTGATACATCATTATGGATTTGCTTAAACAGACATTTTAAGACTTTATTCGGAAACGCAAGAAAAAAGCTTTGAAAATATCAAATGCGATTTTGCAAATTTGTTTCTTTTCGGAACTCGAGTAGTGAACGGATTTACGCCCGGAAAGAAAACTTATCGTATTTTTCTACCATAAAGGGCTACGGGTTAACAAGTTTTCTCCTCTTAACATTAGTGTGAGATATTATTGTATCGTCTAACTGTCGAGTATATTTTTGGTGATCTTTAGAACTCGTCTAAATCAGTATAAAAACAGTTTGCAAGCTACAAAATCGAAATGAGAGCTTGTGAACAATTAAATCCAAGGAATTTGATAATTTTTGAAAATAAATTTAAAGTTTACTTTCTTTCTACTATTAAAAAAATAAATGAACCACTTTTTCTATTAAATAAAAATTTTTAAAAAAGTTGGACATTTTCACTGCATTTCGAAGCGAAATTCATTATTATGTCAGTTTAAAGAAAAGCTATCTTACAATGTTTATATACATGTATATGCTTATTACATTATAGTAAGCAGTTCTACAAGAAGTAACTGACGCGTTATCGTGCACTTTTTTTACACCAGATCTAACCAGTTTTAATCTAACTTTATAACAAATAAATTTAATGATTTACCTACATATCAAAAATAAACTCAAAAGAACAAAAGTAATTTTTTACTACTTTTACACCATCGCCGATGTTGATGATTTTTTATATATAGGTGAATTTTAGGCCCTGAGCATGAATCCGAAATCTTTTTTTTTTCGGTTTCGTTTCGTTTTTGAGTTATTCATGCTTAAAATTCATGGACATTCTAACCCCATTTTCTTTCATTTTCTATCTTCTTTTTTATAAAAATTTACTAATTCTTTACGAAACTACGACAAACAATTACAAAAGACGTAACAAACTCTCTTCTAAAAACTTAGGACATTGGGAACACTCAAGAACAACCATAGATCATACTTTTTGGACTAATAACTTTTCCTTCATGTTGCCATCTTGACATCACGAAAACCATCGAACATCGAAAAAAATCATATTAATTGATACAAATTACAGTAGCTGGTAATACAAATTAATTATCTATATTTTGTTTCATACATAAGCTGTAAGGCTGTGGGCACTGAATTGGTGAATTCGTACTAGGTTAGCACTAAGTTAGGCGCTGTAGGTTTCATCAATAAAGCTCTAACACAAAAGGCGATCAGCACTAAACAACAGTGAAATGCATCACTGGTAGAAGTCTAACATTGTTACACTTCCGCCAGTAAGGCACTTCGCTGCTGCTTGCCTTTTCTGTTAGGGCTTTAACGATGATTCCTACAGCGCCTAACCTGGTGCTAATCCTGTACCAAGCCACCTAGTGTATTCGCGCTCGGTCGTGCTGGAACCAGTCCACCTATATACGTAACAAAAGTGTCCATAATTAATTTGCATCAATTAATATTTCTCTTTAACGTTGTATCTCGCTTGTTTTTTATGATATCAAGATACCATCTTTTTATAATTGTTTGTTGTAGTTTTTATATAGAACCTGCGAATTTTCATATAGGATGGTTTGAGGTTAAAGGCTAATTGCTTCTTACACAATAATTAAATTAAAACTTTTTTCTAGATTTCCTTAGATACATACAAATTCTATTTACTTATGCTGATTTTTTTACGCAAAACTAAGATAATGCGATGGGGATTAAATACAATTTTACACCCAAATGTGTTAATCAAAATGATTAATTATAAAAAAATATTTATTTTCACCAACCTTTTACAGCCAAATATCCCCTATTATTTATGTCTACTTAGACGAATATGCAACTGGATGGATATATTCAATTGTTTCAGATACACTTCGACATGCCTTATTGTTTTGTAAGAGATTGGATATTTCGGATATATACCGGTATATTGCCAATATATCAATATCTTGCTGGCACAGAATTTGAATTACACCATTATCCCTGAAATATCCTGCTTTAGTAAATATTTTCATTGAATACAAAAATTAAGCTTTTTCAAAGAAAACGTGATTCTATAGGATGATCTAAAGGAGAGTAAAAATACTTTATATATCTGTTGTTATTAAACACAGAAAACCATGTTAAATATCAAAGCTAATCAATTTGAAAAACACGATTGAACATCAAATATAGAAGATATATTATAAAACAATCAATTTTGTCTCCTATTTTAAATGTAATTATAATACTATTTTACTAAATTTTTCTAAACTCCGGAAAAAAACATGGCAAACATGTAAAAATATAACCGTTTTCGGGATATTTAGGGCAAAACATCAATTTTTCTTAACCTCAAAAGTCGGATTTTGAAAAATCGATACCTAGTAGAAACAAATAAATCCCATGTTCCTAGCTTATTTCTTATAATTTCTCAAAAAAAGAATTAAATAAATAAAAATAATATTACCTGAAATAATATTTTTTATACCTAACATTTTTTGATAAACTTTTAAGTTTCGTCCACCAAATGAAAAACTGTATCTGCGTAATAAATCTTTGATGGTATTCAATGTATTCAAAATTTGTATTTGATGCAAATACAACGCAATGAAAAATGTTTTTTGTACGATTTTTTGTAGAGTGGTTAAAGAGTAGAGTCATTTAAGATATTAATTGAAATGGAAAGAAATAAAAATATCGATTTTTCAAAAAAAAAATCTGATGCCAAAAGTTTACTTGCAACCAGTTTATTTCACATTTTTGTAGCATTAAGATAATCTAAAAAATTACGCTAACTTAAAAAATTGAAAGTCTGTTAGGCAGAGGAAATTAGTAGTTTAAAAGTAGTAGTTAAAGTAGGTTAAAATAATTAGTGGGAAATAGGTTCTTGCCTAGACCTGGGATACTTAAAATTTATACATGCTTGCCGTGTGTCTAACTCTAATTATTGGGTTGGACATTGTTGATTATTGAGAGCTGAATGACATTTTGTCTTCATTCTATCCCACAAATGCTAGATGAAATTAAGATCTGCTCGTCGGGCTGACCCGTACATAACAGCTTTTCGGTAAGATATTTAAGTCAGAAGCAAACGGTATAACATGAGAATCTAGTCTGAAGTCAAATCCTCTAGAGTCCGTATTTGCCTGCTTTTGTTGCATTTTCTATTGATCTTCATATCTTTACACAAAACTAAACATAAAAATAACTAAGTAACATGACGTTCACACAACACGTAATAAACATAAATAACAATAAAATCAATAAACTTCTAAACTATTAATCCTAAAATACAAGAGCAAAAATAATTCTAGTACCTAGCAGAAAAGTTTAACATATCAACTTATCTTCAATTTTCGAACCATTTTTCGCCAAGCATTTTCCGCAGGGCTTCTCAACACCCCTAAAAGCATTAAATGTATGTAATTGCGTCACTTTTCCCAAGCTACGTCTGAAACGGATCTCTAATTCTTGAATAGTATTTTTTATAGTTATCAAACAAAGTTTAATCAATCACTAGGTGTTTAGTACCGTCCGAAAGGAAATTTAATTTTCAATCGGCTAAGAAAAAAATATACAGCGTGTTTCATTGAAAAAATGAAACTTTATGTCATATCTGAAAAGCTGGAATAGATAGAAAAAAAGTAAGAAAGCCACTGAATTTTACGTAGAAAAACTCCATAAACCACCAATTTACTTTTTTCTTCTAGCATCAATAATAAGCGAGATACAAGACCTTATCAAAATTGACTCATTTGCGAAAACACCCTGTAGTTCAGTAACGAATCAAGTTAGCCGTAATCGGTAAGCACGGTTAGAGTTCATTTGTAAATCAAACTTAAAAATTTCCAATCGGTTTTCATGTAGCACCGTTTGCCAGATCCCCCTAAAATTATCGAAAATGCGCCACCGTGTACATTATAAGAAATTTATTTCTAAGTATAGGAGATGATTGTCAAGTGACCATAAATATCTAAAGAGAAAATATCAGCTAATTGCAACACGTTAATTTTCCCTAATTATTGTTATTTGCTTCTCATATATATTAACCCGTGTGTTAATTTCCCCTTTTTGAAAGAGTTCTGTGGTTAATATATGGTCAGATTTCTCATGTTTTAGGTATGTTTTCATACTATTGTAAATTAAACAAAAAACAAACAGCTATTACTATTTTTTAAATTTGACAATCTGTGATTTGTGGAAATAATCAAAGTTTCTTATTTGCCAAAATTGATTGGCCGGGTACAGATATTTTAGATATCCCTGTTTTCCAGACATGTTCAAAAACACTTTTCATTGCGTATTTGCCATTGATAAAGGCAATTTTTATAATAATAGCTAAAATATGGAACTTCTAAATAAACTTAATTTTTTCTCTTTCATTGTTTTTTGTCCTAATTATATTTTTTCCTTTTTTTTAGGTAAGTGATTAACCTTTCCCGCAGCTGGTTAATAGGTAAGATTTTGTTTTTGTAAATATTAGCACAATTTTCAGAATATCTACAACTCAGTCTATATTTACAAATTATAATAATATTTCCTAACTATGTTAATATGTAAAGAACAGTATTTGATTTATTCTTTGTAGATTTATATTTGTTTTGGCGGGTACTTCTTCGGCACAGGTAAATACATTACAATACAAAAAACAGGTATGTATAATGAAATGATTTAATTGACAATGATAGGCAGCTACACAAAATTTTAAAAAACGTTCAATTTTTAAACACAAAAAGCATTTTGATTCAAATATCTCCTTGTGTTTTATTTATTTTTACCGTTTATATATCTAAACATTTTTTTCGGTAATACGTCTCACCGATAAAAAATAAAAAAACAGTGATTAATTATTATACAATTTAATTTAAACAATATCTACCTTAATGTCCGGCTTTTATGTTTTAATTAGCAACTGACAAAGGTACATTAAAATATCATTTACCAAATTGATATGGTATGTTTAATTAACTAAAATAATATACAGCATAATTATGTTATATTCGCAGTTCCTAAGCAATAATTTGGATTTGTTATTGGTTTCTAAAAATATGTTATGGGTTGTTTGGGACGAGCCAATTTTTTAAAATTTTGGTGTTAATTAGAATGTCGAAGAATGCATTATCTTTCAAGGCGTCAATTCTAACTATACATTATGGTTAATATATATATATATATATATATATATATATATATATATATATATATATATATATATATATATATATATATATATATATATATATATATATATATATATATATATATATATATATATATATATATATATATATGATGCGAGGCCTATTAGAAAAATAATTATTTTGAATTATATACAAAAAAAATATTGTTTCCCAGTTTGCTTATAATGAGTAGTTATATTATCATATACTGCATTTTAAACCTGGAAATTCACTAAATGAGTACACTTTTTTCGTTGGGAAGTGTTAATTTAGGAAATAATTTTAACGATTTTTAACCAATGGAATATTTCATGTCGTTTTATTTATTTATATATGTTATATATTTATTTATGTTAATTACAATATCCAACAGGCTAGCCAATTACAGGATAAAGAAAAAGATATACATGCTAAATATAACATGCAATATAAAATATATAAGAACAATAACAGTACAACATATAAAATCAAAATTTACACTTTTTGGGTAAGAAAAAGTATTGGTGAAAATTAAAATATAAGTAAAAAAAAAGGGGTTGAACAATGAAAATTAAAAATGAAGTTAAACAAACATCCTTCTAACTTGTTGAATGCTACAGTGTAAAATGTCATTACTATTTTCAATTTTATTATAATTTTTTGAAATCCGGTATACTGCGGAAGATATAAGGATGTTTTGTTCGTGGAGCTGGGATTTGAATAAAGCTCAAGCGTCTTGCTTCCAATCTAGGCACTCTAAATCTAATACAATCGAGCAGACGGATACAATTATTCGTATGTTTAATAATATATACAAAAATATAACTGAGTTGCATGATCGTCTAGCCGCTAAGTCAGTAAGGCCGAACCTAGCAAGTAATTCTTCGTGAGGACATTCAACAGCCGGCCACACACCGTTCAAATACAGCATGCAGTTTTAAGGCATTTACGCTGAATTCTTTCAATGCTAGAAATATGAGTTTGGTATATTGGACACCATACGATAGAGGCGTAGTCAAAACGAGACCTTACAAAGGTCGATTAAAAAAAAAGCAGTGTAGCGGGCTGTTGAAACTCTCTTGATTTACGCAAAATAAAGCCCATTCCTTTTGATGCATTTATCACTGTGTCTTCAATATGGTTAATAGATGTAAATTTTGTATCGAAAATTACTCCAAGGTCCTTAGTCACAGTACATCTTGCTAGCACAACATTATCTATGGCGTGATTATGCTCAATTGGTTGTGATTTTCTTGAAAAAGACATGACCTTACACTTTAAATGATTTAATGGAAGTTAATTTTTAGTACACCACCTACCAACCAATTCTAAACATTTTTGTGGTCTATAAGCACTGTCAGTAGAGCGAATCTCACAAAATATTTTAAAGTCGTCCGCATACAGCAAACGTTCGATCTCCAATCCAGAGGCAATGTCATTAATGAACATATTAAAGAAAAGTGGTCCAAGCACTGACCCTTGCGATACCCCCGATGACTGTACAAATCTCTCAGACCTGTATCCACGGAACTGTACATATTGATACCTATTTGATAAACAGGATTTTATTAATTGAACCAACGGATCTAAAATACCAAATGCTAAGAGTTTCTTTAGTAAACTTCCATGAACAAGCCTTTCAAAAGCTTTAGAAAAATCTGTGTAGATCAAGATCACACCTACCTGACTTTGTTTGTCAAGCTTCTCAGAGGTCTATTGAGTAGCATACACAAGGTTAGTAACTATCGATTTACCGGGCATAAAACCATGCTATTCATCAGACATCATCCCCGAGGTATGCGCAACCCTATATTTATGCTAAAAAAGTAGCTTGCTAACACACAATAGCCACTGGTCTACAGTTATCTACATCGCTGCGCTCGCCCTTCTTAAAAACCGGACAAATACGTGATGCTTTCCAAGAATCGGGAAAGCATGACGTTGAATAAAGAATAAGACAAAAATCGAAACAATTAATAATAAAAAAGACTAGAAACTTTAAAAATTATTAACTAAACATTGGACTAAGTACTAAAAAACTACAACACACTAAAAGTCAATATCTTCAATCAAACCACCGTAATTTCTAATTCATTTTTCAAAAATGTTTTCTATTGTTGGGCAAACTTTACGAATTTCTAGCCCAGAAATTTGCCTACATGCTTGTCTTATTCGATGTTTCAATCCTTCCAGTGTCCCTAGACGAGTTTTGTATACCTTTTTTTTTATGGTAGATAAAAATCCAGCGGCGTCAAGTCTGGAGACCTAGGAAGCCATGCTTCAAAGGGACTACTACGACCAATCCATTTATTTTGATAATTTTAATTAAACCAGACCATGGCGATGCAAATGCAGCATTATGGATTGGGGCGCCATCTAGCTGAATATACAAGTGTTCTCTATATTCTAACGGCAAATCATGAACAGCATCCTAAAATTCATTTTGCAAGCAGGCTAAAAATTTTGCACCACACATTTACTTTTTCAGAATATTGACTTTTACTATTGAGTACCCAGTGAGGATTCTCGTTACTCCAATATCTAATATTTTGAGATAATACGATCCCATTTGCAGAAAAGTCGTTTCATCAGTAAATATTTTTTTTTCAAATATGCTAGGGTCTTCGTAAAATTTGGCTTGCATAGTTAGGCAGTACTCCATTCTTCTCTCGTCATCACCTGGTTGTAAAGCGTGCAAAAATTTTGGTTTAAACGACCTAAATACCATTTCTTCTGAAACAGAACTCTTTCTCCTGAGATCAAAGTCTTTTAAACTGGAATTTCGATTCAGCCGGAAATGATTTAAAATCCTTTCATCCTGTGGATGATTTCCATGCCGTCTGACTTTTTCTTTCACCACCGAACCTTGTTAATAAAACATTTGATTGATTTTAGAAACCGTGGTGTGCGATATTAAATGATTGGGTGTATTCGATTGAATTCTTCTGCGGCTTCTCGGCAAGTTCGCGCATTGTCTCTCACTAATCTCACTATTTCTACTTTTTGTGCCAAACTCATCGTATTTTAATTTTTTTGTCTACTACACAAATGATATAAATAGTAATAATGTAACTTTGACATGCCAACAATTTTTTCGTTGATAACATAATATTTTGTTTCCATGACCAACTAGTATTAAGTCTCTTTGTGACTATAGGGATTTAATGGAATATTCCTTTAGTTAAAAATCGTAGAAATTATTTCTTAAATTAACCTATCCTAATGTGTAGTCATCTGGAGTCATCTAGCTAAAGAATATCCAATTTTAGGATGCTGGATACAAGGTGTTACAAATTGTAAAGTATGCATGGGGATCTCGGAAACCTTAAGAGATACGAAGTTAGTTAAATGGAGGCTAAAATGCGAAATTAGATGGTAATTAATAGTCCGTTTACAAATTTATAAATTTGCAAACCACTTCGGAGATATTCGCGTAAATACGATTTTTCCCCATTTTGTATTTATTTTCTCCTGACTTTATTGCAATAGATATTCAAAAATAAATTTAACATTTCCATTGGCATTTTTTTCTCCTCTACAAGATAGTATTATCAAATTTTAAATGCGACGTTTCGTATTCTGGCCACCATCATCAATCTAATCTTTTTAAAGCTTGGAACCTCCCCCCTCACACTTGCCCAAAAAACGTTGTTTGCTTTTTATACACACAAATTCAAAAAATCCGTATCTTTTTCTAACACATTACTTCTTATGGGAATCTTCTTTATTTTACATTTTCTGTGCAAGTGTGATACGTCATAGTATTTGGGAGGCTCAATGCTTCAAACAAGTGAAAAAATTCAGCCCTGTATTTAAAAAAAAGGTGACCGGAATACGACACGTCGCATTTAAAATTTGAAAATTTAATCTTGTAGAGAAGAAAAGGTGGCAATATAAATGTAAAATTTATTTTTAAACACGTATTGAAAAAAGTCGGGAAGAAAATAAATCAAAATCAAAATATAAGTATTTTAATTGATGACTATTCGATATCATCTATTAGACTTTTAAATTAGGTCCTAAATGTAGATAACCCTTTAAAAAAGAAAATGCACACCCCATTAAAACGTAGGCCTATAACATCCTGTGCTTTATATCCAGAGGAAGAGGTGTGCCCCATAGTCCTACACTCTCGGACCAAAAATGAAAAAATCTGTTAAAAAACAAAGAAGATATTGGCTTAAATTTTTTTTTTTAGTTTAACATAATAAAATTGAAATTTTTTTTCGAGCAGCCCTCATATCTTAGTTAAGACGGAAGAGGTGTAAAACGTAATAAAGGGATTATTAATAAGCAAGGTTGTTATAATCTAGTTGATAGTTCAGTGGTGTCGGGTCGTAGAATGTTTCATTATGGATCTCAAAACAATTAAAGAAAGCTAAGAATGTTTAACGACACCCTGTATGAATCTTTATGAAAATCAGAAATTAAGTATTTTGGATGATGACTGTTCGACACCATCTATGAGATCTGATTTAAATTAGGATCTAAATGTAAATTACTCTTGAAAGAAGAAAATTCAAACCCCGTTAAAACGTAGGTCTATAAGGTTCCGTACTTCTTACCCCGAGGAAAATGTGCGCCCCATAATCCTACACTCTCGCACCAAAAATGAAAAAAATCCGTGTAGAAACAATCGATATATTGGCTTAAATAATATTTCTTTTGTAGATAAACATAATAAAAATGAAAATAATTATTTTTCGCACAGCTCTCGTACCTTTGTTAAGATGGAAGCTGTCTAAAATGTAAAAAAGGGGTTATTAATAAGGAAGGTTGTTATTATCTAGTTATTAATACAGTGAAGTCGCGTCGTAGAATGTTTAATCATGGTTCTTAAAATACTTAAACAAAGTTAAGAATTTTTAATGACACTCTTTATCAATATTTAGAAAAATTGGAACTTAAGTATTTTGGATGATGACTATCCGATAGCATCAATTAGATTTGATTTAAATCAGGCCTAAAGGTAGATTGATCTTGAAATAAAAAAATTCAAACCCCGTTAAAACGTTAGCCTGAGGAAAATGTGCACGCTATAATCCTACACTCTCGCATCAAAAATGAAAAAATTCCGCTAAGAAACGACCGATATATTGCTTGTATCCATCTTAAGTGGGACACCCTGTACATTGAAAATTAAATCTACCAAACCTAAATGCACTTGTCAATCCTACTGCTAAGAAAAAACAAAAAACAATACATACAATTCTCTCAGTTAGTTATAACAGTACTTATTCATACAAAATTCGGAAAAAATCAGAAGCAATGCGAAACGTAAAATTAAGGTAAAAGGTCAACGAAATAAAAAACAATCAACAAGGAGATATTTTCAGCAATTCGCCGGTGATGAAAGATATGCTTTGATCGTTTGACGATATATACATATTTTTTGTTAATAACTTTTGGGAGCGATGATGTCCTATACCGAGTAAACAAGAAAATATAAATATTTATCCTTTAAAACATTGGTAGTATGCTGTTTTTATATTACAGTTTTTTATTACGGTGTTCCAAAAATATAAATGATTCTCGGCAGATGCTGCTACAATGCTAATAAAATTATTTAACCTCCTCCAACCTCCTAAATATTGGAAAAAAAAACTAACTTATATAAAACAATTATGATATTCTGGACCAACATTTTTTGGAAGAAGAAGGAGAAAAGACAATTCCCGTCAAAAGTTTGTTGTGCGTTAAGACTTTGTTCTTTTTTGTTATACCTTAGAATTTCGAGGATTTCTAGATTATTTAAAAGATGGTTTTTTTTCGGACAGATGTGTAATATTTGAAAATTCTTGTCGATATCAAAAAAATAATTCGTTTCAAAAATATGTTTTGCAAAAAGGGATTCTTCGGAATTCTTTCTTATATGACTTAGGTGTTCTTCTTTCTGGTTTTAAAATGTCTGTAAGTTTTACCCCACATATGTTGCCCGGCAGTCCCAAAAAGTTTTGTAAATACCAGATTTTATTAAAATATCGGTTAGTCTTTATTATTTATTACAGCGTTACCTTGTATTGTTAGTTTTAAAGGCTATTGTAATATTATGTTATTTTAAAAGTTTTTCAGTGATTGTGTGAGTCTACTTTGTTGTATGGGAAAAATATTTGCAATAAGTTTTCGATTTTTCTTTCTTTGCAAAATTTTGTCAACAAGTGACTCGTTGTAATGTTGAGCTGTGGCTATTTGTTTGATAATATTTATCTCGTTTTTAAACGATTCTTCGTCTAGGGGAATTTCTAAAGCTCTCTCAATGTAACTATGAAGTGCTGCTAATTTATGTAACGCAGGATGATTTGATAAATCGTGTATAACAACCCCTGCATGAGGCTTTTTTCTATAAATGTTAAAAGAGGGTTTGTTGTTTATATTTGTTATACTCAAATCCAAAAAATTTAGAGTTTTGTTTTCATCCTCTATTTCTATGGTAAATTTAATTTTGTCGAGAATCATATGAATGATGAAACTTTATGAATAAATTGATTTAGTTCGTCAAGACTTCCTCTCCATAGACAAATTATATCATCTACATATCATGCATAATAGAAAATGAGCTTAAAATATGTTGTGTGAATTAAAATGTGAAGCATTTCAAAATTATCCAAAAATAGATCTGCGAGAAAAGGGGAGACTGGAGATCCCATTGCTACTTGCTCTTCCTGACAGTATGTAGTATTTCTAAAGTTAAAAAAGTTTTGTTTTAAACAAACGATTGATAAATTGCTAATATTTAACTTATTTTTAAAAATATCTAATATATCATTGATAGGTATATTTGTAAAAGATTAGATAGATCAAGTGAGACCAAAATACTATTCGAAGGCGTATTTTATTCTGTTTGCAAGTTCCAAGCTATTTTTTACTATGTGTTCAAATTCAATATTTAAATTTATTTTTATGAAATTATTCAGCCATTTAGCTAAATTATATGTGGGGGAGTTGCAGAATATATATATATATATATATATATATATATATATATATATTAGAAATAATTTTTATTCAAAGTCACTTTTCCTACTCTACAAGATGGTGTTTTCAAATTTAAAATCCTGTTTCGTCTTCGAGCTCTCATCATCAGCTACATTTTTTTAAATACGGACCTGAATTTTTTATTTCATTTGTAACAAGCCCTTGTTCTCCCAAAACCAATGATATAATGCACACATATATATATATATATATATATATATATATATATATATATATATATTTAAAGTATTTAAAATCCTTCATTCTAAATTTGACAATATTCTGGTTTTCTTACAATGAATAGAACAACAAGATCTTCCAGAACCTATAATAGATCTCTTCAAGCACTGTCTAAAAAACGCATATTTTCTGTTTAATAACCACATACATATTTAAGCAGATAGAAGAAATATTTTGAACAAAATCAATGAGCAATTTTGGCAAGGACGAATTCCTCAAAATTTTAGATGATTTAAAATCCATTCATCCCAAGATCGAGTTTATTTTAGAAATAGAAAAAAATAACCTACTGTCTTTCTTAGACGTGCTTATCAAGAAAACTCAAAAGGACCACACACACCCTACAGAAAGCCCACAAACATAAAACGTTATACAGAAATCCCACACACTCACAGATACCTAAACGCCGCAGATAGTTTCAACAAACAAAAAAGATTACAAACACTATTAAAAAAGTTCTGGAAGAACAACGGAGAGTTAGAGAAAATAAATCAATAATCATCTTAAAGGAATTACAGATCGTATACGAAAACTTCTTCGAAAACACAATATCTCTACACCCTACAAATTATTAAGAACAACAGATTCCTCTCTGAGAAATCCCAAAGACAAAATCAATTGAGAAAATCAAGTCGTGTACAGCATCTCATGCGACCAAATGTAACCAAACTTTTATAGGACAAACAAATTGGTAAGATCTGAAGATTATAAATTAGGCGATAAGAAAAAACAAACCACGTCGGCTTATTTTTATCATCGATTTGAGATAGGACATAAAATTAATTTTAACAGCTGCAAACAAATATATATATATATATATATATATATATATATAAACAAAACATATATATATATATATATATATATATATATATATATATATATATATATATATATATATATATATATATATATATATATATATATATATATATATGTTTATCGTAGCCAGGGAAAAACCAAATAAATAACCCTATTTAAATTACTGTTGTACAATCCATTTTACTTGCTGTGAAAAATATCTTGCATTTTCCTTGGCGCGAGATTTTGGCCAAAAGCAGAGTTGAGCAGCCATTAAATAGCAACATATTTTTCCTGGGCATATAATGAAATTCCGCTAGATATCTTGGATCACTGTTTGTGCCAGAAACAGTTTATATTCATAGAGACAACAGCTTTGTTCCGGTTGAGTGAATTTTTGGGAAGAAGCCATTTTCAATTTTAAACCGCCTGGAAAGCAACAGGATGTGCTTATTTATTCATCTTAAACGAATAATTATTTTCTAGCCGTACTACAGCCTGTTGCTAAGAGAAACTTATTTATGGGATTAATGGAACTAGATAATGGACTCTTACAGATTGTAGATTCACACAATAAATTGTACTACCATTTTTTTCTTTACAAAAGTTTAATAAAGTTTTTAGGTTCAATTAATAGGATACTTTTAAATCTGAGGTAGCATATATACTATAGAATATAGAAGATATAAGAGAACGATATTTTCTATTTGGTAGCCAGTTTTTTTTAGTTCAACATTCGTTTTTCGGATTCATCAAGAAACAAAAATTTTTAAATTTTGAAGTAGTTCTTTCAGCAGACAGGGTCGCATTGTACTTAAAGTTTTAATTTTCATAAAAATTATAATTATTTTGCTACTAAAGCTTTTAAATTACTAACTGGTTCCACCGAAGCACTACTCTAGACTGCCAAAAATATTAAAATGTTAAATTCAGAAAGTGCCTATAATGTAGAATGATTAGGATAAACCTAAAAAGAGCTTATGTTCTTTCGTTGTTAAACGCACATATAAAACATGTAAGTACAGTGCCTAGGCACTAAAAATCGAGGCTCTGAACGCCTAGAATTAGGACAAGGGCTGAGACCTTTGTAGATACTACAAAACATAAAACTTCTACTTTTCTCTCGTAGTAAGTGCTTCGACATGCGAAGTATTTACTTCATAATTCAAATAGTTATTATTATTTGATTGTGGCTATATTTAAGTTAGTTACAAAAATACATACAAATTTTTTTTTAAATTTACGTTGTTATAGGCAGCATTGACATTTACTGAAGATATTTTATTTCAAACAATGTACCTACATATGACAATTTTGTGGTGCTTTGTATAACCAGGATTTGGTAAATCTGAACATCAATATTTACAAATACATTTTAGAATCACCTTGAATCAAATCTCTTCCTCGGTAATAATATTTAAATGTATTAAACATAAATTATATATTTCTACGATAGTAAACAACATGCACCTATTTTTTAATATATTTTCCCACATTAAATACCGTCATTTGCATTTGCGATAATGCTTCGCACTGATTTCAACGATTATTTCTAGTTAGTGATTAAACTTATGTTTTCTTTATTAAACCTGGAAAGTTTTTTACGATCACAGTTATTTTAACGGCTATGTAAAATTACTTAAATATTTTAGGGTACAATCTATCATCTTATTCTTTTGGTGGCATGACTTTTTCTGTGACATACTTCTGGCATTTTTACTTAATTTACATTATAGTACGAAACATGAAGCTGATGCGACCAACTTCGCCAATGTTAAATTTGTCAATAAAAGTATAGTATCTACTTATCAGAAAGTATATACTACGCTATTTTCTTCTAGCCTTAATAACTTCTGGGAAATTCAAAGCATTTACTTCTTCGTCAGATTTGAAACAAATACTAGATAGTACACGCTAGTACTTCGAATATAAGCATTTGCTTGGTTTTTATTGTTACCACCCATTAAAAAAATTTTATAAAACTGATAGTAGTTGTTGCGAATTTGCTATATAGATCTTAAGATACTCAGCAATACAATGAGTTAGGATGTATACAGGTACTATAATTAATAATACGATGTTGTGTTCTAGATAATAATCTTTCTGGATGTAATTCACTTGTCTAGTGTAAGGTTTCGCTCGTTGTTACAAAAAAATTGTTTTTGAATTAACAAAAAATTATTTTTTGGCTACTTAATGCTAACTTCCATATCCAAAACTAATTTTATTAAAAATATTGTTGTATTTATTAATAGATACTTAATTATTTTGTTATTGAACAACCAATAACATGCATGTTACTAATTTAAATATCATAACAGATTCCTATATAATCTGAATATTACGCTATTATTCTATTCATTGATGGAGGGCTAATTACAACCCTGAAAGGGATATTTAATAATTTGCTTTGATGTACTGTGACATCATTTTATAATGTGTGCATATTACAGTTGTGCACCGGTGTTCCTTCATTATTCTGTAGATAATGCATATGTCAGTACACGGGTTAAACTAGCACGCTAAATAGAGAGTTCTCCACCTAATACACCACATAGAATGACAAAACAGCCACATGGAGTAATTTATATTAGGACAAAGAACGAAATTCGCCGTACAGTGTCTGTTTAGGTAAATTACGTATTAAAAATTTCCCTGTTTCTGAGCACATAAACCATAAAAAATGTGTTTATTCATAACCTATTCATAATTTCTTTAAGAATCTACGTGTGTCACTTTCTGGTGTACTTTGATTATGATAAATAAGACTCAAGAAATCATAGTACTCGGGATTAGACCGTATCAAGGTGATATCAGTTACCGGTGATTTGCCTGCAATTGTAAGCAGCATCTTCTCCACAAAATCGAAAGACTAAATAAATTCAGTGTTACCATCATTGTCAGATTTTGTGGAGTGAAGATCCCTGAAGATGCCTCGTGCATTCTTAGGTGAAACGCCGATAAGTGATTCCATTTCAATTGGTCTCAAGAACCATGATTTCTGAGATGACCAAAGCCGTAAAAACTTCCGTCCATAACAAAATTTTTTTGTAGTATATCTTTGAGTTAAAAATACAAGTAAGTAAATAAGCGCGTTTTCTTAGTTCTCAAGTTTTTTTTCAAGGTAACCAATCTTTATATAACTTAATAATTAATTGTATTTATTTGCCAAAACTTAGCGAGCGTGCTGTTTTCTAGCAGACCCATGTTAGCATAGGTGCATGCGAATTTTTAGTTAGGCCGGCGTAATTGAAAGAACTTCCTAAGACCCGTACTCTGACGTTTAATAGGCTGGTGATTACTTTCACTTTGATACTGCAGTTTTAAATAAAATTTTGATACCTAGTTACTTTATAAATTCCAATAAATCAGTGGCTTCTCGAAAACCTTTAAATTGATAGAGCCAAAACTGACCGCAAAAATTTAAAAAGTACAAAAAACTGTATTTATTAAGCAGTCAGAGAAATTTCACAATAAGAATTTAATTTCTTTAAACATTATACAATAAGATATCAACAGTATATTAGCTGAAATCAAAAGTATCTCTCTTGAGCTCGCATTTAAATAAACAGGAAATATGCTAAGAAGTAAAATGCACAACGAAAATTTAGGGCAGGCGCAGGTTTTACTCACCGCAAGTTTTAATCACCAATTTAAATTTCGAGAAAATATTAACAAACGAGATTTTCTTTATCAATACTATATTTTATCTCGTTGCATACTAACATTGTGCAGAGCCCGCCCAAAAAGAGGCATCAAATATTCTTGCATTTTACATCAAAAGACGTTTTTCTAAAAAAATATCGCGTGATAGAAACCCAAGTTTGACGAGTAAATAACATCCAGAAGGCAGCATCAGTCCTGTCCAAAATACGTCTTCTAACATAATATAGAAGCCGGGGAACGTAAATACATTCTCTACCACGATACAGCTTTGCTGGGTTCAGTAACGCAGTAATTAAAGCGATGAATATAACACTCTAACAAGTTATGCATTGTTTTCACGACACAACATAGAAAACTTTCTCAACTATATAAGCGCGATAATGCAGAACGTCGAGCGTCGTTGAGCACAAAGCTTATGCCGCAGACTCCTTTTATAGCCGTCATTTCAAAGTCAGACATGTGCGTTTTTAAAACAATTTAAATCAGTTTGTAAATATCTGATTGTAGAATATGACTATCAAGGTATAGTCACTCATCATGCTAGGATTCGCGCCAAAATGAAAAATGTGATAGATAGAAATAATTATCATAGCTAATGATTCCTTGCTACAAGCATGCCACAGCTAAGAGATATGTATATACAGCGAAATGTTCAAATACCAGTATAACAGTTGTGACAACGCAAAAAATCAAGAAGACTTGGTTCGTTCGAGTATTCGTAAACAGATAGCAGCAACTGTTAATATTTTGATAAAAAGATTATTTCAGATACTTATTATAAAAAAAGGTAATTTTTCTTTACCTGGAATTTATTTTGTTGTTCATGTTTTCTTTTAGTAAGAAAAGATAAATATAAGTCTATTTAGTTCCGCATATAGTTATGTAGGAGCACATCTAAATTATATCTTCTTTCCTTTTGTCTACAAAAGAAACAGAGAGGATTCAGGAGGGATTTTCCGGTTAAGTTCCTTTAGAGATTGGTTTTTACCCAGTCACCCTGAAGTTCCCTCATAATCAGTCTTTCTTTTTATCTAGAAAAATAAAAAACAACGCAATTTATACAGGGTTCGCGAAACTATTAGAAGTATCTTCAAAACCAATGAATATATTACTTTAAAATTTTAGCACCAGCCATAAACGTGAGCATAAATTTTCTTTCTAAAATATGTTAAATTGTGCGATGTTATCGCTTTTACCTTAAACCGGTGACAACATTCGTTTTCTAAATGGAATTGTCTGTATATCACTATATTTTCCTGATCCTATTGTTCCTAATATTTTTGTTGGACATAGTTAAGAAATGTGGGCTATTATTGAAGTTTTATTACATACCGCGTTTCGCTGAATCTTAGTAAGGCATATATTACATTAACGTCTAATATGAAATATTACTGCGGTACATCAATACAGTCTGCTGTATTGATGTACGTAGTACATCGTAGCTTTCTAGAGCGTTATATACCATACATTGTCTACTGCGTTGCGGAAACAAGCTTAACTGTAGACAGCAACAGTTGTCAATATATAATTTCACCAAAGCTGATTTTTATATAATTGATTCTCCTGGTGCTGGTGATAAATAAAATAGGCATCAGCTACTCAAGTAGCGTGGTGTACTTATTGTTATGGTATAATGACTAAAAGTTGTCGTCATTCACTTCAGTTGCACTATTAGAGTTTAAGTAATTTTTATGTCTAAAAAACTGTTTAGATCCAACAAAACTAGTATGTATATATTTCGTATTTCCACTTCGTGCATTTTATGAAAGAACCAAAAACTGCAACCTATACATCAATGTCTCCATATTAACAAACTGCACGAAAGCAGCAACAAACGACGACGCGACGGCAGGAGTTGGGTCGAGTATAGGCTTCGGTTATCGTTGCGGTGGTTTGGTTTATTTTCTTTTTCAGTTACACATCCGTTACAAATATTTTATGTATTTTCATGGCCTCTAAAATTAACCTGTGGTGTAGGAAGTAAGTAAAAAACGTAAGAGCACCAGTATATTTGATTGAATACCTCAAGTGCAGTCGAAGAAAAAGTGTAATGTATAGAAAACGTTTAAAAATTACTTATCTGACTGTAGCACGACTTTTGCCGCCAAACTGACACATCGTATGGAAAGTGCAATTAGCTATACACAGCATTTTATAGAAAATACTATGCGAAAATAACATTTACAAAATTTAAGCGTATTTCATTTGTAAGAAATATATAAAATACGCATATTTTCATATACGGTTATATAAAATATATTTAACTGCGAACATAGTTATTTTTTTGTTTTAAGGATAAGTTCAAGATTTATATTAAAGTCAGTTTAAAACCGGAATCAAAAAACAAGTAACACATTTTATATCTGCAATATGCAATCCTCGAATATTAAAAACGATATACCATGGTAAATCGCATAGACATTTTATTGACTTTAAACATAAAGGTTATATATAGGAATATTAAATTTGGCGTTGGCATGTAAACCATAAGTTAACTTTAACTTATATTACATAGAGTTGTTAAAGACACAAAATTAAGCTTTTTACCTATACATATCTTTTATAATTGCTAACGGATGTTATTTAAGTTACGAAATATTAGAAGGGTATCTACGAGAAGTGAATCATTTGGTATATCTAAAACAACTAAGAAGCGCATATTAATTTAAAAAACGAATTGTATTTAACAACTAGCATGCCTATAAATTACTTTTGTTTACAAAAGATATTAACGTGTGAATGGAAAATTGGAACAATAATTTTAACTAATATTTGCAAAGGGGCTGCAAATGTTTGCAGGTTAGGATAATATAAATAAGCTTTTAAAATAATTAAAAATAATCACCGAGGCTGATGCATTATAATATGTTAATTTAAAGTTATCTATGTTGTATATATTTTACCGATATTTTTTATTCTTTCTTTTTAAGTACATTTTCTAAATAAAACTGGTTATTTTTTATTTGTATTATCTCTTATCTCGTATTTTATCGCAGGGTCACAATCTAATTGATTCCCGTAATGAATTTATCTGAATTTGATCAAAAAAAAATATTTTAAAGTCTAGGAAACAAGATTTAATCCTGACTCAAACACTTTGTTCCATTTCTGTAAATTTACCGAAAATATTTGTTTTTCTGAAATATTCTCTTAGGCTTTTGTTTTAAAATTCGCGGAGGATGCATTGAAAATCTCTTAATAAAGGAAGGCGAAGAAAATATAATATTTTTACAGATTTATGATAAAGTAATACATTAAGGTTAAATTTAGAAAATGATTTGTTCATGTTTACCCTCGAAAATTTTAAAGGGCATTGTTTTGTGTGGTTTTGTTATTATTCCAAAACAATTTGAAAAGGGGCTAATTAAGGTTTTGTAGTCTCAAACACAAAAAAAATATTATAGCTTGCATGAATAGCTGCAAGGGTGAATTAATAGTATACATTGGACAATATGGGAATGTTATATTATGCGGTATATTGTAAAACATGTTTATATTTACCTCAAAAACTGATTGTGAGATCACTTTTGATAATCTGAAGCTTGTACAAAATTTTTAATTATATATTCATTTTTTTGCCTTTTGGAAATATATCAATTGGGACAAAATATTGTTATGTATTGAAAGACTAGTAGCAAAACAAAATAGAATATTTTTATTAACTAAAATTTTTATAATAATATGTTAATAATAGTTTCAAGTAATAGTTAATAATAGTTGCAAGTAGTAGTTAATAATAGTTTCAAGAAAAAAATTTAAATAAAATACTTTAAACTATTTTAGATTTTCACTTTTATTCACAACCTGTAACATGTTTCGCTAAACCTGTAGCTTCGTCAGACAAACGGTATTTAAACTTATAATTTGCTTGGAAAAAAATATTGTTTCATTCGTCATCACGAGGATTTTTAAATGTTTACTTTGTACTATTTAATTTAGAGATTACGTTTAATTTTAAGGTATTTAAATATGTATAATATTAAGCTTTCATACACACAAATACACCGGTCAACACTCATTTTGCACTAGCTATTTATACCGTTAATTTCCAAACCCCACATTTTTATTGTTGATGAACAAGTTTTAATATATTTTTTCTTTAGGGTTCGTATCAAATCACACGGTTTGTTTTGATATACGTATCAAATCTCACGGTTTGTTTTAATATACAAGATAAAATTAAAATCGCATAACTGTGCACTTCCATCAAGAATGTATATGACCGTAAAACAAACATCTGAGTACAGAGATTTTCTTTTCTGAGGATCTCGGATAGGCTTGGGTCCAATTTATATAATTATTGTGTGAGATATTCAGATGTTCAATACATAGTATGTAGAAATTGTTAGAAAAATAACTTAAATTTGAAAAACCTAGACTTTGAAGATTTTCTATTCGAGGTGTCTGAGATGCGTGTATGTATATTTCAATTACACGACTGAACTCTCAGGATTCCATGCAGGGTGTGTAGAAAATGATATAAGATTAATTCACAATAGAAGAATTGGAATTTGAAGATTTTTTTTAAAGAAATATATGCCTGTTTCACTTACCATGCTGGATACCATCTGCTATAGTATATAAAGAATTACAGTTTTTTTTAAGTTGCGGTAGGTTAATTATTGTAGAACGGATGTACAACCAAATGTTGGATAAAAGAGTTTTAGAACAATATCATTATTGGTTATGTATCAAATCGGAGCCAAAAAAGAGAGGAACTGCTAGTCTTTAAGGTCTATTTACTTTCACGGGCTCATATGAAGCCAACGAATACAGTGAAACCTCCCTTTCTGTCTGCTACACAGATATCAGGGCTAAAAGCGCTCCGCGTTTTGCAGGACACTACATGGATCACCTTTCCATTTCATTCCAAAAAATCTCTGAAAGTAGATGGCTTTTGGCTTAATAATTCACTATTTAGCGCCATTTTTTGGTTGAAATAAATTTGAATGCTCTCTCTGAAAGGTAGGTGAATGTTACAGATCGTAGGACATCAGTTACAATCTGATGCGGTGTAATATATGATACTAATATATAAAATACGTTTTCCGCCCCGGTTTGAGTTCAGTAAATGCCGAAAGCTCGAAAAAAAAAAAGGTCAAACTATTTCAGATTTATCATACAGCATATAGCTCGGTAACAATCCGTCAGTGACTGTGATCAAAATAAAGCTTACAATATTTAACACTAAAATACTTTTGTTTAGTCCTGTTACCTGTATGATACAAATCATTCATTTGAAGAGGATCAGCATTAAGGGCTTAGTTCAAATTATTACCCTTACGTAAACATAAAGCTGTTAAATATAATGCCTTTTATTTATTTCTTTTATTCTTATTCCTACCGCTTCATGGAATTATCTTATGCTTCACTGGGCGAAATGCGTCCGGCACGCACCAACACTCCTTGCTAAAAAGCGAGGAAAATGTTGCCTCTTTCAAATTTATGTTAAAATACTTTCCCGAACTTAACCCTCTATTACATGACTTATTTAAAATTTTCGATTTTTTTTTATTTATTTATTTTTAACGTTAAGGGGTACTAGAAAGAAGGTACAGTTAAGTTTTTTGCAAATTTTATTTTTTATACATTTTTTTAAAAAATGTTCCCAAATGGGAACAATATGCACAAGAAGTAATAAACATGAAAAAACAAGATGCTTGAAAAACATTTCAGCAGTGAAATTCTTTAAAACAATTGTTCGTTTTATTGAGACACAAGTGCACTTTGCATTTGTCGCACATTATGCGCGATTTTCCTTTACAACCAAGCTTCTTACACCTTTCTCTATTATCGGTATGGGACGGCCAATGACCAATATTGTCACATTGTATTATGTTTGTTGGACGCGATTCTAGACATCTTCTTTTTGGGGTAAAATGTATGGGTGAATTAGAGGGGGTACTAGAACTGGGGCGCTCTTTTCTTCTATCTGTCGTTTTCCCTGCCAAGCATACATTTTGGGCCAATGCTGTTTTGAATTCCAATAGAGACACATTTTTATTTCTTTTTAGCTGCTTATTGATCCGTCGTGAAAGAAGCCAAGCATTGACAGTAACAACATCGATCATATGAGAAAATATGCGCATATACCATTTTTTACTCTTCAATTTAATGGGATACAGCCCCAACAGAGAATCCTGCAAATCCACTCCTCCCATATGCATGTTATAGACCGATACTATATCTGGTCTCTCGATATCTTTTCTACAATTTTCCGATTTGAAAAATCGTTGTACTTTGGTCACTGGTTCTGACCCGGAAAACGTAGATATTAGGGAAACTATACGATTATCGTACCACTGTACAGAGTGAACATTCACACCATCCACATAAGCAGTGTTTTCGGTATATGTGCCTCGCCCTTTCTTTTTCATTTCTTTTTCAGGTATAGTTTTCAACCCTTTTAGGCGATTTGACCTTACTGTCGCAACACTTTTTATTCCTAATTTTTCTAAATAAGACAGCAGATACAGGCCTGAGAAATAATTGTCATAGTATACTTTATGATTCACATTTCTGGGAATAGGTCTACATAAACGAACTATGATGTTACTTGCTGCTCCAAGATCCGGTTCCTCGGGCATTATATTTATTTCAGCTTTACTGCTGTAAAGTTCGAAATTTGAACTGAAACCACTTACGCCAGACAAAACATACATTTTATAGCCCCATTTATGGGGCTTTTTTGGATTATAGGTTTTCAGAGAAGTTCTTCCTTTAAAGGGAATAATTTGCTCATCACAAAAGAGGTTCTCCTCAAACGGTATTTTTTGGCACGCCGTCTTTATCTGATTTAGAACCGGCAAAATTCTATCTGTATTTTTGGTAGACACACTGTTGTCAGAGAAATGGAGGAAACGTTTTAGTTCTTCAAACCTATTTAGGGGCATTATATCTGCGATTTGAGAAGTGCGAGTGTTAGTAGCCCAGTACCTGCGAGTAGAATGTTGTCTTATCAAAGACATCCATATCATTAGTCCTAAGAATTGCTCTATTTCTTTGCAGTGTGTTACTAAAGGCTTATTTGGTCTCTTCTGTACACTATACAAACATGTCTCATGTACAATTTCAGAGATAAAATCATCTGTGATGAAAAATTTGAATAAATTGTAGGCACCATCCAACTGTAAAATGTCTTCTGGTAGATCACATTCTTGGAATCTCGTACAGTAGTTGACTCAGTCCAGGTTATATTTTCCTCATTTTTCGAAAAATAATTCTTTTTATATGCAGGAAGATTGAATAATTCAGAGAGAGGAATATCATCTTCCGAATCGTCATTGTTCTACAGGTCCAGCACTTCAATATCATTTTGGCGAACTTGTATTTCCACTGTAAACAAAAAAATTTCATGTATATTTACTCAAATAACATAGTATAATAATTCACCTTCATCCTCATCATCTGATAGTTCGGAATCTTCACTATCTAAAGGAATATCGCGTACAACATCAAGGCTTTTTCTTCCATAAAACGTAAGCCGCCTTATCTCCCAAAAATCCATTGCAGCTCTGCAATGTTGACTCGTGTTCCTATAAAAAACACAAAACTTCACAATTTTTCGTCATGAACTTTGTAAGCACAATGTTCCCGAAGGGGAACATATAGGTTATGACACGTGGACCCAACAAAAAATAAATAAAAATCATCAAAATTGCCACTAATCTACTCCTAACGATAAAAGCTAATTTTTAAAAAAATAATCACCTACCTGCAACAAGTATAAAACATTATTACAAACACTAAAAGTACTCTCGAAAAGATAACCGACGGCGTACTGATCAATTAAGCTATTAAATGAGCATAAAATACTGCGAGAGACATCTAGCGACAAACACATTATAAAAAGTAGAGCACTTTTGTCTATAATATAAATATGATTTATTGATTTCACACGAAAATGTAAGATGGAGACACTTTTCGTAGTTTATTTGTTATGTTCCCATTTGGGAACGCTATGCAATAGAGGGTTAAACATTAATTGTTAACGTTGTGGCTTCGTCGTTTTCGCTGTTTTTCCACAAAGATATATCTACACAAATAATAGTTAGGAATTAATTTAACATCTTGTTGCCTAACACATTAGAAGCAATTACAGGTTGCCAAGAATAGCTGTGAGGATGAATTATTACCATATTTGCATAATCTGGAGATTATGTAAATATGAGGTGGTTTTGCATAAAAGTGTAATGGTTTCTTTGAAACGTTAGAATAGAGTAGAAAATCCGACAAGTTCCTAAATGGCGTTTGGTTTCATTTCATTTTAGTAACATTATGCAATTCTCACATTATATAAGATACCATTTTGTGAATTTCACATATTAAAAAAAACTTGGGGGTGTGAAAGACAAGCAAAATTGTGAATATCTCCCTTTCCTCTTTCTTTTTTTCTTTCCCTCTCTCTCTTCAATTTCTATGGCTTCTCGGATTATTCTGGTCTTATAATGTTCTATATTGGCAATCTCCCTACACCCATCGAAATTTATTTTGGAAGAGCACAAACTCAGCATCAGCAATAAACAAACAACCTCAGCTTTATTCCTACATCATCAGGAAACTGGCCATAAAATAAATTTCGATGGGTGTAGGGAGATTGCCAATATAGAACATTATAAGACCAGAATAATCCGAGAAGCCATAGAAATTGAAAAACAGGGTGAGAGACGAATCATTAAAACTACCGACAGTATGGAAGACAATAATCGACAAATCTAAAATCGCAATAACTCAAGCACAATTAGCGCAACAACAACAGCACCATCCGGAAAACATAAATAACGACCAACGACTGCGCAGATATAACCTTCGGCCCCGAGTGGGGGTATAAAAGGAAGCGTCTCAGTAACCAACATTCAGTCTCTATTCGGACGCGAGAAAGAAAGCTTCGAAAATGCCAAATGTGATTTTGGCGAAACGTTAGCAAAACTATTCTTTTCAGAACGACAGTAGTGAACGGATATACACCGGAATGAAAACACACATATATATATATATATATATATATATATATATATATATATATATATATATATATATATATATATATATATATATATATATATATATATATATATATATATATATATATATATATATATATATATATATATATATATATATATATATATATATATATATATATATATATATATATATATATATATATATATATATATGTATATATATATATATATATATATATATATATATATATATATATATATATATATATATATATATATATATATATATATATATATATATATATATATATATATATATATATATATATATATATATATATATATATATATATATATATATATATATATATATATATATATATATATATATATATATATATATATATATATATATATATGTATATATATTTATGTATATATATATATATATATATATATATATATATATATATATATATATATATATATATATATATATATATATATATATATATATATATATATATATATATATATATATATATATATATATATATATATATATATATATATATATATATATATATATATATATATATATATATATATATATATATATATATATATATATATATATATATATATATATATATATATATATATATATATATATATATATATATATATGTATATATAAATTGTGCTGTATGTGCGTGATGGAATTGGTTATAAAGAAAGTTCCGGATAAAAGCCATTTTACCGATTTTTAAAATCCATAAAAAATAAATTGTCATTTATTATTTTAAGCAGTCTATAAAAACATGTCGCTATTTCAGAAAATTCAAATAAACGGAATTTTTAAATATTTTACTGTACTGTAATTTTTTTAGCTATACAGGATTTCCCACCTCATCATTATACCACACTTAATTTTTGAGCAATTTTTTGATCCGAGTTTGATAAGTAGTTTTTGAAAAGTAATATGTTAAATATAATATTAAACCGCCCTTTTGTTTTATCGTAATGGATTCGCATCAATATTTTTGCCCCATGGATTCGCATAGAAAATTTAAGACTTAGACCAGATCTAATTACCATGACAATTAAATCTTTTAGTTCACTAGTTATGTTCTGCCTATGACCTTATCATGTTGTAATTGCGACATTTTGAAATGCTATTTGTTCCATGTTAACTATAATATGATATCATAATAGAAAATGAGAGATATTTATAAATCATCCATTTCAGTTTTTTTTATCTATTATGTTGAACCCAAAAAATAATTTAAAAACAGTGCCTACACTCTTAAATTCTAAAAAAAACTGCTATTCAGTGAATACTATTTTAAAAATTTATACATTCATTATGTATATTTTAATAATTTGTCTTTCATTTATGTACTGAGACTGTAAACAAAGGGGAAATAATAGTGTTTTTTAGGAATTTGTAATAGACATGTCAGTATTCTTACATAGTTGCAACTGTTTAGAATAGTTGAATTTGATTGAATAATAATTACCTATATTATGTTTCGTTACAAATGAATATTGATTTTTAACAAATATAAACTGTAAGTTTCAGAACTCCAAACATGAGTTGTTATACATAGTATTCTTTTCAGAACTTAATTTGTAACAGTTGCTAAAGTTGTAAATAAAGATTAATTTTGACTTACTCCTGCGTAGATTCGACAATTTCGTTGACACGTTTGATAGATGCTTCATTGTTCGGTCATAAGTGTTCTTATCCCCACTCATAATTATATGAATATACCTTTCTGCTTCAGACCGCTACCGAGGAGTGCTTAAGTGATTTAAAAACATACCATTTCTGCCACCAAACTGCGAGTTTTTGAGTCATGCCGCGACAATATTGTTGGTAGCGGCATGTTTAAGCGCTTGTTCTAATTACATGCATTTTTAGGAGCGCGATTATAATGGCAAACGACAAATGCACGATTTGTCGTTCTATGGACCACCGTAAAGACGCCCGTAAAAGCACCTACAGAAACAAATAGTTATTTACCTGACTTTTCCGCACGCGACTGCAGTGCGAAAAACTCACTTTCCGCACGAGTTAAGTACATAATTTTTCTATGAGCCTGCATAGACTACGTACCTGTGTATTAGCAAATGCAGTTTAGTGAGGAGGGTGAAATGAAGTATGTTAAATTTTTATTTATTAGAATTGATTACTTCAGATTAGATTTGATCACAAATTAGAAGTTTAAAATATGTCAAATGTGATTTTCTGAATTGCTACGCTACATTTACCTTTAGCGACTTTGATAAATAGTTACGAAACGCACATACATGTTACATTTCTTCACAAATAAAAATAACAATATATTTTCAAATTATTATTTTATTGAACAATTATTTATTGTTGGCTATAACGTTTATATTGAATATATAGTTTGTCTCGCTGTTTACATTTAGAGGAGATGTCAATTCTAAACACTTTGTTATAAGTTGTACTAATAGCTAATGGAAATGAAAGACCTTCAACTTTCTTTTTTTTTATTTGCGATTTGTTTTCTGTTCTCCACTGAGTCTTCCAAATAGCCTTTTGCCACGGTCGTGGATTTCCATCCGCCATACCGTTTGATATTAGTTACATTTTCTCCTGAATCAGCTAACATTGTGGCGGAAGATCGGCGAAAACTGTGACCCGTGTACATTTATGGATCTGGCAATCACAGTATCAGGCAATATTGGAAGGCGTTTTCTTAAATGTATTAATCCCCATATATTGTATTGTGCATTTTGCCTGTTTGTAGTTTATAAAAACAAACGACGAACAGGTGCGTTCGAAGGACGTAGAGCTACATATTTCGTATAAAGCTGAAGGTGAACCGCATCTCCACCAATTACAAATGTTCTGGAAATACGAGTTTTGTATCAGGAATTTTGATGATTAGTAGGGTCTCTTTGTCTTCAATGTTATCAATGGTTAATTTAGTAAGATCCTCGCGACGACATGTACCTGTCAATCCAATAACGGTCGCAACTTTAATCAAAAAATAGATATCATTAGGTGCCTCAGAAAAAAATTTGCAATTTCCGCTTTTGAAAAAACTTTAGATTTTTTTGGACAGCATCCTACGTTTTTCCATTTCAAAAAGCTGTTAATGTTGAATATTTACCTATATCCACATCTTTGTTTAGAAGATTTGCAGGTTTCAGAGTTTTCGCCAAAATACTTCTTCTTTAATGGCGGGCTTTTTCGGGCAATATCTATAAGCTGACTGCTGCAGCGTCTTCAGAAATACTTCCAGGAATTACATCTTCTAAAAGCACACATTTATAAACAGCAAACTAAATCATGCACAGACGCATAAATTGTTGTTATTGCTTTTTGGTGTCATCGCAAGAGAGACTTGTCTATTACCACTATTGTGGAAACAATTGTAACTAAGGTTACTCAGCATTAATCTAAATGGAATGATATGAGATTATAATACGATGTAAGTCAAAAATATAATATAAATAATGGGATGAATTTGTGAATTTTTTAGGATATTGAAGAATTACAATTCCAGTTGAGAAATTGCTTCTTTTTGTTAAGAATTCCAAACACTGAGTTGCAAAGTAACTAATTGCAACTAATTTCCGCACTAGTGGCGTAAAAACTAATTTTCCGCACTAACAATGCATGCGGAAGGTGCTTACTTTCCACACGCTCATAGGAAAAAAATTTTAAATGCCGAACGTTAATAAACAGTCCAGATCTTGATCCTTCTTTTTTATTATTTTACCTATTTTCAATTTTGTCTATTACGACTATTTTTGCTACAACGTACTCATTTTATTTTCGAAATAAGTAACAACTAAGAAGTAGAACGAAATAATTAACATTTAGAATTTGTCAATTTTGTTGAATATTTAAGTTTAGAATTTTATTTAAAATTGAACTAGTATTCTATTCAAATTACAATAATTAATTTCCAATATCTGCTTTATAGATGTTTTGTCTTATGTTACTAAGCTGAGCCAAATCTGCAAAGATGGTACAAAAATGTTTTACTTATTATCGTCTCGAGTTGAAAGGAAGTTTGCTTAACAAGATATTTTCAAACATTTTTTGTTCCTTAAGTAGTCAAATGTTCTACATGCGCAGTATTTAGAAAATAGTTGCTGAATAACTGAAATTTCTCACTTGCATAGTCCGTTTTACTGACGGGAACTAAAATATATTTTTATTGATTTTTAGTTTTATATAACTATTTTCGAACTAATTTCCGCATGATTTATCGCGTAATTTAAAGATATGTATTTTATATATCTTTTAGTTCCAAAATATTTCACGAAATATTTGCAAAACCGAATTTGGGCTAAAAATTATATTAAGTGGTATTTTTTACAAATTTCTTGACTCTTGAGATATAAGTTGTAAGACGATAATCGTCTTACAACGTATACCTCTGTGGATATCAAATTTTCTATCGCCTCTTTTAGCACTTCTTTTTTACTTACCTCGTAAAAGGGAAGTATTGTTTTCTTAAAAAAAAATCACCCTCCAAGATGTTTTCAGATCTTTACGATTCAGAGTAAAAATCCAATATGGCAAAAGAAAATGGCGGCCTAGTGAAATATTTAAAAAATTATTACTAAGAAACTAGTTATCCAATTTGCAAAAAAGTCGAGTATAATGTAAAAATCAACCGATAACATTTTGGTATGAATTCAAGATGGCGGAACAAAATGGCGGCTTAATAAAATATTAAAATTCATCACGAAAAAACTACTTAATGGACTGATTTCAAACTATGTGCCATAACTAATTGTAGTATAGAGACGAACTAGTAAAACTGTGGCACTAATTCAAGATGGCAGAACAAAATCACTCTCTCAGGTTTTACATATTTTCAGGTTTTAGCGACCCTAGATGCCAAAAAATATGTTTGTCTGTCTGTCTATCATTTCGCGGCGTAGCTTAAAAACTACTCATTAAATTGACTTTTTTTTATTCAAAAACTAAGGGTTATATGGGGATGACCTAGTTATATTGTAATAAAAATCGAATATGCCGGAGCAAGATGGCGGCCTAGCGAAAATTTCAAAAAAATATTACTAAAAAATTTTGCGCAGAAAATCAAGGAATACATAGCAATGAACTGATAACATTTTGGCATGAATATAAGATAGCAAAATCAAATGGCCGTCTAATAAAGTATTTAAAAAATCGTCCTAAAAAAACTACTTATTAGATTAATTTCAAATTTTGTGCGAGCATTAAGTGTGATATAAAGATAAACTAGTAAATTATGAAAAAAATTCAAGATTGCGAAAAAAAAAATGGCGCCCAAATAATTTTTACTTCCCTCTTAAAAGAGAAGTATTGTAATCGTGAAAAAATCACTCTTCGAGATTTTTTACATTTCAAGGTCCCTAAATGTCCAAAAATATGTTTTCTCAATGTCGTCGGTCTGTCTGTCTGTTCGCGGTATATCTAAAAAATTACCTATATAATTGATTCAAATTTTGACTGATGATTTGGTAATATTTTGGTAAAAATCTAATATAGCAAAACAAAATGGCGACCCAGTGAAATTATTACTTAAAAACTACTTATCCAATTTATCTCAAATTATGTACAAATATTCAGTAATATGTAAGAAAATATGTAAAATTTTGGTACAAATCCAAGATGGCGGAACAAAATGGCGTCTTAAAATATTTTTAAATTCTGCCCGAGAAACAAAACAACTTAATGGACTGACTTCAATTTGTGTGCATTACTTAATTGTGGTATAGATATGAACTAGTAAAACTGTGGTACTAACTCAAGATGGCGGAACAAAATGGCGGCCCAATAAATTATTTGTAATCCGCTCAGGTTTTACATATTTTCAGGTTTTAGCGTCCCTCGATAAATATTCAAAAAATATTTTTATCAATTCTATCGGTCCTTGTGTCTGTCTGTCAGTTCGCGGTACAGCTTAAAATCTATACTATTCAGATTGACATCAAATTTTAGTCAAAATTTAAGGTCATATGCAGATGACCTGGTAATATTTTGTTAAAAATTCAATATGTCGGCCTAGTAAAAACGTTAAAAAATTGTTACTAAAAAACTAATTATCCAATTTCCTCAAATTTTGCTTAAAAATTAAGTGTTACATAGGAATGAACTGGTAACATTTTGGTATGAGTTAAAATAGCAAAACAAAATAACAGCCTAATAAACTATTAAAGAAATCGGCCTGAAAAAAAATTCTCATAAGATTAATTTCAAATTTTGTGCATCCATTAAGTGTGATATAGAAAGAAACTGATAGTGGCCAAATATTTTTATTTTTAAACCAACGAAAAAAAATCTTATTTAATTGGCTTAGATGACCTAACAACATGGTGTGTGTCAATGTAGAAACTACTTATTGAATTTACTTCAAATTATGCCCTAAAATCAAGCCTGGTATAGATAGAAACTGGTAAATTACTAGTAGGAATTTAATATGATGGAACAGTGTGGTTCCCTATTAAAATGTTCGAAAAGGTAGTATGTGTTACTAAATGACTATGTACTGAACTAAACTGGGTCACACTTCACTACTCCTAACAAAAGGAAAGTTTTATCACGAGAGAAGTTCCGTGTAAAGGAAATTTACCGATTTTTTCATTCTAATTCTAAAAAGATTTTATTGCAATAATATTTTTTTACCTCGGTTAGCTGACATGCCTCAATCTTTTTAATTTGACAAATGAAGAAAAAGTAAAAATATACGTAATAAAATATTCAGACTTAAATTACACATATTATTTAGAGACATTTGATTTATCGTGTGCAATTGTATACTACGTTACCTAGAATTCGGTAAATAGATCTATATTCAGGAAAATGTACCATTAATTAAGTGGGTTTTAATTTAAATACATTGTAGATGTCATTTACACCTATCTAAATTTGAAATATCTGTTTTCCTGTATATCTTTAAATTTTCAAATGTTACAGTAGATATCTAATTTATAACAACTTTCAATTAAATTCGTACGTATCGAAAAGCTGCTCTTTAGAGCAAATAACTTAGGTACGCTTTTTTCCCTCCGATATCTTGAAACAAAAATAATGGTTTTGTGCACAAAGACCATTTAAAAGTGAGCCTTTTCTGCTTATTTTATTGTATATAAACGTTGTTGCATATAGAACATGGGTATATGTGTCTGTGGGTATATCGCTGTAAACATCAGTAGATAAAATTTATATCGTTGTTTTTTTCTCAGTTTCTACCAATTTCACATGATGTTTTTTAGATTTTTAGTATTGGTAAGTAAATGTTTGAGGATTGGTATTCGAAAAAATAAGTTAAACGCCATGTTATGTCCCAAACTTAGAAAATGTAACCACCCTTCCCTTGCGATTAATTTCATACACATCTGTGCTTTTGCTATTTATTAATAAAAGAGGTGGTTCATTAGAATTACATTAGGTCCTTTGTAAAATTGCTCTCTAAACAATGCTTATTTATTATTACCTACGATCGAGTAAGTAGCCGGATATGGTTTAACGTTCTTCTACAATGTATATATTTACGTGTCAAAACCAGCTTCTATTTAACTAATTATTTGTTGTTGTCTCCTTTTTACTTTAAACTTGACTGTTTTGTGTATACTCTAGTAAAAACACACTAGAATACATTTGACAAACACAAAAATTAGTTTTTAATTAAATGTTTTAAAATATGATAGTGGCTTTATACATGTTTTAAGGAATGATAAAAACACAACATATAACTAATTATTAAAATATTCCATAACAGCTTTATTAAATACATAACTGCAAAAACAAAACGGGGTCGGATAAACGAAAATTACGATTCAATATATTGTTACTCTTTGTCTTGATCAATAAATGTGCTGTGTAGATGCACCTGGAAATTGTGCCTCATATTTCTTAACATAAAGTGCGGCTTCCATTAAAATTGTGCATGGTAAAGAAAGTAAGTTATACTTTTTAAAAATAGGACGGAAAGATTTCATTGGAGTGAGGGAGAATACTGTTCTAATTATCCCTTTCTGCAAAACAAATAAAATATTTATTTCCGTGGTCTGACTTCAACAGAGAACCATATATTTTACATGGCTATAAGCAAGAGCATAGCAAACATTTAATAATTTCTTAGTAGATAAAACATTTTTTAATTTGCAAAGATAAAATAAGCTGAATTCAGTTTTCCTGCAACATGCTCTACGTGACATGACCAGGAAAGATCACTGTTAAGGTATAACCCTAGGAATTTACACTTCACTGTTTTAGTTATTTGTATATTATTTAAATTTAAATTAAACTTTGTCGTTTAATTGAAAAAGTCAGACACTGAGTTTTTATTTCATTTAGAATAAATTTATTTCTCTGACACCCTTCATTAAAAGATTTTAAAATCTGGTTTGCGCACTGTATTAATACATTATGTACTTTACCGGTTACATCAAATGTCCTGGAAGTAATTTGTTTGGTGTCAGGGATTTTTTCAATTTGTCAACATGCACCTGCTACGACAACAATAGTGGCAACTTTTTGTCAGATAACGCAATAAAATATTCAATTTTTACTTTTGAGAGAATTTTTGATTTTTTAGTTTTTCGCTTGAGGCAATTATGATATTAATTTAGGTTGTTTACCCATAACAACTCTAATGATCTTTAATAGCGACTTCAACATAGCAAATATAGTCCATAAAATGGACGGTTTACAAATCTTGAATGTTTTGCGTAAGTAAAATAAAAATACCCCTTCTTTAAGTGTTCATACTTTTCTACGGTTGCACCATTCGCTAAATGTCTGGTACTCCTCATATCGATGTCGATATTTTTCCTCTGTAAATCCACTGTGAGCATCCTCTATGATATCTTCGGGTATTTCGTTATCATCGCCTTCTTGCATTTTGCGGGCCGAAAAGACGCTTCAAGATGATTTAAAGAATAAAACTTTACTTAATTTGTATAATAAATACTACATATTTATATCGCTTATGTTTATCTGATGACATCGAAACGAAACAAAAAACTTTGCTGAGATGATAGTAAAACAAGTTTCAGTACGGGTAGGTAATTTGTACCACAATTACATGTGCGCAACTAACGTCTGAATCGAAATATGCCCCAAAATAAATTACAACAGAGATTATAGAACATGCAGAGAGAAGTCTATATTTTAGCAGCATGCTAAATTATTACATACTGACTATTTATTATGCAGAATCATAAAAAATATAGTACATTGGCAATAATTTGTCACTGTCATATAATTAAATAACGCATTTGACTGATGTAATTTAATACCACATAAGTAACAAATGTGTTTTGTAGATTTAAGTGTTTTTTTAAGCAATTCTCTTAACAGTCAAAATAACCATTTGATTCCTAATTTCAAAAGACCACTATATTGTTATTCGAATTAGCACGACATGTAGAATAGTACATAAGGTTTTTACTTCACCTTTTTTTACTTTTGCCCACTAGCGCGGTCATAGGAAAACAATATTTCCTTTACGCACTTATTTGTATTGTGAGCATGTTAAATATCAAGCCACTAACATATAACTAAAGATCTTAGGTCGTCGAATTTTTTGAAAAGTTGTTATTAGTTGAAACTGAATTTATAAAAGCAGACCTCAAATACTGCACAAGGCATGTGCCGTTTTAAATTACATAATTAATAGTTAGCATAAAAAGAATTTATAGCCTGTGAACCCTCACTGAACTTTATTTTTTTTATTAAACTTTCTATTTAATTGAAGTATTTTGATATTAACTTAAAAAAATGTTTTTTGTTATAAGAAAGGCTTCTAGTTCACCAAGGAATATCTTTATAGACTCTTAGAAAAAATCGTTAAGCAAGGAAAATTATGTTACTGTCGGCACCGAAGTAACTTTGAGTTAAACACTTTTAAACTGTTTCAAAGTCCGAAAGCGCTAGATTGAAATAATTCTAAAAGTTTACCACAGTCCGTTGAGGCGGCCGAGTTGTATCTGGTCATGGCGAAAATTAATTTTACACGTTTTATTAACTGGAAATTTTACTATCCGTAGTTTCTCATTATTTGTTAATATGTACTTCTTTCATTAAGTTCTTTTATTTTCAATTTCATTATTTAAACTTATGTTAAAGTGTTTTATTATTTACACGTTAAGATTAATTATTAAAGATTAAAGATTTATTATTTTACTTGCCCGAAAATGAGTCGATATTTTCCATTAGCAGGCAAATAAAAAATATTTCAAATTCACCAAAGTCACAGTAAAATTCTGTTTTTAATATTCTGCTATGCTGGTTTTTCTTTCTAATAACCCTGTTTTATGCGGAAAAATATATACATGTTATAAAATGAGATGTTGGCTCCTAAAAAAGACTTACGCAAGAGGTTGGTCTGATTTGTCCCATCCTTGATATGTCGACCGTCTTTCTGGTGTACCACTACTTGTAGGTATATCATATGTATATAACTAATTGACAGTTTGCTTGACTGTATTCTTCGCAGCCTGGATCGAGGGTCACAGTGTAAGGAACTCGTCTATGGGATTATCGCTATAATCCTTCCTACCCTGGAATTATCGCTGTAATCCTTGCTACTGTAGAATTATTGCCGTAATTCTTCGAAAATGGTATACCTTTTATGGGAATTTTTATACGTGAGGGAAATATTCATTTTAGTTTAAAGTGTTTTAGTTTATTGCGGTTATGGTGAGTTGATAATTTCTCCATATAGTATTAAATTAGTTTCGTTTCAGTACAGACTTGACCACTCAATAGTGCATCGAAAGCTGTTTTATTTATTCAAAATCAGAACAAAAATAGAACCATATATGTAATATTTATTAAGTGTCGTTTATCTATGTGAGTAAATTTATTTGGAATTCTGTAGTTCTAACGAGGCATTATAATTACAACACCTAGAACTCAATTGGGCCCTTTGTATGACCTCTTGGACCTCGTGGAACTGCTACTGCCTGAATAAATTATCTTTTTTTATTAAGTTTTCTCTTTCTCTCCGGAAATTCGCAGTTTTAAATCATATATTTTTTTAATACTATAGTTAATATTTTACTGTTTTTAAAATTTATTTTTATTATTTATTTTAAACAATTTTAACACAAGACAGTTGTTGCTTCAAAACTTACTTATTCGAAATATAAATAGGATTCAAAATTGATCAGTAATAAGTAATCTCAATATCTTCGGCTTTTAGAAATAGATTTTTAAATATTTCTGTTCTTATTTTATACCCACAGCTTACAGCAGAGGTTTTAAATAACATGATTTAAAACCCATGTATATAAATTCATATTGTAAAAAATATCGAAAATTGATAATTTATGATTCACCATGAATGAAAAATTTCAATAAAGGAATTATGCATGAACACTAAATAGTAAATATCTTTTGAAGAATTTCCGTACGGCTTACACTCTGGAAAGCTTTGTCAATATTATTTTAAACTGCACACATCGCTAATCGCATGGTGATACTTGGACTTAAAGGAACCGTGGGACATTTAATACATAATACAAAAATGTACGTTAAATAATCTAAACTACTTAATTTCTACTTAATTGTGCTGCTAAGTTTGGGTTTTTTTTAATGTAGTGCAATAGATTAAATTACAGTAGCTTCAACTCTTATAAAAACTAAAATTAGATTGATATAAAGTTTGATGTGTACCTTAGATATCTACCTCATGATGATTTTGAAATCATGCGTCTATTACGTACCAACACAAAAAATTGGTTAGAATGTTACAAATTACTTGATAAAATGGAACATTTTAGTAATATTTTTTTTGTATTTTATATGTTTTTTGTTTATGCGCATGTTCAGGTTTCTGCTTTAAGAGGATATGTGATTTAGTGGTTGACCCTAAAAAACGCGCCGTCATTTAATAAAAAATAATTATATTCTGAAAATCTTGACGAAAAAATAACTTACTTTACTTAGGACGTGTTTTTCTTTGTCAATTAATGGAGATGAAAAGAAAGTCCCTCTTTTGTTTTTCTTTTGGTTCTTTATTTGAGAAATTTAAATTTGTCAATACCTTTTAATTTTTTAAAAAAGTCAGGAGCTAACTATCTAAGCTACATAACAAGAAAATGTTATTCTTATATTTATTTTTCGTACATACGGGGGGATGTTGATAGTGTATTTAATGTAAAATGACTGAAAAGCTTAATGGTCTGGGATTAAACAGCAACATATCGCTCTGTATAGAAATTATTCTGTTTGAATATGTCGAAATAATTTGTTATTTGAAATTTGAACATCTGGATATATTCCTGTGTCTAGAAAGTAATACCCAAAAGTGCTGAAAGTTAATTGTTCTGATTACAAAACCTGTTCAAAAATTCCAAAAATGTCTGGAAACGTCCATGCCAGGTATCTGAAAATTATGTTGGTTTAAACAAATGCCACTTTCTGTTAAAATGAAATAATTGAAATAAACTGTAATATATTTTTTAACAAGTTGTATATTGAAAAGCATATTGTGTGTAAAGCTGATTAACGATGAAAATAAACAATAACCCATTTAAAGCATTATTTCTCTACAACTTACTTAAATATAATAAATATTAAAAACGCGCAAGAACTTAAGGTGTTTATTTGTTTACCAGTTTATTTAAAAGATTAATTGATAATTGTTTTTAACTATCTGATTATTTTTAGTATGTCATACTAAATTTTTGATTTATTTGTAATGTTAGATTCTCAGGATTTTAAGATTTTCAGAATTTCAAATTGATGATTCTACAATAAGAAATTGAGCGGAATCTGTCAGTACAAACGGCTTATCGTTGGTTCTAACAACATTAAACTATGTTCTGAATTCATATGGAGCTCAAAAACAAGAGAAAATCATTTTATCTTTAGTATATGCCTGAAAGAATGTCATATATGTTTCTTATTATTGCCGTCCAACATTTGGCATTTGTACTAGTTTTACAAGAAACGACCTTAGCTTAGATCAAAAAATGCGTTGAAAAATACCTCTTTAAATATGAACTCCATTTAACGTTCATAACAAAGTGATGCAGCGTCAACTGGATGCAATAAACCACTGTGCATTGTATTAACGTATTGGGTTATTGACCAAAAAATAATTTTAAGTTTTATTTCCATGCGGAAGTGGGATTACCGATCTGTCATGTAAGTACCACACCAACCATTATAGAAACATTAAGAAGATCTAGTAGAACATTTACAATACAATACAATACACTACAAAGTGCCTTTATTTCCAACACCAAGATTTATTTCCAACAACAAGATAAATTACAAACAATTGAAGTTATAAGATGGAGATGGCGACGTTCATACATGTATCCTCTTCCACGCAACCATCCATTTACTTATTATATTTTTTTAATATTACCTAATTTTAAAACTACACGAATAACTAAAGACTTAAAACTAATTAATAATGATTTAATAATATCAGATTGTACGTTCCAAATATATTTTAAATCAAATAATACCACGCATACTCCAATGCGCACTCTAACGCACAGTCCTTTGAGATAGTATATGCAATCGCAATTTATTCCTGAAAGACTGAAAAGTTGGAGCCGACTTGATATGTAGTGGGAGGGAGTTGAATATTTTTACACTATTATATGAAAAGGATTTATTCACATTGATTTTGTTATAATTTTATTCGGCCGCAATTTTGTTCTCTCATCTTGAATTCGTACCCCAACTTTACCTGTTTATCTATCTCTATATTACACTTAATGTTTGCACAAGATTTGAAATTAATTTAATAAGTAGTATTTCAGACTAATTTTTTAAATACTTTATTAGGCCGCAATTTTGTATTTTTGTTTTGAAACAAAAATATTAACAGTTTATTCCTATGTAACATATATCGATTTTTGTGGAAAATTTGCGGTAAATTTAGTAGTTAGTTCTTTTAGTAATAATTCTTTTTAACGTTTTACTAAGTAGCCATCTTTTTCGGGCCTATTGGATTGTTACTAAAATATTACCAGGTCATCCCCATATAGCCCCTAATTTTTGACTAAAATTTGAAGCCACTCTGATAAGTAGTTTTTAAGCTATTTTGCGAACTAACAGACAGACAAACAGACAAACCGATATAAGGCGCGATGGAATTGATAAAACATATTTTTTTGGCATCTGTGGATGCTAAAACGCAAAGATATGTAAAACCTGAGAGGGTGATCTTTTTCACAATCACAAACATTTTATTTGGCCGCCATTTTGATCCGTCATTTTGAATTAGTACCACTATTTTACTGCTTCATTTATATACCACGACTAGTTGTGGAACACAATTTGAAATCAGTCCATTAAGTAGTTTTTCAGGCTGAATGTTGATGTTACAATGTAATATTTAGAAATCTGCGGAAATATTTAAAACATATATAATTTTAAGCTAGTTTTTAAACATTTTTAGTCATATTCGATTATATGCTTTGACTTAGACTCTAAGATATTTCACCTTAAGCTAAATATCTGAGCGCGTATTCTGTACCACTCGTAACAGAAAATTTATTTCTATAAACTCTTTCCACACCCCAAACTTATTCTGAATGCTACTTCGGCAGCGGTCGTGTCGCACGAACGCTTCGTTCGGTAGACAAGAATAGAAAGAGCATTTTAAGTCTTGCTAGGACATTTCTATTATCGCTGTCTTTTTTAACACACGACACGAGACACGATGAAAGTATTATTTAACTAGACAAGGCCGAGGACAAGGCATAAGCCGGCAGCCATATTTATTATTTACAAACATTTGTTTTCAAGTTTTCACATCAAGGTAGATTACACCTACATCAATGCACCCTATTACCCCCGGAAACCCAAATTGGGTCATAAACGCCTCTTTCTTCTGTTGTTTTTCAGCTTCAGTTAAAGGAAATTTTATCCACTGATGGGCAATTGCCTCTAATGCCAAACAAACATCTGATAGTGCCTGGCTAAATGCAGATTGAGACAGGGCAACATGCACTTCATTTCCAACTGCCTTCTGGTACGAGCCCTGGGCAAAAAATCTTAGGGAGCCCAAGATTCTTATATGGATATGAACCTTCATCACTTTAGTACCTACATGCATATGGGGAGTAAGAACATGAATAAGGTCTTGAACCAACTGTGGACTTAGCCTGACTAATTTCCGAAATTCTCGTTCGGGTAACTCAAAAGCATTTTGTTCGTCTCGCAAAATTCTTCTCTCCAAACGTAATTGGTTTTGTCGCTCTTCCTCTTCTATCTCCTGTACATAATCCATAAAAAGTGGGTCCATAATTAAATTTTAAAAGAAAATTCAAATGCACTTTAATTTATACTATACACGCATTTCTAAACGTCACAACATAAAATAGACAAATGTTGCCAACTAAATTGAGGAAATAATCCCATATTCCCTAATAACAAGTCAATGTTTTTGCTTTCAATAATATACATTTATTTCTAGCCGAGCATACCCGACCGGCCCGGGAAACAGTGGTACAGAATAGGTTTATGAAATATAAAGAAATCTCTCTATTCTTATAGAAAGAAATTTCTTGTCTATTGGCGATACAGAATACACGCGCTGGTCTGGCAAGTCGGTCAGTCCGACCTTGGAGTTCTTAGAGCGTTTCGTGGTAGGCGCGAATAATTTGGTTAAGGCATAAAGTTAAACCGCTAGTTTCTTTGTCGTCAGGCGTACAGGTGGTTTTCTATCAGTGTGACAAATTTATCTGAGACTGTGCCTTACTCCTGTTCTCAAGTTTTCAAGTTAGTTGTACTGAAATTCTTAGAATACACTATATATAAGCAAAGGTTATAATCTTTTTTTGTTAAAGGGATGGTGTACAAGTGTTTTTTGTTAGAAAGTAAGCATTTTTTTACCAAAATACGTAATTTGTATGTTAACTTGTTCTAATTTTCGGATTACGTTTTTGGTTAACCTAGTTTAGGAGTCTTTTATTGTTTTTGCCATAAAACAGAAGTTCTATCCCACAATTACATCTGAAGTTAAAAAGCGCCTCAAATTAATTTTGTGCTTGCTTGACACTGCATCTGACTGACTGAATTTAAATGTTTTTTGTTTAGTTTTTCTATGTGTGTTAGCAGATCGACGACCTGCAAGCCATTTTGTTGCGTCGTATTAGATAGTGTTTTGTTTTGGAGGGTTGCAAATGTCAATGCGTCTGCTGGGTTACCTACACTAGGGATCGTACGCATGTTTATTGAGCGGATCATGGTCAAAATGCAGGAGTTGTTTCCTTTTTTTAGGTAGATTTACCTGTTTTTGTCTCGCAGAATATAGGCTTGTGTAATAGTTATAAGTGCTTGCTAGTCTGAGTAATCCGACTTTTTCAGTGCACGTTTTAATTGTTTAGTTAGATGTGTTTGTGTAGTGGTGTTCTGCGTCTGGTTAAGAGTATAGCTTTAAGTCTTAAAGGGGTTAAATATTGGTTTTGCGCTCACGCCGTCCTCATTATAGTGCAGCAAGTTGTTTACCTGTATTTAATTTTCAGACATAAAAATATAGATATTTTGCTTGATCTCTTGTTGAGGAAGCCGATTGTTGTGTGAGGCCTGTGGTTAAATATGCTTGTAGCCCCCGACTCAGATGGTAGAGCCGAGGGCCAATTTTGGGATACTGACTGAATTGCCTAAATCTATCTGAAATCACTGGATAATGTCATGGGCTGGTGAAGAGAAGATTATGAAAATTTGGATTATACTTTTCCCTCTCCCTGTCGGGATCAGGTTGTGGGAAAATTGGGATATAAATGTTGAAACGAAATATTTTGGTTTATCTGTGATATGATTTAAAAAAAGAAAAGTGCTTACTTTTTATGTATTTGATTCTGTAGTTGCTTAATATGATACTGTGATAAAATACTATTCTGGCTAAACTGAGCTAATAAGGTTATAATAAGTTCTATCTGATACATGGGATTTTATTTATTATCTTCGCCTAATTTTTGTTGTTTATATTTTTTTATCTACGGTTCAATTAAATAAACTCAAAGGTGTAAATATTGCTATATTAAGTATTAGTGACACTACATTGTTTTGGAATGGTTTTTTATCCTGATTGCGCTCCCTCGACGTCTAGATCGCCTAAATACAACCCACTATTTATATTTATTTGGCGGAGTTATAAGAAGTAACCAAAATCAGAAGTAGTTATAATTCTTAAGTTATTTGTACCACGAAAATGTATAGGCGCTACAAAAAAAAAAACAATTGAAATTATTTTTCAAGGAACAATGGAAATTATTTTTTAAGGAAGCTTAAATTATAATTAAGTGCTGGTTATTTACATTTACATTTAGCAAATGTGTTTGTTTAAAGTAACGAAAAGACGTGCTTATATATACACACGGAGAATGAAAATGCAGTAACAATATAAAATTATGGTGCATTTTCAACTTTGTCATTCCCGGAAAATCTGAATAAATAAAGCTGTAATAAACACTGTTTATCGGGATTTGCAGACAAGGCCGATATATCACACGCTGTCGAAATACACATTATTACGCCTGATGCTTTTAAGCCTTAATATGATACGGAAAGTTTTGTAATTTAAATTAATTACTTTTTGCGCAAAACAGTTCAGAAAGAAATTTTATTTATTATATTGACAGTACGAAACAGAAATGTTGGTAATATAAATTAAATGAAAAATTTAAAAAACCTCTTAAGCCTTTAATAACCACGCAAAGGTATATCTAGTTAGAAACTATTAGATGCACACATTTTGTGAACTTTTGTAATGTTAGGAAGGTTTATTTCAGCTGCAACACTAATAAATTTGAGCGTGCGTCACTAGACCAACAATATTTGAATCGAAATAATTTTGTACAATTTAATAATAAACATGCAATAAACTTAAAGACATTATGACATAATTAATAATATGTAGTGAATATTTATTATAAACATTCAAAATGTGTTACTGGCGTTTAAAACAAATATATTTATTGTAAAATCTATATTATTGATTAGGGGTGTGGCTTTCGAACGGTTTGCTTCTCTCGGGAAAGAAACAGATTGTTATCACCCAGAATACCCCCTCCGTGTAGTGAGGACACCAGGTGTATTGGTTCCAATTTTATTTTTTTTTACACTTGAATGACTTAACCCGATATATGGGGTACCTTCACTTTCTTTGCCGGTGACACTCTGTTTTAAATCTGATCAGAATAATCTAATTTTAGGTAATACTATTCTTGATAACAGGAGGGTTGCAAAATAATAAATTAAAATTTCATAATTTTTACTTTAAATAAAAAGTTGGCATCTGATTGTAGTACAGTGAAAGTTACTTTCCAGGAATTTGGAACATATGGGAAAAAAGTTTATTTCTATATTCTCAAATATATATTTGGATTCTACAATCAAGAACTACTATAATAAAATATAAAATTCCATATAAAATATCCAAATTACAAGGAACTCAATTATACTTAAAAGCTGAAAATATATAATCGCACTCCACTTTCCTTTCGGCAGATCTTAGATTACCGTAAGTTTACTAAGGCAATAAAAATTACTTGTTGATAGTATTAATGAATTTTACAGTGTAACTTTCTAATCATACTCTTGATAGTTCTTAGAATTTTGGGTTTTACATTTGAAATGCCATCTTTGCTTGTCAGTGTGTTGTGGAAAATTTAAGTTTTTACTTTTTTATATGTTAGTTTGTTTTGAACACTACTTATACTTGATTTTTTTTTATATTTAATTTTTACCGCTTTTTTCTTTCCTAATAAAGGGAAAAATCACCCTCCGAGATTTTTTCAGATTTTCACGTTTCAGGATCCCTAGATGCGAAAAAACATGTTTTCATAAATCCGTCTGTCTGTCTGTTCGCGGCATGGCATAGCTAAAAAACTACTAATACGATTGATTTCAAATTTTGGTCAAAAATTAAATGCTATATGGGGATGACCGGGTAACATTTTGGTAAAAATGCAACGTGGCAAAAGAAAACGGCGGCCTAGTGAAATTTAAAAAAACTTATTACTAAAAAACTACTTATCCATTATAAACACAAACAACAAAGTTTAAGTATTATGAGAAAACTAACTGGTAAAATTTTGATATGAATCCAAGATGGCGAAACACAATGGCGGCTTTATGGATTGATTTCAAATTTTGAGCGATAACTGATTAAGTATAGAGATGAACTGGTAAAATACGATACGAATTCAAGATGGCGGGACAAAATTGCGGCCAAATAAAATGTTTTAATCGTAAAAGAATCACCAGCTTTAACATATATTCATGTTTTAGCAGCCCTAAAACTACTTACCCGAATGACATCAAATGTTGGTCAAAAATAAGAGGTCATATGGAGATGGCTAGAAAAAATGTTGGTACAAATCTAGTATGGAGGAACAAGATGGCGGCCTAATGAAACAATAGAAAAAATATTACTAAAATTCTAATTATCCAATTTACCTTAAATTATGTTCAAAAATCAAGTGTTACATAGGAATGAACTGGTAACATTTTGGTATTAATCCAAGACAGCAAATAAAAATGACGGCCTAATAAAATATTTAAAGAAACAGTGTGAAAAACTACTTATTAGGTTAATTTCAAATTTTGTGTAAGCCTTAAGTGTGATATCGAATAAACTCGTAAAGTTGTAGTACGAGTTCGAGATGGCGAAATAGAATGGCGGCTAAAAAAATCTTCTTATCCAATTACTTTAAATTTTGCAGATAAATTAAATGTGATATAGGGATAAACTAGTATGGATTTAATATGATGGGGCAAAATGGCGGTGACTGTCAATGTGAAAACTACCTATTCAATTTATTTGAAATTATAGCCAAAAATTAATTGTGGCATAGATAGAAACTGGTAAAATATTAATAGGAATCCAATATGGTGGAACAAAATGATGCCCAATATATATATATATATATATATATATATATATATATATATATATATATATATATATATATATATATATATATATATATATATATATATATATATATATATATATATATATATATATATATATATATTATATATATATATATATATATATATATACAAATATATATATCCGTTCACTACTGTCGTTCTGAAAAGAACAGTTTTGATGACGTTTCGCCAAAATCACATTTGGCATTTTCGAAGCTTTCTTTCTCGCGTCCGAATAGAGACTGAAGTGTTGGTGACTGCGACGCTTGCTTTTATACCCCCACTCGGGGCCGAAGGTTATATCTGCGCAGGCGTTGGTCGTTATTTATGTTTTCCGGATGGTGCTGTTGTTGTTGCGCTAATTGCGCTTGAGTTTTTGCGATTTTAGATTTGTCTATTATTGTCTTCCATACTGTTGGTAGTTTTAATGATTCGTCCCTTTTATTTAAATCGCCTTGCTTTTCAATTTCTATGGCTTCTCGGATTATTCTGGTCTTATAATGTTCTATATTGGCAATCTCCCTACACCCATCGAAATTTATTTTATGGCCGGTTTCCTGATGATGTAGGAATAAAGCTGAGGTTGTTTGTTTATTTCTGATGCTGAGCTTATGCTCTTCCACTCTTGCTGATATTCGCCTGTTAGTTTGCCCTACGTACAACTTTTCACAGTCCTGGCACGGAATACTGTACACTCCGTGGTTTTCCAGTTTGATTTTATCTTTTGGGTTTCCGAGTAGTTTACCTATAGTTGTTTGTGGCTTGTGTATTGTTTGTATGTTGTGTTTCCTCAGAATTCTTCCGATTCTGTCTGTTGTGCCTTTTACATATGGTAAGACTACTCGTTGCTTTCCCGGTTCATATTTTTTGTTGTTCGTTGTTCGGGAAACTTGTGCATTAATAGCTTTCTCTATGGTGCGATTTGTGTAGCCATTTTTATTTAAAGCACTAGATATTACCTTAAGTTCGTTTTGTCTCGTCTGTGTTTCAGTTAGTCGCACGGATCTAGATATTAGAGTATTTGCTTAGAGCTTGAATTTGTGCTGGGTGATGATGTGATTTTGCATTTAAATATCTGTCTGTATGTGTTGGTTTTCTATACACGGTGTATTCGAAATGTCCGTTATGTAGTTTTGTGACCAAAACATCTAAAAATGGTAGTTTGTTGTTTTCCTCTAACTCTAGAGTAAATTGTATTCTGGGGTGGATTGAATTTACGTGAGTCAGAAATTTTTCGAGCTCTGCATGACCATGTTGCCATATAATAAATATGTCATCCACATAACGAATCCATAATTTGGGTTTTAAACTTGCTTTCTCAAGAGCTTCTTTTTCGAAGTATATCATAAATAAATTCGCGACTACTGGTGATAGCGAGGACCCCATTGGAGCACCATCCATTTGTTTATAAATTTGCCCGTTGAAAGAAAAATAAGTATTTTTGAGGCAATGCTCCGAGAGTTCTGTTATATGTGCCTGGAAATCCTCGTTCATAGCAATCTTGCCCAATGCTTTGTCGATGGGAATACTGGGATATAACGATTTGACATCTAGGCTTGCTATGATGTCGTTTTTTTCAAGGACGATATCTCGTATAATTGAGTGAAATGCTCCGAGTTTTTTACAAATGAATCAGCTTTTTCTACAGTTGGTTGCATAATTTCAGAAAGGTATTTCTCCAGTTTTTGTAGCGGCGAATTAACAGCACTAACAATAGGTCTGATAGGCGCGCCTGGTTTGTGTATTTTTGGTAAACCATAGAGCTTAGGACATCTGCTCGACTTTTCCCGTGGTATGATTTTTTGTTGAATTTCGGGGTTTATTGGTGAACTTTTTATTTTATTTTTAGTTGTTTTTTCTAGGTACGTTGTCGGGTCTCTTGGAACAGGCCTATAACAATTGTCTTGTAGGATATCCTGCATTTTTTGTACGTAATCTTGAGTATTCATAACCACAGTTCCTTTAACTGAAACACAGACGAGACAAAACGAACTTAAGGTAATATCTAGTGTGTACTGGGAAAATATAATATGTTATATTTTAAAGTCATTGACTTCCAATTATTATTATTCCAATAAATGCAAGTATCAACTCAGCAATTACTGACAAACGCCCAGCACAGCTTTTCTGAGAATTATAGACTTAGGTTTAGTTAATTAACTTGTAATATTGATGACTTTGCATTTTAATTATGTACGAATTAGAATATTACGATGCAATTTTAATAAATTAGATTAATAGAAACCATCAACGATTGTGTTTGATTTTCGGTGCGCTAAGCAGAACATTACATGGCGATCCTGCCAGCTAAGAAAAAAAAATGTTTTTTGGAATAAGTGTTAGATAATGTGTTGGTGAAAAAAAAAAGTGAGAGTGTAAAAAGATGGGAAAAAATCAGTCAAAGGAGGTAAAGGAAGAAATAATAATTGCTCAATCTGGAAATAGTGGTGGATCAACAACAACAGCAACACAAGGACAAGATAAATACGTATCCCTTCTTGAAGTCGCTGGACTAATAATTGCTGCTTTTGTAGTAACAGCAATTGGTTACTATTGTTATAGAAGATTCAGAAAAAATTTGCAAAAAAATATTAGAGCAGAAATAAGAAGAAGCCAAGAGTTAGTGTAAGAGAGAAGACTATTCACCCTGACGATTTTGGTTCGATTTATCGGACCCATCGGGAACGTCAACTAGCACCCAAGCCGGGGCTGGCATCGTGCTAGTTCGCAACGTTGGACCCGTCAGCTTCTACGAAAAGGTCACTAGTTCGCAACTTTAACCATCAGCTCCTAGCGGAAGGACTTCACTCAACGCACATATTTGGAGGAAAGATGGATATAAGGTCAGATAAAATAAAAATTTATTTTTTTTTTAATTTAATTATTAAATAACTAGTGTATTTGTAAGCGATTTAAATGAATTATGTCAAAATGCTAAAAAATTTTTTGCTAATGTTGGTAAAGAACCCGCAGATAGAAGAGAAAGTTTGGCCAGGGTTAATAAATTATTGACTGACAATGGGTTGTTAGAAATTAAGTTTCAGTCTTTAAAAATAGAATTTAGTAAGGTACAAAGTGAAATAGCTAATACTGATAAAGTTAAAAGTATTTTTAGTGAAATAGAAAAATATATTAGTGATTCTAAGCAATTACTCTTAAATAGGTTAGGTAGTATAAATAGGGAAATAAATATGACGGATAAATTCGATATAAGAACGGCAGCATCTCTGCTTCCATGTTTAGATGGTTCGGAAAATATTACTAATCAACTAATTGATTCTATTCAACTTTATAGCGATATGTTAGATAATGCTGGTAAATTGCTTTTAATTAATTATGTTTTGAAAACCAGGCTAACTCCAAGTGCAAAACTTCGTTTAAAGCTTAGCTATAATTCTATTGACACTTGGCAGATAATGACAACAATAAAATTGAAGTGTTAAAAGAAGTAAACGAAAAATTAGCTATAAACGCTTTTTCAAACGGCTTGAGAAACAACGAACTTCGCACGATAATTAAGGCTAGGGAATATTCTTCTTTAAAAGACGCCATAGTAGGTGCCGCTTCCGAGGAAGTACTAAAACCTTCAGATTCCTCACAATCTATTTTTCACATGCATCAAAGAAATTTTGGAAGAAATTCTCACAGGAACTCTAGTTACAGGGGAAATCGACCTTTCAGGGGAAATTTTAGGGGGCAATCAAGTAATAATAGGCCCAGGAATATAAACAATAATAATTATTATGCTACGCGAAATTTTAATCGTAATTACAATGGAAGCCTTCGAGGTCGAGGCACTAATCAAGGCCGTACTAATTACCGCGGTCATCAAAATCAGAACACTTATAATAGAAATTATGTAAATGTGTTAGATACGGAAATTACAGGCTCACAAATCCAACAGCAAAATGGGGAATCATCTAATCAGCGATTTTTTCGTACCTAAAAGTAGAAACTATGTTAACTTAAATTTAAATGGTATGAATTTTGTGCGCGTGAGATATGGTATGAAAGAGTTATTTTTTTTATTAGATACCGGTGCTAGTATTAGTGTTATTTTTTATGAAACTTTAGATAAAAACGAAAAAATAGATATAGACAAAATAATCGAAATAAGAGGTGTAGGAGGTTCTATACTTTCTGGAGGATCAGTAAATTTAAATATTGCATTAAATAATTACAATATTCAGCATGATTTCTCAGTTCTAAATAAATTTGTTCCAAATATACAGGGAGTATTAGGCTCAGATTTTTTTGCTAAGTATAAAGCTAGTATTAATTATGAAACCTTTTTGTTTTCCTTGTGCTGTGATAACTATCAAATATCCCTACCAATGTTATCAAATACTGACTTTAACTTACAAATACCCCCAAGAAGCGAGGCGATTAAATATTGTAGAGCAGATAATGAAGGTGAATATGTTATTATATCGGAAGAAGTGGGAGAAGGAGTATTTGTTGCAGGAACTATAGTGAAAAGTAAAAATGGAGAAATACCGGTTAGATTTTTAAACGTAAATGATCGCGAAATTAACATTAAAAATTACAAACCTACATTAGAGCCTATATCAAACTTTCAAATTTATAATTTTCACAATAATGATAATCTTTCTGTAAACCGTGTTGATAAAGTATTAGACTCAATAAATTTTTCTTTATTAAATCAGGAGGAAAAATCCTCTATTGAGAAAATTTGTGCTAAATACGCCGATGTTGGCCGTAGTTTGGAGTGTCAAGCATTTTAGGCCATATTTATATGGTAAGAAATTTGATATTTTTACAGACCATAGACCACTAGTATATTTATTTAAAATGGTAAATCCCTTGAGTAGGTTAACTAAATTTAGACTTACGCTAGAGGAGTACGATTTTACTATAAATTACATTAAAGGGTCAAGTAACGTAAGCGCGGATGCCTTATCGCGTATAAAAATAGACATGAACGAATTAAGAGGAATAAATGAAAGTATGAATGTGATTACTCGAGCACAAGCGAAAAAACAAAAATTGCCTCAACAGGAAGAATTAATAAATTCTACTGACGAAAGGACTGATCACCCTGGAATCGTAGAGTTATTAAAACGTCCCGTTTGTAGTGTAGAATTAATACCGATAAAGAGAGCATTGTTCAATAATTATAAAAATAAAATATTTAATAAATACTGCAGTAATGAAATTTTATATGATGAAGAATCTCAAGTTATTTATTTTTGCCAAGATTGCCGATCGACGCATGACCTAGGTACATCGTTGAGGAATCTTGCTATTACATGTAAAAAATATAATATTACAAAACTATGCATAGTAAAAAATAATCAGACTAGTCAATTTATAAAAGATATATCGCAATACAAAAATGAAATATTGAACATTGGTCTTAAATTATGTATTATTAAAAGTGTTAAAAGGGTAGAAGACAAGGAAACCAGACAATTAATTCCTAACGATTTTCATAACCTTCATACAGGAGGACACGCTGGTATTAAACGCATGTTTAATAATATTAAAAAATATTATTTCTGGAATGGGTTGAAAAAGGATGTGGAACTTTTTGTCAAAAGATGCAATGATTGTCAAAGATATAAGTATAGTAATCCGAATAAGCAACCTTTGGTAATAACCTCTACAACATCTTCAGCTTTTCAAAAAATTTATCTTGATTTAGTTGGGCCAATAAAACCTGATATGAATGATAATTCTTACATTCTTACCATTCAGTGCGAACTAACAAAATTTATTGAATGTTACGCTTTACCAAACAAAGAGACACTCACAGTATCCAAAAGTTTTGTTGAAAATTTTGTACTTAGGTACGGTATTCCCCAAGAAATTTGTACTGACCAAGGAAAGGAATTTCTTTCAAATATTTTTCAAGAATCTTGTAAATTACTAGGAATAAAAACTTTAAATTCAACAGCTTACCACCACGAAACACTCGGTGCTTTAGAAAATAACCACAAGCACTTAGGGGCATATTTAAGGAATCATATTTCAAATTATGCAGAAAATTGGAGTACGTGGGTGCCATACTGGTGCTTCGCGTATAACAATTCTGTGCATACCGAAACTAAATATTGTCCCTACGAACTTGTGTTTGGAAAATATTGTAAACTTCCATCAAACCTTGCTGAAAATAGTGATCCATTGTATAATTTCGATGACTATCCTAATGAACTTAAGTATAGAATTCAAACTGCTTGTCTAGATGCTAAAAATAGCTTATTATTATCAAAGTACAAACGTAAGGAAAAATCTGACCAAAATTCTAAAAATATTGTATATAATATAGGTAGTAAGGTATTGTTAAATAATGAAAATATGAATAATAAATTCGAACCTTTATACATAGGTCCATACAAAGTAGTAGAAGATAGAAACCCAAATTTGGTAATAGATGTTAATAATAAGCATGTATTGGTTCACAAAAATAGAGTTAAGATGTATTATTCTTGGTTAAGTTGGGCATTACATACACAAAAAAAAAATAATAATAATAGTAAGTGTTTTACTTGGGTTACTATAATTAGGTTAAGATTTGTACAATATATTTTTTTTTTTGTTTTTTTTCTCGCCGGGAAGGTGTACTGGGAAAATATAATATGTTATATTTTAAAGTCATTGACTTCCAATTATTATTATTCCAATAAATGCAAGTATCAACTCAGCAATTACTGACAAACGCCCAGCACAGCTTTTCTGAGAATTATAGACTTAGGTTTAGTTAATTAACTTGTAATATTGATGACTTCGCATTTTAATTATGTACGAATTAGAATATTACGATGCAATTTTAATAAATTACATTAATAGAAATCATCAACGATTGTGTTTGATTTTCGGTGCGCTAAGCAGAACATTACAAGTGCTTTAAAGAAAAATGGCTACACAAATCGCACCATAGAGAAAGCTATTAATGCACAAGTTTCCCGAACAACGAACAACAAAAAATATGAACCGGGAAAGCAACGAGTAGTCTTACCATATGTAAAAGGCACAACAGACAGAATCGGAAGAATTCTGAGGAAACACAACATACAAACAATACACAAGCCACAAACAACTATAGGTAAACTACTCGGAAACCCAAAAGATAAAATCAAACTGGAAAACCACGGAGTGTACAGTATTCCGTGCCAGGACTGTGAAAAGTTGTACGTAGGGCAAACTAACAGGCGAATATCAGCAAGAGTGGAAGAGCATAAACTCAGCATCAGAAATAAACAAACAACCTCGGCTTTATTCCTACATCATCAGGAAACCGGGCCATAAAATAAATTTCGATGGGTGTAGGGAGATTGCCAATATAGAACATTATAAGACCAGAATAATCCGAGAAGCCATAGAAATTGAAAAGCAAGGCGATTTAAATAAAAGGGACGAATCATTAAAACTACCAACAATATGGAAGACAATAATAGACAAATCTAAAATCGCAAAAACTCAAGCGCAATTAGCGCAACAACAACAGCACCATCCGGAAAACATAAATAACGACCAACGCCTGCGCAGATATAACCTTCGGCCCCGAGTGGGTATAAAAGCAAGCGTCGCAGTCACCAACACTTCAGTCTCTATTCGGACGCGAGAAAGAAAGCTTCGAAAATGCCAAATGTGATTTTGGCGAAACGTCAGCAAAACTGTTCTTTTCAGAACGACAGTAGTGAACGGATGTACACCCGGAATTAAAACACATATATATATATATATATATATATATATATATATATATATATATATATATATATATATATATATATATATATATATATATATATATATATAAGAGAAACAGAAATTTCAATTTCTGTGCGGTTCTTGGTCGTAAAAAGTTATACAAAACGAAACCAGTAACGGTTACGATTACTCCTTCAATATTTTGTCGAGAATCGACCAGAAGATGACGCTATGTTTGTTTCCAGGGCCAAGGTATATATATATATATATATATATATATATATATATATATATATATATATATATATATATATATATATATATATATATATATATATATATATATATATATATATATATATATATATATATATATATATATATATATATATATATATATATATATATATATATATATATATATATATATATATATATATATATATATATATATATATATATATATATATATATATATATATATATATATATATATATATGTTTGAAAAGACAGTATATATGTTTTGGTTAATTACTTTGTACCAAACCAAATTAGGTCACACTTCACTATTCCTAATAAAAGAAAAATGTATAACGAGGGAAGTTCCCAGTAAAGGAAATTTACCGAATTTTTTACATTCTTACATATTTTTATTTCTATTATTTCAGGTATTGTCATTGAGTTCAGGTTTGTGAAATCTACATCTAAAACCCTCTGATATTTCTATATGTCGACGATGTCGTATTCGTATGATAGATAAAAATGTGTCCGAATAATCAATTAAAATTCCCTTTCCCGTCTAACACCATTCCTCTTTGTTATCTTAGATGCTTCAATATCGTAAAAACATACTCAGTTAAACTTAAATAGGTTAAATGTCGAAGTTGCTAGATGTCGGCAGGTTCATTGTAGCTTAATGGTTAAAGCCGCTGCTTAGATATTAGGCAATATATAATTAAACTAGAATAATGTAACAGTTGTGTCGATTGAAGAACAGCGACTATCCTTTATTATGGTAGTCCTATATATCATTGCCTTACATCGTTTTTGCAACAATGGTTTAATCACTATCCAACTCTAATTACTTTATGAGGCTTGTTGTGTGTTAACGAGAAAATGTTTAATACCCAATTTATTAGGGTATTTGATCTTTGAGCGTTTCTGTGCTTCTAATACTGTATATTGTCGCATTTTGCTGCAGTAAATTTATGAACTTCTAGCCGAGTTGATACATCTTACTAACCTATTACCGCAACACTAAAACTCTAAAGCGAAAAATGCCAGTAGTAGCAAGGCAGGCAAGCAACAGTACAGAAGCTCTCACATAACAGTCCAAAGTATGAAACTTCGCACTTGACTCGCGAGGCGCAAGCGGAATCAATATATGCCCCCGCACATGGGGCGCAGGCTTACGAACTCCCTGGTGGGACACAGACACTCAGTTCAACTTGAAACGCGAAACCTACAAAGCTCCCTTTTCCTGGCCATATCATTTTCGTGGTCGCGGCAACTTAATTTTCTGGAAAATTGCCATTCCTACGTTGTTCCGGGAAACGCTCATTCATGTAATCCACTAATGCATTTCCGTTTGTATTAAATATTGAGTTTCTTGGCTAATACGTGCGGCATACTTCAACCTTGTCAGATTGTCACGTGCGTGTTGAAAATTTTCTTTGAGCGGTAAATTGATTTTCAATGTAAAAATATTTAAGATTGTGCCATGATGATAATAAATTTTCAGATTGCTGTGCGAATTAAAATAATGCAAAAATAATAAAAACAATGTGAAAATTCTGTTTGTGGATTACCGGTATTAGAATCGTCGAACTTTATGGAATGGAATACTAGAATTTTTTGACATAAAAAAGTATGTTTTTATTTTTAAATAACTTATAGTTTAGACTACGTATTTAACCGTACAAATCAATAACGTAAATAAACAATTGTCCAAATGTTAACGTTAACATTATCTGCAACATAGTTTATAGGCATTTGTTGACACCTTTGTATAATTAGGTGTCTGAATATTGTGGAAATTAAAATGTTTGGATTTTTATGAGTTCAAGTTACAGTGCTCCTGCATACGTATAAGTATCAACATTTTATACATAGATACGCACATACTGTAAATTTAAAAATTGGGCCGAAATTATCATACTTCTTACAATATCTGAACTTGTAACAAACATCATGCTAAATGTTTTTAAGAGGCAAACTCAAATTCAGGAACTAGTGAGGTTAATAATATGCCTTCCAAATGAGTGAGTAGGTACGCTATTCTTAAAGTTACTGCAAAGATTAATTCAACTTATTTTTAAAGTTATATTATAAAGGATTATATGTTTTAAATAACTAATCTCCCTGTCGATATTTATTAAAAATATTTCAAATATTTTCAAAAACTTAAATGATGAATTAAGGATTTACTTTTAATTACATATAATCGATTTATAAAATCGATTAATTCGTTTTATGGGTTTCTTTTTAAATTTCGGGTAAACCTAAATTATAAATTATTACAAATAATACAGTTCTTCTAGTATGTTTATAAGATAAGTGATTGAGAATACCTAATTAGATCAAAAATTTGAATATTATAATATTTTGTTAACAGATGGCCTACATGCTGCATAATAACAGCAGAATGTTAGAGAAATATTATTAAGCTGATTCGTTTCTAGTTTCCCTTAATTTTAATTAAACTACTTCACAATATATACTTTAATATTTTAAACAGATAAGCATAAAATAAATGAAAATGAAATGTTTTTGACCCAATTATAAAATTACCTCTTGTTGACATGCTACACATGATGGGTCAATTTTGACAATTTTATTTATCTGTAATTACTTGATTTTTGTATTTAACCTAACCAAAATATTAATAACAATAAAGTGCAGTAACAAGTATTTAATTGCAGAACGTACAAGTTTCATTTATAATAAGCATAACATGTTTTATGCAAAAACAGGAACTAGAGACTGGATAATTAGTTAGTTAGCACACCCTGAAAATTTGAACTTCCTACTTAAATACAGACTGTAAACCTATTGATTTTCCGACTTGGTATATGGAATATGAATATTCTAGATAAGCTAATGTTTTTTCGTAGAGAAATTGGAATGTGCATTTATAGTATTATTATTTATTTTAAATAATATTATTTAAATTATAGTTTATCGTTGTTAATGACAGGCTTGTTCCAGTTGAAAATACTCTCAATTACAAAAAACTCTAGATCAAATTTCTAGTAAAAATGACAGTTGCAGACTAAGTTCTAGCTTCGCAATGGTTATTAACTTCTTATAGTTAGGTTAGGTGAGGTTAGGTTATACATATAGATGCAGATTAACATAGACTCCCTGTTTTCTTGTATTATATTCTCTTAAGTATATTGCTGCCTTACAACTGGTCATTTTTTTTGCATTTAATTCTTGGTACCAGATACAAACTAAAATAAAATGAAAATGTTACCTAAAAATTTATTTGTTCATTTAATTTAGTTTCGTTTTTATTAGTCTGCTCATCCCACATTTTCCTTGAGAATGACCCACTTGAATGAAAATGAAGGGTGATCAAAAAATAATTTACTTTTTAAGCATCTAAACAAAGGTCAAGAAGCAAGAAGATCCATATACTTTCAAAATCTTAGTTACCTAGATATGCAAGTATAGCTTTTTCGCCGTTGTTAGGTGTATTCTTAAATTCACTTTTGGTAAGCCTTGACATCAGATGAACCCTACAGAACATATCTCAAACTTTCCAAAATATTTAAGAAATATGTTAAACGTTATAATGTATTTATGTTGTAAATATCGATAAATCCATTTTTCTTTCAGCTTAAAAAAGCCTCTGTATAAAAATGTTAGAGAATATTCTTTCTTATATACATATTCCAACAGCTGATGAGTATTTACCATGTAAGACCTATCCTTCCTCATTGCCTATTTTTCCTTAAGCTATAGCTGATAATATATTGCCTTAAATAATAACGGTGTATATATTGGTCTTGATCCTTTCTTACCTGCATATTTGGCAAATATTGGTATATTTCTAGATCTTGTAACTTTCTAAGGAGATATTAACATTATGCATACACTAAAAGAGCTTGTAATTTCTGTTCACTTTTAATCAGTTTCTTTGCTGTGTAGGTACTTTTCAATTATTGTTACAGTTTATGTAGTCTTTTTAACTCCGAAATATTTATCTAGTTGGCGGAAATATATGGTTTAATTTTGGATACTGAAAGAATCTCATTGGAAAAATTGTATTTTGAATCTTAATATCTTTAATGTATTTTCTGGCCTAGTAAAGTCACGCTCTCTATAATTATCAACCCACCGGTTTTACCTAATTTTTGTGTTTATGCTTATGGTAACTTCTTTTACTTCGGCAAGGCATATTGAGATTGGCTAATGCTAAGTTTTTCATACAATCTTATAATTAACAACTGTAAGTTAAGAACTCTCTTGCGTATATTAGTGAGTTACTGGATGTATTGTGGTTTCATTTAAAGTTTACATTCCTTCTGTTTAAAAAATAATTATTTTGCAGCATTTATTTGAGCAGTTTTGTCTTTATGGAGAAAAGTTTGTGCTTTAAAACATTAGAAATATCGGTATACTGTGCTTTGCATCCTCATATTTCTTGCTATATTATGCAGCAGCTTTCTTTTAACTTTTAGAACTTTACTTTAAGTGTTAAATAGTAAACGATTTGCTTTCAGAGTATTACTTGGTTGTTTAATGGTTTCCAAGAAAGTCGTTGTTTTTTCCACAATTTCATATTTTATGATAGCTTGATTGTTTCTGTCAGTATTGCTAAGTCTTTGATATATATATATATATATATATATATATATATATATATATATATATATATATATGTATTGTGTTAAAAGTAATAATTTGTTTAGCAAATGTTTTAAAGTGGGGCATGTTCATAATAGAACCTTCATGGAATCTTCCAAGTTAAAACGTGAGATCAATTTCAATGCATAATTATATATTGTTTTGTAACGTGGAAAGGGGAACGCGAACCACTTATTGAAATTACCTCTAGTTGATGCTTTTTGGCAAAAAAAAATTTTGTATAGATACAAATATGATGAATATACAATAATTTAACTGTCGTGATCTGATCAATTGTAGCTTTCTTTTTAACCTGGATCATAACCATGACTTTGACATTAACAATTGGCAAATTTTCGCGAGGTTGATCTAACATAATCGATTTAAGTTAACAAGATAATCTAACGTTTTCGCGATGATAGGGGAAATGTTAATAACGTCCTGTAGATGTCGCTATTAGTAAACCAAGCATAAACTGATCAGGAATAGGTGACGTTTGATTATGTTCTGACAGTTAAAATACAAAATGGTGGTTTATGACTGATTTTTTACAACGATGGCTATTTCTTGATTTATTTATTGTAGTTACTATTAAAAATCCATTATGAACTGATCTAGAGCAGGTTTTATTGGAATATGTTAAGATAACATGAATAAAAAATGACTTATAAACACATTATTACAATACGTGAAGTTTTTGACTTATTTATAGTAATTATCGTAAAGAAATCTATAGAAATATCAATAGGTGTCGATTTCATTTTCATTATATATAAAAAAGAGGCATCATTTCATATTACTAGTAAAAATAAAACAGTTTATAAATCTAGTCCATTTTTACTTAAAAAAACGGCGTTTTCGCAATCAATACTCGGTTTATCACTGATAACAAATTGACGTCAGTTGGATTAAAGGAGCCCAATCTTGCTTACCCTGAACCTCCGTCACGAAAATTTGCTCTAACACTGACCTTACATTTTTCAGGTTGATTTTCATTCACTTTCGTTTGACGAGCTATTTTATAATTGTAATATTTATGATAACCTTATTCCATGCGGTACTACCTAAATCATAAAATTGCCAAAACCGGGAGAATAAATTATAAGTAAATAAAACTAGACTAAAACCGAAAATAGGGGATAAATAACGAATGATTGTTCTATTAGTATGCTTAAATGGTATATCTCGTGCCAAAGTGTTAAAATCAGTCATCATGAGCCGTATGCCGTCGGAAGGAAGTAAATACAAAAAAGCACTACGATGATCAAAATTACATATTTCTTAAATCTTGTTTTATATTCAAATCATGCAAGAAGCACAGGCCGCTGGTAAAATTTTGGTGTCTTATAACCGGGCTACGTATACCAGTTCTATAAACTGTAATTTATTTATTTTTTTATATTTAAAAAATGTGTGATCTCTGTGAATTCTATAAGAGGGAAGTTTTGGGTAAAGGCGAGTTTACCGATTTTCAATTTATTTTTGTTATTATTTATAACTTAAGTTACATAGTCTATAGAAGATAAATTAGGCCAGTTTTTATTTTTCTTTATAAAAAGAGGGATTTGTTCCCGGAAATGGAATTTTGTCAAATATTTAAACATTTTATTAGGTCGTCATTTTCTTTTTGTCATATAAGACCGGCATCAGAATTTTACTAGTCTATCCCATTTACATTTGATTTTTTTTGTAATATTTCAAGGCAATTGTATAAGTAGTCTTATGGAATTATTTTTTAGGCATTTCATTGGGTGGTTTTTTGTTCCACGTAGTGGCTTCACTATTTCAATATTTAGCAGTTTATCCGCATATCCCACTAGATTTTTGGGCAAAATTTAAGGTCCATTCGATAAGTAATTTCTTAATAATTTTGTTCCGCCATATTGCATGTTTACCAAAATGTTTCGTCCCCATAGGACAATTGATTTTTGTCCAAAATTTGAGCTCAACCGGATAATTAGTTTTTGAGCTATGCCGCGTACAGACAGAACGATATACCGACGAAAATGAGAGCACATGGTCTTTCGGATTAAGGGACCCTAAAACCGCAAAAGTGGGTGATTTTTTGCGATTACAATATTTTCTTCTTACGAGGGAAGAGCCTTTCGTCTATGTTAAATAAAATATACGCAATAAATAAATGACTAAAACAAACTTAGCTTTTCCTCAAGTGTCTAGAAAACTGCATGTGAGGACTTTATCAGTGAAAAATATAAAATTCCAAAAAATTTGGTAAACATAGAAATTAATGACTTTAAATAAGAAAAAATGTCCGTTCTAAATAACAAAAGCTTGCAGTAAGGTTGTTCTTCGCCTCATTACTAGAGTCAAACTGAATTGTATTATTAACTATAAAATATATTAGACTAGATAAATGTTTTTCCTATCGAAAAACTAAGATTGGTGATAACATTTTGCGGCTTGAATTTATTCGTATGTCCAAGTTTTAGTATATAGCCGTTCTAATGTGCGCCGGCGCCGTAGAGATTCTTACGTAGTCTGTGATAATTGTAATATTTATATTTTAAAGGATTGCTAAGTATTTACATCTAAACTTTTCTGAAATATGGTTTAAAACAACTTGTTTTTGAGGCTACAAGATTTACAAAAGCGTTTGCGACTTTCATTGATAACATTTTTTCTAATAATAAGATTTTTTGTCAGATCACACTGACCAAGTAGATACCTTTGAGATTTGCGTTACAGTGCATATGTATAATAGGTAGTATATTTTAGAGAAAATTTTAAACAATAAAAATGTATTATACTTTTTTCCTATAATAAAGAACGAAAATTGGAGCATAATATACAATACTAGCGACTTTAAAAAAAAAAACATTTTTATGGTATGTTTAGTTATTCTTAGAGTGTGGCATTTTCAATGGCAAAACTGAAGTGATAATTGATTTTTTGAAGAACTGCGATAGTTTCATAAGACTTTTTATGTAAAATATGACTTTTTGACCACAAAGGTGTAATCATTTAAACCTGACCTTTCTGGAATTATTAATTTAATAAATATGATTTCAAATATTTTCTTACATCCTACCGACTTAGATGAAATTAAAAGTTTGCTCATTAAAACAACAAAAACAGGTACACCCGGCATTAAAGAAATTTCAGGTAAAATCCTTAAAAAACTGTCTTGTTTTTTTTTCTGAACCGCTACCACTTCTGTTTTTAAAAATAAGAAATCTAGTTTTGAAGTATCTAATTACAGGCCCATTGGTATTTAAATTTGGTCGCTAGAGTCTTTGAAGCAGCATTTGATCTGAGTCTAGCTTCTTATCTAGAATATCATAGGTTATTTAGTAAAATGCAACATGGGTTTCGTAAGGTCTGAGTAGATTTAACAGGGTTGGAACACCGCAGGGCTTAATACTGGGATTTCTGTTGATTAACAATCAAAGCAATAAGCAAAATGCAAGGGTTTTAATAAAGCAGAAAAAATGTGAGGTGCATGAGCCAAACCAGCAAAAGAACATTTTACATTACCCTCAATTTATATTTACCGAGGCGTAATGTAAATACTGGAGAATCTTAACAAATATGAAAAGATGTAATATTCGCCAACATAACACATAACGAGACCTACATTTTGAATTCTGTCGATTTAATTTGCGATTTTCTTTGAAATTCTACGTTTAAGGGGATGAATTTGGTTTTCATTTTATTTAGAATATTACTTCAACTAAGTGAGTTTGAAACAATTCCGCCATTACTGACTTTAAGAAATATGATCTAAAAGCTAATTTCTGGATTTTTCAAAAATACACCCTACAAGGTTGAAAAAAATATGTTTTTTCATCAGCGGTTTTTAAAAATAACATAAAAATCAATTGCCGAATTTCTTGACATTCTATCCTTGAGAGGGTAAAATATGTTTTTACTTTTTTTACAATATCTTTTTAAGTTCATGAGATTTTAAGACGATCTTATCATCAACAGTTTTTAAAATTAATAACCTGCATATCTTAGAACGGGAACTTTCACGGCTTTGGTCAAATTAACTTAAATACCTGTTTATGGATTTATCTACATTTTTTTTAAGCTATACTAACGTGATTTTAGAACTATTCTTTCGTCAGTACCTTTTAAAAATAAATGTCCAAAAACTAATTTCTCAATGTTTCGAACTTTCACCCTTAAGGGCATGATTTTCCTTTTTTTAAATACCTCTTCAACTCAATAAAATATTTAAATAATTCATGTTATATAAAACGCTTTTAAAAATAGCTATCTCAAAGCACATTTTCATGTTTTTGAAATTCTATCCTTAAGGGGGTGAAATGTGTTTTCCCTTTTTCGCAGTATTGCTTCAACTAAATGAGATAGTATATGTATATTCATGACTAAATTATTTCACAGCAGCTGATATTTGCTTTTCCCTATAATGTTTCAAGATGTATAAACATTAGTATGTGCGCTTGCCTAGCTAACTTCAGTGTAGGACACTCCTTGGGGAGTTGGATTCTGGGACGTGAGCCATGGCGACTTAATGAGAACGAACTACGTTACACACAGAAATATTCCATAGTCACATTGATTGTCAGTGAATGTACGCACTCAGTATAGTTTATGATATCTTACCCTTCATTAGTTACACAGATGGCAGCCGATATTCCCTGGAAAAGTTGACCAAAATACAAGCTGTATTTTAAGTTTGGTTAAATACTCTGGAGCGCATTTTCAGTAGAACTCCTGTTAATGACTTGATCTTCATATTTTTTATTTGCAAATAAAGTTGAGATTTTTGTTATTTATTATCTCCTCAATAGACACCTTGCCCAAATATAGTTTTTTTTGTCAAGTTCCGGGAGTTGCCAGTTGCCAAAATGCCAATTGTTTCTGTACAGTTATCAGTAATTAGGGCACTCGTGACTCGAAAGCCAGCAAACGTTATTTGTACCACATTTTTATCTAAACATCATTTCGAAATTCAGTTGGCTCTCCTTACTTAGTACGGTTGTTTTCGAGTGCCACATCTCGGCTTCTGTCCACGTTTTACTGCCAGTCTACGGATACTAATATTTTGAAAAAATTTTATATCACTACTTTGAATTTTAACTATATGTCTCCATTATGTTATACCTGCCGGTTCACTCAGATAACTATGTGAATTTGTTTTTTATTGTGCGAATTTAATATAATATACATACATATATATATTGCTCTGTAAATACTTAGAATAAACGATCCATGAGATACAAATAAATTAATCACATCAACTATTTGTTTCGCAGTTTATTTAAAACTTACGCAAAATATGTGGTTCGGTGTTGACAGAAGCATCTACGTGTTTAGGAATACAATACAAAAATATACTTATTTATAAACGAACTTAACAGTAACAGCGGATCGGATGAAGTACGTCCCGGACTAACAACTCTGGGCATTATGCGAGGCTAGCAGCATCGTCAGCCCCGGTGGTTATGCTACGTGGAAATCTCTACTACAGAAATCACAATACAAAGGTGGAATCCATTTAGAAAACATTTATTTAACATTTGCTAATATATAACCGACATGGCAAGTTTAAAAAACTCTTAAGGTAATATTAAGCTACTACTGTGATGTACTGGCACGTTTTGACCGCTTTCGATCCTTATGAAATTTACTAGTTTCGACAAATAAACCTTTTGTTTCTCTACCAAAGAAGTGTTTATGTCTTTCTATCAAGCGAGGATGAAGCTGATATAAAATTGGATGGGTAACAGTGATATTTATACATATACATAAAACACAGAAATCCACTCACTCACTGACTGATGACCGTATCTTTGCAGCAGTTAGAGATAAAATGTTAAAATTTAGCATGCATATTCTTTTTAGAACCTAGAAGCGTAATAAGAGAGACGTTTTTGAAACTAACTTCTAGGGGACTAAAGTGGTGAAATGTCTTTTTGCTATTTCTACTGTAACTCTTCAACTAATAAAAAATTGTGAAACAATTCTTATGTCAAAGGGTTTTAAAAATAATTAACTAAAAAGCCGTTTCTGGATTTAAGGAATTTCACTCATAAGGCTCTGGAAAGGGGTGAAATGTGTTTTTTACACTTCTTTAATAATAAATAAGATGGGATTTTAAGAGGATTGTTCCGTCAATATATTTCAAAAATAAATACATAAAAATCTATTTCTGTATGTTTTGAATTATGTTGACTCTTTTTATAATATCTCCTCAAAAAAATAGATTTTGATACGATTCTTTCGCCAAAGCCTTTCAAAAATACATTTCTGAAATATTTGAAATTCTATCCTTATGGAGGTAAAATATATTTTTACTTTCATATTTTAAATTTTTATATTTAAAAATCTATTTTTAAGCATTTCAAAATTCCACCACATTAAGGAAGAAAAGTAAAGTGAGGTATTTAAATAGTTCCTGGAAGTGGTATAAAGTTGACATATTATAACATATATCTAGGCAGTGATGCGAGAATGTAGAAAACAATCGGAAAATTCATAATTTCTAACCCTTGGTTAGCTCCTGAAGATTCTTTCTTAAAAAATAATTCGGCAATATATTGCCCAAGACGCCCGCAGATACAAACGTGTTTTACTAAACTTTATTCATTTCTGAAATTGATCTACCTGACGCTTTGCTTTTCGTATGGCCAATTTTAGGTTGGTCGTTATTGAATTCGAGAAAGAAAGCGGAAATAACGGACTAAAAATGTAATTCATAAAAAATTTACCACTTTAAATACTTTCAACTTTCTCATATTCTTATTATCACATTTATTTGAATTATTAGTTATTAAATACTCTTCATTTCACCACTCTGATAGTCTAAATAATATAAACAGTCTCAGGTAACTCTCTTAAAATATGTTTCATTAATGATTCGGGGTCCATCCCTTATATTTTTTAATAGGCTTGGATTTTCGTATTCTTTTTATGATTTTCGTTGTCTTTTTACGTATATAATTTATTCCGACAGTAAGAATTTGTTTACGAATTAAACAATATACATATGTGGAATAAAACACGTCCATATAATCGTTGTGTACGGTTAATACTTGGATGCAAGGCCGTTCCGTGACGAACTTGCTGGTCGTGCGTGTACGAAAGCGTTGAGAGGCGCGGAGCGTCGGTCGCGTGTCCTATGAAATGTATTTGTATTTTGACGGTGTGAGATATAAGGAAATGTGGTATCGCAGGGGATAACAGCAACATAGAAGAGAATCATTGAAACAAAAGAGAAATGGTAAATGCTCAGGGTAGGAAACATTTCATAAAAATCACTAGTAATACTAAAAGGAGAGAGTGTCAAAAACTGGAACAGTGCTGAATAATATTAATTTATAATACGGGAGACCAAACGAATAATAAAAAACACCCGTGTAGCTTTTGTCATACCTTTATAAACTAATTGGCAAAGATACTTACCAATCACCTATTCGGTAAAATGGATTTTCACCAACCTGCATCTCAAAGGGCATTACTATAAATGATTATTTACAGAATATTATTTGAAAAATCTATTTAGAATAATGTTCCTTTGTAGATTTCCATGAGTTCTTCGATTCAATTATGTCATGGACCTTTTTAAAATCTCTGGTAAAACTATAATATACCTTCAAAAAGCAACTAGTACGCTATAATACTAGCGAAATGGGGTAACTGTGAAGACTGAAAAAATAGGGGTTACTCAAGAAAATGCGATACCTCCGGCGGCGTACGATAATATTTGAGAAACTAAATACAACCTATAAATTAATCTCAACAAAACATTATGAGTCTAGATAATTATTGTGGAGCAGACCGCAGAACTAGGAAGTGAATTAGGTTCACATGTGCTGCATTTGGAAAGCTAGGATGAATACTGGAAAAAAGAGATACTGAAAATAATCTAGCGTGTCATAGAAAGAGGTATACTCAAAATCACCCAGATCGGGTACAAAACGAAATATCGAGAAATATATAGGAAACATCTTGCACCTACGACCACGTGAAATAGACAGAAACAGGATTAGAATGAGGTTAGTTGACGATATCCGTAAGATTGTTAGTACACAATGTAGTTCAAAGTAGCGATAAGTGGAAACGGTTGAGAGAAGTTTATGTTCACGAGTGAATTGCAGAGGGCTCAGGAAGAATATAAATAACACTAGTGATTATTCTGGATGCTTGACCGTCTAGTAATTCAAATGGTTAATTTAGTTATCTTTATTACATTCTGTCTGCACCTATTTGTGTATATGCCTACTAATTGACCACGGCGAAATGTTTCCATCTTAACAAACTTTCACATTTAGTACAAGAGTCGAATCTTTAAGTTTAATTGAATAATGCCAGAAAGAAATTAAATGCGTTGTAATAACTATGCCATCATTTTAAGCACTTCTATCCATCATTTTGACAAATTGCACTTTGCTATGCTGTTGCCAGTAATAAATAGCGATCCTCTAAATTAAAAATATTAAAACCCACTTAAGATCAACCATGAAGCAGTAAACATTTTTAGATTTATCAATTATTAGCATAGAGAATGCCTATTTTGCTTTAAAGAAAACAGGGAATAATTTTTGTAGTGCAGGTTTTTTTTTGTAACAGAAAAATTAACGCTTGTATTAGTTTTGCCAGCATTATTGTTATATTTATTTAAATATTAAGTAAATCTTTTGTATTTTTGTTTTGTTTGTTCAATTAATTAATTGTGAAGTGACAAGATTTGAACAAATATTTGCTTTGATTTTTCTATAAAAAACTGTTGACCTTAATACTTTTACTAAGAATAAATAAAACTATAAATAAACAGACTGTTACAAAAGTCTGAAACGCACCGAATATCTGGCGAATTATTTATATAATTTTTAATTAAAAGGTGTTTTTTTTCACTTAGAGGTGACTGGTGTCGAAAGTAGTTTCGTGTGATTTCTGACATTCAAAAGTCTATTGAGTTTTATTAGTAAAGTTAATAAAAATATGAATTTTTTAACTAATACCGAGAGAACAGAAATTCTAATGATTCTGGGTTACAACGATCCACGACGGACACAGCAAGAAGTTTACGATATTTTTAATGATAAATATCCCAACCGGCATTCAATAACAAGGTCTAAAGGTCTACTCTTTTTTGAGGAAATTTTAAGTAACGGGACATAAGGCTTTAAAACTTGGCGAAGGTAACAATACGTCTCACATCCCTACAGAGTTGTCTTGGTTTAGGAACTATCGGATGATGATTTTGACGAGCGTTTGTAACTACGAGACCACGAAGGAAAATGTGTAATAAAAATTAACATTTCTTGTACGAAATAATAATTTCGGATGAGTCGAGTTTTTTTTTTAAACGGGACTGTTAATAGCGATAATTGCCGATATTGGGCTAGCGAACATCCTCATTGGTTACCTAAACATCATACAGAGTACCCACAAAAAATGAATGTTTGGACAGGTATTATAGGTGGGAAGGTAACTGGTCCGTTTTTTGTAGAAGAAAATTTAAACAGTGAAAGATATTTGCACCTTTGGAGGAATCACGTTGTCCCAGCTTTGGCGGAAATATTTTTCAATCCTCGTAAGTCACTTTTATTGTCACATACAATAAAAAATATCAATATTTGTTTTAGTAAATAACGGAGTGCCCAACGATAGAATATGACTTCAACAGGATTAACAGGATTACGCGCAAGTTCGGGAATTTTAGTTGCAACATTTTTGGATAGGTAGGAGGGGTAGGATTGAATGGCCACCTCGGTCTCCCGATATCACCCCCTCGATTATTTTTTATAGGGACACTTAGAAAATGTAGTCTGCAAAACCAAACCATTTGATTTGGAGGATCTAAAACAATGAATTTAAAATGAATGCAGAAGAATCGAGGAAATCGGCTGCCTTCAAAATGTTCTAAATGCTTTTCCACAATATCTAGCTTATTGCCAAGAAGTAAATGGACGACATTTTAAAGATTTAATATAATTTTTGTTCTCTTTTGATGCTTAAATTAACTTTGTTTCATCGTTTTCTATCTTTTTATCTTTTCTCTTGTTTTTTTTTTGGAAATATTTCGTACAGTTTCTATAACTTTAGATATTCAAAGGCTTATTTTCGTCAACTGTTGTTTTGGGACTGTCGGACCGTGGAGCTTCCTTCACACGTCCCCTTATTTACAAATTTTATAAATTTCCTTAATTGAGATCTTGTTATTAGATTCCAGTTAGGGTGTTTATTATTAAACATATTTCAATCTATTTATAATTAACTCTACTAATAAAACTCAATGGACTTTTGAATGTCAGAAATGACACAAAACTAGTTTTGACACCAGTCACCGCGTAGGTGAAAAAAAACGCCTTTCATTATTTAAATATTAATGTTTGATCGCGAGAACTATGAATTTACATTAAAGTATGTTTAATAAAGAGTATTCAGAACTTTTCTCAGAATTCAAATATCGAATAAAATCTAAAGCGTTCCATAAGAGAAACAAAAGTTGCTATCAGATTCTGAAAAACTGTACCCTTGGCAACATCGCCGATATCATTAACGGATTCTCCGTAATTTCGAACATAAGCCTAGCAATTTAAAAAAAAAATAAGTATTCGACAAGATTGTTAAAGTCTGTATATTACCTTTATACACAAATACCTTTTAGAAGTTTCAATTTGAAAACTGGTCACATGTTGGCTTTCATATTAAAGCGTATGCTGATGTTTTTAGAATTACCTATAATTTTTCTATTTAATGACGCGAATATAATATTAATTAAGACATGGAGGGGGCGAAACCCACGTCAATAGTCCATATAACAGATTACATTTTTTAAACGATATGATTGTTTTTTATCTTCAGTTCTTTTTGCTATTGGCATAACATCAAGAAATATAGAAGTATTTATTATATTATTAAGTATTATAGCTCGTACCATAACTTTTGCTGTTGGTTATAAATATCAAGAAATATAATTTTAAAACTCAGCAATCTATACTTACTACTGCCAACTCAAAATAATTGTTGTCTTATGTTACAAAATACCAAAACGTTTCTTTAACCCAGAACACATGAGATAAAAATAATTTACGATATAATAAATTTGTTATGCCAAAAAATAAAATAATGAAATTTAAAAGGTAATGTCTTAATTATCTATCTTCTATAAGCTCTATTTGAATTAGATCCAAATTGCGATTCAAAACGTAGTTTCTCATTCCCATCTATTAGCCCCATGAAACATGTATAAACATAAGTTACATAAGTAGAATCATTAAATTAATAAAATAATTACTGTTAGATATGTAACGTATTCTTAATATTAAAGAAATATCTTTAATGAATCGGATACAAATTTTCAACGAAAGGTATTCGCCTATCCAATTTAAAATTATGTTTAATTTCAAAGAAGATAGACTTACATTGGTTCATGAAAAAGGTGTTATTCTATTTTTTGTATGAATTTAAAATTAAACATTGGAAAGAAAGAAATGTTTTTAACGAATTTGATAACAAATTTTCAAATAACGAACGGAATTCGTTTATCCAATTTAAGATTATGTTTAATTTCAAACAAGATAGATTTACATTAGTTATTGAAAAAGGTGTTATTTTTTTATGAATTTAAAATTAAACATGGGAAAGGTTTTTAAAAAATCACTAACATTGTAAATTCCCTCGTAAAAGGGAAAATCACCCTCCGAGATTTATTCAGATCTTTACGTTTCAGGGTCCCTAAATATCGAAAAACATGTTTCCTCAATTCCTTCGGTTTACCTATATGTCGGTCTGTCTGTTCGCAGCATACGACTCACCCGATTGACTTCAAATTTTGGTAAAAGTATCGTGTAGGAATTAACTGGTAAAATTTTGGTACGAATCCAAGATGGCGGAACAAAATGGCGGCTTAATGGAATATTTAAAAATTCAGTATGACAAAACTACTTGATGGACCGATTTCAAATTGTGTGCCATAATTAATTGTAGTCTAGAGATGAATTAGCAAAATTGTGGTACTAATTCAAGATAACGGAACAAAATGGCGGCCAAATAAAATATTTGTAAATGTGAAAAAAATCACCTTCTCAGGTTTTAGATATTTTCAGGTTTTAGCGTTAAGTTTAATATTTATTATATTATATTTTCTGCAAGCATTGAGTGTGATATAGAGATAGTGTGATATATGGTAAGTTAATTGACTTTAAATTTTGCAGAAAGATTAAATGTGGTATAGGAATGAACTGGTACAAATTCAACATGACGTAACCAAATTTCATTCTGTGTTAATGTTAAAACTACTTAATTTCTACTACTTTAATTTATTTTATGTACCAAACTAAATTGGGTCACATTTATTCCTAATAAAAGGAAATATTCATAACGAGGGAAGTTCCGGGTAAAGGAAATTTATCGATTTTTAGTTATGTCTTCTAACCACAATGAAAAATACCATCAAAACAACTCCTTCTTAAACCATCATCTCAATCTATTCCTAACTAATTTTCAATTCCATTGTGCTCAAAATATCCATTGATTATTTAGTAAATTTACGCATAATTACAGAATATTTCTCTTGCAGGTTTCAATATGTGAATATTACTCCAATTGGAACTATCCCTTTGCATAGAATTTAGAAAATGAAGTCTAAAAATCCTATTAAAATAAAGTGACTACATTGTGGTGCCCAGGCAATTAAGGGTGATAGCACGGTAATTTTTTTCATTTACCTTTGAGTGTTTGTTTTATTAAGTTCGAACGATCGATAGATTGATAGATTCAGGTCAGTTTGATCTATTTTGTTAATCTGTTTACGCTGGTAAATCGATTATGTTTGTGATTCTATTGATTGGAAAGCATTAATTTGTAGGAAAGAATTTCTTGTTCGATTAAATTGTCAGTATTTTTACAAGTTGTTATCGAATGAAGTTATTTAAATTGCTGAGTTACCAAAACCATATCTTTTTTTTGCTTTATATGTGCTATGATGTATTGATATCCTGACATTTTTAAAATCATCTTTCCTTAGAAATAAGAACATCTTTGATTATTTTTAGATTTTCTATTTTGTCGACCAGACAGGATAAAATCTTAATGTTTTAATAATAGACTAAATATGTTTTGTTTGTTTTTTAAAAACTTGAAGATGGCGACTAATTACTATTTTTAGAAGTTTACTGGCAAGACGACTAGAGGGCTTAAAAGGTCCATTTAACATTAATTCATCTGAAAAATGTTTTTACATTAGAATTACCTGTATCAAAATAACGGTCATTCGTATATGTTGCAGAACCTAAATAATGAAGAATACAAATGTTTGGAAGCTTACAGAACTGAATATTTTATACCTCACATGATCCCTAATTAATATGTGCTCGAACTATGGTCATATTTAAATTAAACAGTTTTGTAAGCCTTTAAGAATTTTTCCTCTTAAATATTTAGGTTTATTTACGACTGGCTGCTATCATCCAATGGACAACTTTAATGTCCCCTTACTTAATTTGAAGAGGAATTAAAGATAAAAATACGTTTCAAAAAATGTGACACTCGAGTTCTTTTCCTTTATTTTTTTTTAAATTGGTGCCCAACCTCTATCTTAAAAATTTCAATCAAGAAACATACGCCCAATCCGTTTTCTTAAAAACGAAAAATGCAATTTGTGTAAGAAGATAGGTCATGTAAAGAAAGCATATTTACAGAAAAAGAAAGGAACAAGAACAAATAAAATAGAAAATCAAAATCAAGATGTCGCAAGTCCATTGACGTTATAAAACATTTTTTTAAATAAATTAAATTGAAATGTTTGTTTTAAATATTTTAGTTTGTAAAGAAATTATTAAAATAGAAATACATTTAGAAACTTCACATACTATATTAGGTGAAAAAGATTCTAACTACAAGGACTATTAAAGAAACTATAAGAAATTCTCGAGTTCAGATAATTTACCTGCAATGGTAATGCGCAATGGGCAAAACTTGTTATGTTGATGAGAATAAACTAACGTACTAAAATCTTATCGAACTATGAATAAGGTATTAAGTTATGCCAGGTTGTCAAGTTTATGCAGGTGATCTAGTTGTCATGAAAATTAATATACTCAAAAACAATTCACGTTTTGAAGAACGAATAACAAGAATATATGCAATTAATTTTAGAATACAGAAAAAAGTGTAAATTCCTTCAACCTGAAATTAATTTTTTGGGATTCAGATTTAATAAAAATGGGATGAGCAAAAAAGAAGCCAAAGCTGAAGCCGTACAACCACCACCAACGCCTAAAACCAAAAAGAACTGGAAGCTTTTTTAGGAATGCTGTGTTTTTATGCTTGTTTCTTGATAAATAGGTATTGTATCTTCAGTTTTATAGTTAATCAATCAGTTTTATTGGTGAATTTCAATCCTGAGGTACCAATAGTGCTAGTTTGTGATGAAATTAATATGGGAGTAGGAGATGTATTTTGTGGCATTTATGGCAAAGATATATCTACAGCATCAGAAAGTAATATTGCTCCTCAGGTATAATAGATATTGAATAATAATTATAAGGATAAAGACATTTAATGATTACCAATCTCGGCGTTTTTTTTTTATATTTACGGTTTACAAACTTGCATTAGGAATTTTTAATCTAAGAAGAATAATCGTCTAGATTACTTGGATCGCCGTTGATTTTTATCCTCATACAAATATAAGATAGTATATAGACCAGGGAGGCTTACTAATACTGCTGATGCCCTGAGTAAATTTTTGTTGGTGGTTAACGATATGGCACTTTCCCCGCCGCACTTAATTCTAGAAAGAATGAAAAGTCCTCCAGTTGTGTCCCACGAAATAGCAATGTATACGGTAGAAGATCTAGTATTGTCAAAAATTAAATTTTGGCTTTCATCGGGTTGGAATGTTAATCACCTTTTGGGATAAAAACTTTCATAAAAAGAGAAAATATGTTTCTATACATGCAGGTTGGGATTCATAGACATGCAGAGTGATTATATCAAGTACTTTAAAGAAAAGCATTTTGGACTGTCTACACGCTCCTCAACCAGGAATAGTTAGCATGAAAGCTTGTGCCGAGTGTACTAAGTTGACTGCTGATATTGAACAAGCCATAAAGTGATGCTATAAATACCAAATATCAAAAAATTTACCTAGCGGAGCTCCTTCACAAAAATGGTTCAACCCAGATATTCCTTGGTATAAGGTTATTAGATTTTTCTCCTTGTAGTAGATTCGTGCAGCAAATGACTAGACGTATCTCTTTTAACTCCCGTTTCCTTTAGAAGAATTATTTCTGCTCTAGAAAGTATCTTTTTATTCCATGGATTACCGTCACAAGTCGTATCTGATAATGGTGTACAAATTACCTCGGAATAGATCATATCATCTTGCCAATTCAGTGAAAATAAAAAGATTAATGTGGGTTCATAGCATCCATCTTCAAATAACTAAGCAAAATATTTATTGAGAAAGAAAAGAAAAAGGAAATTTAAAAATTTTCTTAGAAAGGTATCTAACCAAACTAACATGGAAATTACTGATTAAACAGGGGAAACTAGTGACGAAAATGTAAGGAAATTTAGAAAATTTCAAAGATAGATCATGCTAGGGATCATAAATACTTCAAAATTCTTAGTTAAAGGTGCGAGAAACTCAACAGACAGGATTTTTATTTTATATGTTAAAAGTTTTCGACGAAAAACTGATGAAGACTTGTTGATTTTTCAGGGTATTAAAAATGTACGCTGCCAAACTATAGGAGCAATTGTTTGCAAGATTTTAAGACAAAATGAATAGTTTTGAATACAGGGTGTTACAACTCTACGAAAAAAATTGTTTTTCTATTATAACTTTTATATCACTCTAGATATTTTATTCAAATTTGGTGTAGACCTTTTACCCTTTAAAGGGCAGTTTCTGACGTAAAAGTTTTTTTTTATTTTTACCAGTGGCGCTCGTACGGGATTTGGATTGAATATTTTTTAAGAAAAAAATTGTACGTTCCTGCTTTTCCTGAAAAAAAAATATTTTTAAAATCCTCATTTAATTTGGAGTATATTTGGTTCCCAGACTTACTTTCGAATGACACACGGTTTTCGCGTAAAAAAAAACATTTTCATGCATCTACTGCAACCCTAATACATTTTGCAATGGTAATTTTATGTAAAATTCGCTTGTTTTTTTTATTAAACATACTTATTTAAAAGTTGGCACGTGTAATGCTGCGAACTGTTTGAAGATGCCCCGCTAAGGCAAAGACGTTCTATTTGGTTAATGCATGACGGTGCTCCACCGCACTTCAGCTTAGTAGCACGTCAAAACCTAGATGAAAATTATACCGATGGATTGGGAGTGCTGAACCGCAATTTTGGTCACCTAGGCCACCTGATATAAATCCTATTGATTTCTTTCTCTAGGGACACCTAAAAACATTAGTGCACACAACACCAGTTCAAAGCAAAGAAGCTCTACGAGATCGGATAGAAGAGTTCTATACAATTATTAGGAACACTCCTACTATTTTCGAAAGGGTTCGCCAGTCGCTAATAAAGCGTACAAACGCATGTATTGAAGTCGAGAGAGGCCATTTCCAGCAGTTCCTTTAACTTTTTTTTTTCTGGGAACTTATTATTTGTATGGTTGCTTAAGTTCTCTTTACTTTACAGTTATTTTAGTTTATGTTATTAATAATAAGCTTCTCCCTGTTTGTAGTTTAGTTTATTTTTTTATATCATTTACTATTTATTATTTTTTAATTTATTTATGCATCTTAATCAAAAGTTTTGACAGGTGTGATTTTATTGTTATAAAAAAATGAATTACTGTCATATAGCAAAGCCCACCTTGCCAATAGGTTTTGTTTGACTAGTGGATTAAATTGCAATGTGTTTCTTAAACTTTCGAACGAAATTGTTAGTTCAATTACAAAGTAGTGCATTTAGAAATGATGGTGTAAATGGTAATGGAAAATCATAAGTGTCGTCGCAAAAAATAGTTCGGGAGATAAAATGGGACATGACCCTGAAAAAAAATCACTCGGTAGATTATTCCAAATTATAATTATTTTTACCATTTTTCCTTCTGAACCCCGTACGGACGCCACTGGTAAATATAAAAGAAACCTTTTGCATCAAAAACTGCCCTTTAATGTGTGTAAAAGATGTACACCACATTTGATCAAAATATCTAAAGTGATATAAAAGTTATGATAGAAAAACAATTTTTTTCATAGAATTTTAACACTCTGCATCTTGAAAGCTATTCATTTTCGGACTTATGTTTATATGAACTTTTTGTCTTAGAATCATGCAAAGAATCGTCTTTTAAAGTTGGCAACGTACTTTTTTAACACCCTTTATAAGATATCAAACAGTTCCAGATAATCAAGGTTACAGAGAAAGTGATTTTTATATTTGCCTTGGACATAGAAACAAGACGTTATTATATCCTCCGTATAAGCAATAGAAGTATAAAGATATGAGGGCAAAGAAATATGTTATACGTACTTTTCTGGTCATTACCTTCTAATGGCTTTTATTTAATTTCAATATTTTTGTCTTGATAACATTAATTTGATAATGTTAAGTGCCAATTGTAAATTAAATTAACTTATTATTTAAAAGTTCTTGTATTTTTGAATTCAAAAGTTTTCTAAACTTTCTTGTATTAAATGATAAATAATTATTTATTCTCTTCAACGATTGGCCACTTAGTAGAAAATTGGATTGAATTAGACAATCTTGTTGAGATCTCCATTATGGGCATTTATGGCAATGCTAGCACTTTGTCAATTAAAATTCTTGTGTATTATATTAACTTACATAATCGAATATTAATTGAATAAAATACTTCTATCTGCTAATAAAAATGTTTTAAATACTACATATTGTCCAACTAAAAACACTATTCGTATATAAATAATGTAAGCATGTTCTATAAGCACTATAAGATTTAATCCGACATTATATACTATACTTATATCGCCGCATACTGTAATTAGTTATATTTTGCATTTTTACGATGCCAAGTTTTTCTTATATAATGATTTTTTGATTATATGGAACGCTGTTTTAACTAAGAAAAGTGGAGGAATAACTTAACTTCTAATATAACTTGCAGTAATCAAAAGGACCCTGCCCTTCTATTTGAGACGTTTAAATAAACAGTTTTCACCGTTAGCACAAAGTTCTGAAAGCACCAAGTGACTTACAATTTACTTTCAAAAATTAATTAATTCTTCAAGATTTTATTTGCATTCTTCCGTTATTTGTTATTAATATTAACGAAATATGTATATATATATATATATATATATATATATATATATATATATATATATATATATATATATATATATATATATATATATATATATATATATATATAATGTGTTTTCATTCCGGGTGTACATCCGTTCACTACTGTCGTTCTGAAAAGAACAGTTTTGCTGACGTTTCGCCAAAATCACATTTGGCATTTTCGAAGCTTTCTTTCTCGCGTCCGAATAGAGACTCCCGGAATGAAAACACATTGTATTTTTCCATCCGTGAAGGAGTAAAAATCAACATATATATATATATATATATATATATATATATATATATATATATATATATATATATATATGTTACAGGAAAAGTCTGTTGCGCGATCAAACATAAGTTTGTCTAACGTAAATTGGGAAAATTCCAAATATTTCTGCACCTTTATATGGTCATGTTAATTGCTTGTGATTAATGACTGAACCCTAAAATAATATGATCGGTGAGTAAGTCCAATATAACATATACTGGTTAAACAGATTTTAATTATGAACGATATTTCTTATATGGCAAAATGCAAAGAAAAAATCTGACTAATATATTAGGTAGTGGTAGTAAACTAATATATCATTTATCGAATTTGATATTGGCACACGAATAATATTATTTATAGGCGCACGAAGGCGAATAGCGACATTTTGAAGTTGGGATATCCGCAATGCATAGTACATTTTTTAGTACAATTATAATTTAAAAATACCTGTTGTCAACTAAAGCAGAATTCAAATCGATTTTCAAAACGACATTCTTGCCATTTGAATTTGATATCTTTAATATAATAAACTAATCTTTCCTTCACCAGTACACACTTTATACAAACCATCAGGCTTTTAATTATAACTCCCACTACGAATATTTAGGCCTTCCTAAGCTGTTTGTTTATTTGTTGCTATATTTTGTCTTCAAATATCGGAGACAATAACCGTTCTTTGTTTTCAATAATATTCCTAACTGTTGATCTGTGATCTTCTTCGGCGAATCAGGTTTTGAATAGCATTCCTTTGGCATTGCTTGCAATCCCAGATCCTAATGTATCTTCAATTTCGTCAGCGCTTGATCCAGCAAATGCTTCTTGCAGGTCTTTTCCAGTTTTTAGTAACTCTCTATCGGTATAAATCATGATGTTTACCCCTTAAAATATCCACAACATGGGTAATCTCGTTTGCGTTTTGCCTCCAATACCAGGTTCTATTTCATCTTTACTTTCGTCAGTCCATACTGTAAAAGTGATTCTCCAAAATCTTCTTCAGCCTTTAATAGCTCTCTGTTCCAATCGGGTAGAGATTTACTTCAAGCATGTGCTTTCCTTCCTGGTAAAATCAGTTCTCCTGTTTACACATGGACAGAATATTTCTAGGGGAATTTCACGAGAATTTTTTTAATAACTTTGTTAAATACGTTATTTTTAAATCTAAGGAAAGTGGAACCGAATCGCAGGGAGTTATTTTCGTTCGTTTGGGTGGTTTCGTGGTGAAAATTTAATTATCCCCATAGGACCATCTTTACCAGGTTGAAATCGGTGTCTACGTTAAAGTTATTGAAAAAAGTTATTTGGATAAAAGATTGTGCTTATCTTTATATTTTCTGAACGCCTTCTTCAAAGGGTTAGGCTAAAACTAAGCGTTTTCTCGAAGAGATGATTTTGGGTCCCGTGGGCATGAAAATTTAAAAATAAATTTAAAAAAATCAGAAATGTTTTGCAATTGAAAGAGGCCGATAAAATGCACCTTTTTTTATTAATAATTTTTTGAGTTTCCGCCTTCGCCTTCGCCAAAAAATGCAAGTATGTGTTTTTTTCAACGTAGACATTTTTTTCATTTTTCAGGCTATACAACCTTTCTCGTAAAGGAGTTTGATTCACATTCGGGAATATTTGTTTCAGATTCTGACGATATTCCGTTAGAACTACTTCGGTATTCCGAAGGATAAAAAAGTTTTGAAAATAATCGTCAAATTTCACACTTTCACTTCCCAATTTTCTGGTTTGCTTATCTTTGATAAATAAAGAGCATAAAAACTGATTTCGTTATGATTCTTTTATCAAAATATAGATAATAAGATCAGGCCGTGCACTAACTGGATTAAACCAATTAATTTTTTAATTATTTATTTTCGAAATATTTCGAAAAAGTCGGATTTTAATATTATATTTTTTGTTTTTATACATTCCCATTTTTACAAATAGAAATATTACTTATTTCTTTCAATTTCTTATATTTAATACATATTTTTACTTCTGTTATTTTTACTAATATATGTTGTTTTAGTAGGTATTAAAGGTTTAAATAGTTTTTGCATTCAAAATAAAAAGCATTATCCTTATTTTTTAGACTTTGCCATACATTCCACCACCATTTTGATAACTTTAGAACTACAAAACATAATTCAAAAATATAAAAGATTCTCGTTTAATCTTAAGGATAATACGTAGTGGTTAAGTGAAAACATTTTGCGTTCACAAAGTCTGTTAAATTCACCTAAGATCAGAAGCCACGTAGTAGGTCTTTTTACTTACTTTATCCCTATTTATTATAATAGAGTTCCTTGGGGTATAAAAGAAGTTGCAAGGAAAAGCTTTATGTAATGACTGTAATTTTATGTATGTATTTAAAATTGCCTAAAGATATTTAGAACTCGCTCGCTGTTTCCTTGTGTTTAATACAGTATAATATAGTTAGGAATATTATTGATAACTATTAAAGTTTAGTTTAGAAGAAACTGAAACAATATTCTTGCCGAGGTCTTTCTTTTAGGTAATTATCTGACAATAACAATTTAATTTTTGCGCTTCTAGGCACAATCTTGACTACAATTTAAAAGCTTAACTTAGTGTCAGGCTTCGTTTGGACGAAATTAATTACGTACAGAAATTAAATTTGTCATAACAGTTAGTATACAAATATAATTTGCTTTCTACTCTATTGGATACAAATATTATTACTTATTGAAAGCACTTTGACTAACTTTTTACTCTTTAGAAGTGTTTGGGAAAACGTTCCCAAATCATAATTGTGAGATCAATTATGATAACTATACCTGTATGAGTTTTCAAGATTTTTTTCCCAAATTAAAAAACATGATTAAGATATGCTTGCTTAATCGCAATCAGAATAGAAAGACAAACTATCGTACATTTATACGGCCCGACTTTATAAATGTTAAATGAGCGAACTCAGTGTGAGAGAAAATCGATGAATTGTGGCAGACTTCCAGTTTCATATAAATTATTGGTATTGTAGGGATGATTGTCCCATTCGTATTTTTCATACAACAAAGTTTATAACTATCAAATTGCAGTTATGTAATATGAATAAAGAAATCCGGTTTGTGCTGCATGTTCAGTTATGGATACGAGAGTTTTGGGGGAAATATTTGCCAATAAATCCATCATTTTTTATTTGAAGCTTTTAAGTAATCGCAATGAGAAGAAAACCAATAAAAAAATATAGAAGCTATTGTCGGTTTGAAATTTATCATAGTACTGGCCCAGGATGGATGACATTTAAATCATATTGAAATATTTAAAATAGGGATCTTTAATTTATGTTAAATATATGTTAAGCTTCAGATAAATTAGGAAGGCGCTTTATCCACTAAGCTAATAACTTTATGTTAGTATGTTTTTCCCTAAACCGCAAACACATCAGAAAGTAAAATCAACGAAATTAAAAAAATTGGTAAATTTCCTTTACCCAAAACTTCCCTCGTTTTGAATATTTCCTTTTAATAGGAATACTGAAGTGTGAACTAATTTGGTTCAGTACATAGTTATTTAGGAACCCTACCAATATTTTACCGGCTTCTACCTATGCTGCACTTGATTTTTGGACATAATTTAAAATAAATTCAGTAAGTAGTTTTTACATTGACACACGGCGATTTTGTTACCTCATGTTAAATTCATACCAGTTTATCCTTATATCATATTTAATTTTTCTCCAAAATTTTCAGTCATAAGAAGATCTTTTTAACGTTAATTTTTTAAACATTTTATTTGGTCGCCATTTTGTTCCGCTATTTTGAATTCGTAAGAAAACTTTACCAGTTTATCCGTACATCACACTTAATACTTGCATACTTGCCTCACATTTTGTTTTGCTATCTTATATTCATACCAAAATGTTACCAGTTCATTCTTATGTAACACTTGATATTTGTGCAAAATTTGAGGCAAATTGGATAATTATTTTTTAGTAATAATTTATTTAACCTTTCACTAGGACGCCATCTTGTTCCGGCATATTGGATTTTTACCAAAATATTACCGAGTCATTCCCATAATTTTTGACTAAAATTAGAAGTCTATTTGATGAGTGTTTATGCCACAAACTGACAGACAGAGACACAAACCTACAGATGAACTGATGGAAATAATAAACCATATTTTTTAAGATCTAGGGACGCTAAAACCTAAAGATATGTAAAACTTGAGATGATGAAGTTTTTCAGTTCATCTATATATCACAATTAGTTATAGCACACAATTTGAAATCAGTTCATTAAGTAGATTTTTCAGGCTGAATTTCTAAATATTATATTAAACAGCCATTTTGTTTCGCCATCTTGGATTCTTACCAAAATTTTACTAGTTAATTCCTACGAATTACTTGATTGTTATATAAAATTTGAAATAAATTGGATATATAGTTTTTTTAGTAATACTTTTTTAACGACCCTCTAGGCCGCCGTCTTGTTTCGTCAATGAATTTTGACCAAAATATTACCAGGTCAGCCCCATATGAGCCTTAATTTTTGACTAAAATTTGAAGTCAATTTTATGAGTAATTTTTAAGCTATGCCGCAAACTGCAGGCACTCAGCCAAACCGACACATGGACCGATCGAATTGATCAAACATTATCTGGACTAATCTACTAAAAAGGAGCTCTGCGATTCATTACTATTTTCACATCTTAATCACTGCGATCATATATATTGTATAATCCGTGTTTGGATAGTTGTGATTTACGTAGGATTCAAAAAGTTTAGAACAGCTGTATTCAATTTATATTTGGTATCTAAAGGAGAAACCGGGTATCTCATAAACTTAAAGAAATGTCATGATTAAATATGTATAACAGACGTAAGCTGAATGCCTTGTGCTTTTATTATAAATAACTTACATTTAAATCGCCTTCATATCTCTATAACAAAATCACTTTTCGCATGGACGTACATCTTTTGAATTAACGCAGGAGTGCCTTAACAATTCCACGTCATAAACCTAAAATATCCAGAGGTGCTTCTCCTATACCATTGCTTTAAATATAAATTCGTTACCTCCAGATTTATCACTAAAAAAAAAATTACTACTTAGTTACTGAATTCTCAATAACTTTTGAAATACTCTCAACTTCTTTCTTTGTATTTCTGTCCGTTCCTTTTTTTCCCCTTTCTTCCCTTCTCTTCATTTTCTAATAACGTAATCTTACATTTTTATTATTTATTTCTTTTTGAGCTAAAAAAACATTTTGTTTTATTTATTGCCGGATTGGTAGAACAGAATCTGGTCTACAGAAGTCTGAAATGTGTTCTTGTATTTACCTTATTTTTATGAATTTCATCTTTGTGTTTTTATCTGTACACATTGGCAATCAATTTCTCAACAAATGTTGGGTTCCAAGCCCATCTCGCTTGCATGCATCAAAAGGTGTGGGCTGGTTTCTATTAGTTCTATGTGTTGTCCTGTAAGAATTTTCTCACTATGTGGCAAGTACTGAGCAGGACTGCCTTCTGGATGTCGATGAAGGTGTTACTATACAGTCCTATGCTTTTCAGGTTCTGTTCTAGTGTTTTTGGAACTAGTCCAGTTGATGATACGATGATCGATTTCACATGAACCTTATTCAGTCGCCACATCTCTTCTATCTCGATGGCCAGCTCCGTATATTTGGCCTTTTTCTCTTGATATTTACCAAATAAGCTGTTTTTGTTTCCTAATTTAACAGTACCATTTCAGGCCGATTAATCGTCACCCATCTGTCGGTGATAATTGTCCGGTCGTAGTACAGTTTGAAGGCATTATTTTCAAGCACTGAACTTGATTGGTATTTATAATAGGGCACAAAGGTGTTCAGGAGCCCGTATTTATTGGCAAACTTCTGGTGTATGATGTTACACACCTGGTTATGTCGCTGGAGGTAGTCAATGTTTGCTAGGTAAGTGCAGTTAGATGTTATAGGCTGTATAGTCTCTGATCTCTCTCTACACATTGCGATCACAAATCTCTCTGTCTCTGGGAATAGTTGTCCATCCTTCAGCCACCTGTTGGATCCTTCCTTATCTATGTATGGCTGATTCAAGTCATTGTGATGTCGGTCGTGTAGTGCCATTTCAGCCCACTGTTCTTGTCTGTCGTGGTTTGAAAGTGACTTAGGATGATGTTATCACTTGCGAGATTGAGTGGAGAGTACGGGATGTCACTTAAGATCACTATGTGATGGAGGCTTTATGTTTGTGCCTTGTTGGTGAAGAAATCTCTCAATTTTTGCAGCTTTCGGGAGTGCGAATTGGTCAAGTCAACAAGAAATCTTCCACCTTCACTTTGTGGCAAGGTTATTCGGAGAGTTGATGACCTTGGGTGATGTGAACTGAGTTAATTTATTTTCTCTTTTTTGATTACTCTAAAGGAGTGAAATATTTTCCTAAAAACAAAATTATTTTTTAATGATGGAAAACATTAAATGTGTTTTGTTTTTGTTTAAAAACACATTACATTTACGACTATATAAAGTGATCCTAGAGTTGTAAAGAAGCTTTTAAAAAGCAAAAAAAAACTATTTTAAAAAACGACAAAACATGCCAAAAAATTTATATTTTTTTGCATATAGTCCTCAAGTTAAGAAGAAATTGATTTTACTTCCTCATGTGTTTACTATCCCTTGTAATATATTTTTCGGTTTGTGAAAAACGTCCTAACATAAATTAGTAGCTTAGTGGATAAAGCGCATTGGTACAAAAAAAAAAACATTCTACAGATTATATAAACTAAAAATGCCTATTTTAAATACGATTTAAATATCATCCATCGTAGGACAACACCATGCTATATTTTAAACCCACAATAATTTCTATATTTTATTGTTGATTGTTGCGAATTAATTAAAAGCTTAAAATAAAGAGGTTAGATTTAATGACAAATATTTTCCCCAAAGATCTTGTATCCTTAAATGAACATGCAGCATAAACAGATTTCTTTGTTCAAATTTTATACCTGTAAGTTGATAGTTACAAACTTTGTTATATGAAAAATACGAATGGGGCAATCACCCCTACAATACCAATTAATTTATATGAAACTGGAAGTCTGCCACAAATCATCGATTTTCTCTCAGACTGAGTACGCTCATTTAACATTTATAAATAGACCATGGAATTCGGGCCGTATAAATGTATAAGGAGTTTGTATTTCTATTCTTATTACAATTAAGCAACATATTTTAAATCATGTTTTTTATAAAGAGGAGCATATGAATATTATTTGAAATTAGAATAATCTGTAAATAGAAAGGTAAAACACTTAGCTCCTTCGCTCAAAAGAACATTTCTGTTAAGAGCAAAAAAAAAGGTGAATATAAATTTTAGAAAGGAACATCAGCACATCGTATGCTTGTCCGCAAAAATAAGTATGGTTACCGAAAAACAGGTGTTTCTACCTTATTGGATTTGTTCATTTAGCGTTATGACTAAGTCGAAAGATGTAAAAAACTTGGTAAATACCATAGAAAGCAAACATAGGTTCACTGACAGGAGCCAGCCACATATTTGTAAAATCAGTGAGAAGGGTTTAAATTTTAAGGCGTATGTCCAGCGATTACTACACTTCATCTTAAAATTTTGGATTCTCGTGACCGAATTTTCAAATGTGTGGCTAGCTCTCTGTCAGTGAATCTATGTTTGTTATATCTTTTAAGTGGTTACACCGCAATGTGAAGAAGCCTAGTAAGGTAGGAACACGTCTTCAAGAGTTTACCACATTTCATTTTTTAGCCGACGTACCGACGATCTGTTTCCTTTTCATTTCAATTAAACATCAGGTGAGGAATAGAATACATTTCACTCGCAATAATATATTATAGCGTCTCTCATTGTTTTATGACTCCCATATGATAACTAAAGGGAAGATACTTAACCATCAGTGGCGTTCGAAGTTATGATAAAAAAATTGCGCGATTTTTCAAGAAAACATATTGTGCAAAAATTGACATGAGAACCGATTTTGTATTAAACTACGGCTAAGACCCTATTTTCAAACTAGGTATGCAAGATTATGCGCTTAATAATCCATTGTTGATTGTCGGCTGTCCAATATCTGCAAAGGCTTGAGAGGACGTCGTTCATTTTAAAAGCTACTAGTTGGAATAAACAAGATATTTAAGAACAATTTTAATATTGAGAAAATATTTAAGAAAAATAGTCAAATAGTCACCATCAAATGATATTTTAGGTTTAAATGCCATGAAACTATTTCTTCTTAGACAACATTATAGCTTCATTGAGGTTTTCTCAAAATGTTACAATTATGTAATCATCATCAGCTCATCTGTTGCTATTTCTCTTATGTTTCTTGACCTTGGCTTTCGAACATTACTTATTGTATTTAATATACTATTAATAAGAGCCACAGTCTTTACGTGGATTTTTGTACGCTCTGGGTGTCTGGTATTTTAGGTGCAGGAAGTGATGTATTTTCGTCAACCATACAACATACATCTTCTTTTCTATTAAAGGTGTCATCTTGAACTGCCATCCGATTTACTAGAAAAACGAGAATGCCTTATATCTTCTGGCATCGATAGTTTGGGTTTTATTGGTAATATACATACTAACTAAAAACATTCATATTTTTCCATATAATATAGATTTATTGTGAAATTTTATTTAAAAAAACCGAAATACTGACCTTAAGCCATTTTTTTTACTTTTGTTTCCGTAGTTGCATAGCCTGTTAATTCCCTGTCAAAGATGATTACTATTTAATTTTTTTTTGAAATTACTATTTCAAAGTTTTAAATTATTTTAAATAAAAAGGTTTACCAACAAAAAGTAGGTACAGACAAGGATAGGTTCTAAAAGGATTATTTACTCATAGTATTTTATTGTAAATTTTGCTTAAGTTTTGAATATCTGCTTTTGAGTTCACTGAGTTTGCGTTCTTTTTTATAAAAATCATTTCTAGCACTTCTCTTTTTTCTTTATGTTATTCCGTTTTTAATATGCCAGTTTCCTTATTATTGAACTTATGATTATTTTGCGCTTCGTATTTGTCAATGCGGTTTGATTTTTTTTTGTAGTACTTGTGGCCGTTTTTTATGTTATCTAAATATTGACTTGATTGACCAATATATACACCATTACGATTTATGCAAGGGATTTCGTAAACTGTGTGTGTTTTTTTGTTTTTCGGAGTTTTGCCTTTAAGTTTACTATAGTTAGTTTTAAGTAAATTGTTTGCTTTATGACTAACTGAATTATAACAATTCTTCTTAAAAGTAGATTACAGGTTTTCAGATTTTTCAGTTTTGGTCAATATCTTGTACCACGATGTTGTGTGTTTTGTTATTATAAATTTTAACCCTAGTATTAAAAATTGAGTTAATTAAATTTTTTTGGGTAGCTATTTTGTGTTAGAAAATGTTTTGCTTTTTGTATGGAGATTTCTTGGTAGTTTTGATCGGATAATTGAATAGTTCTGTCATCTAAGCCGATCACAACTGTTTTTTTTTGGGACATAGTAAGTGAGTAATAGTTCTAATATCTACCAGACCGGGTTGGTTTTGTATACCACTCAGTTTGAATTAGATTATCTTTATAGATTATCTTTATGGTTTAGTGTCTCATGATAGCTATGAAGACATGATAAAATATAATTTTCTTGGTCTCTTGGGATGGCAGTCAAACAATCATCGACATATCTATAGAAAAAAGGAAGTTAGAAATTTAATTTGGCAATAACTTGGCTCTCCAAATCTTTAAAAACTAGTTGAATTATACAACTCGATATGGCGGATTCCCTGCCACAACGGTAAATTTGCTTATAAAATCTTTCATTGTAGGAGAAATATATTGATTTTAATGTTAATTGTACTGCCCTCAGGATTTCATTTAGTGGAATGTCTGTAAAATTTTTGAGTTCATTCAATTTTTTTTTAAAAGTGCCAATTCGGTTGCGATATTTGTATAAAGAGATACGACATCCAATAAAATGATGGTATAATCGTTTGGTATTGTTATTGATTTAAGTTTTTGTTTAAATTTCCAGGAATCTTTAATATATAAATCAGTTTTATTAAATATTTTGTTAATTATGTTCTTCAGAAATTTTGAGAGGCCACTAAAAGGTGACTGGATGCACGAGACGATAGGTTGCATTGGAATTTCTTTCTTATGTAATTTGGATAGTTTATAGATTTTAGGTGGTAATGCCTTGTGTATATTTGGCGGTTGTTGGAGATATGTAACATTTTTTTCCTATTCTTTAATTAGATCGTTGTTTAGTTTTTGGCATCTTTTATTTGTTTATAAGTTGTAGAGTCGAGAAGGAGGCTGGACATTTTCGAATCATAATCACAGGCGTTATTATAACAGTTTTGTTTGATTTATCCGGTTTTAGGATTTTTATTGGGTATTTCTTTTAAGAATGGATTTTGTTTGTTTTAATTTTTTATCGAGATTTTTATAAATCCGGTTATGTTTTTGGGAATATATGGATCTTTAAAAAAAAATGTTTCAATCAGCTAAATTTCAGAAGTGTTGTTTTTGTTACAATTTAACATCACTTACAGTTCTTTCTCTAGTACGCATGGAAGATGCAGCAGGGCCATTTTCTTCAATTGGAGCTTCATCAATTATTGACAATTGGTAGTAGTTGGTTGTCTTGTCTATATACTATAGATATGCCGATATCGTGACAGTATCTTCATCAACAGATAAATCATCTCAAACAAAAAATATCCGAATCTAGTGTCAGGACTTTGCAGAACACTTTACATCGATTTGCTCAACGAAAATTATTTAGACAATTTTAAACAAATTTCGATGTTTGAAAATCTAAAAATTGAATTTAAATTCTTACGTAATTTGCAATTAAAACATTTTAAAAAATCGGTAATTTGGACTTTACCCGTAACTTCCTTCGTAACGAATTCTTCCACAAACAGATTTTTATATATGCATAAATCTATTTAGTAATACCTCACAGGGTGAAAAGAGAATGACTGCAAATATTCTAACCGGTAAAAGTACAAGTAATTTAATTTTGAACTGGATTTTAAATTTTGATGGTTTAATTATGGCATAATTATGGGGTTTAATAAAACCACTTACAATTTTTTAAATTTTGCATCACTTAGAAACAACTACATACACAGCAACGACGAATAAAGTTTTTACAAGTCGCACTTACACAGAAAAATAGTTACAAATAAAATATTTTTTTTTACTTAACAAGGTCATGTTTTTGGCCGTTTACGATAGCAAGAACAAATTTATTCTGTGTATATGGATTGTACGTTCTAAAATAAAGGTCATTTGATGGTTAAATATTTTTTTAATAATGCGACTATTTTAAAGAAGAATTATTGAAATATTAATGCTTATTTCGGTGCCGTTTTCGTTCAATCAGTTACAAAATTATTAAAAAATTTCGTTTTTCATTTTTATTCGAATCTTAAATATACTTTAAAGCCCTCAAATAAAGACCTTCTTAATATTTTTGGCCTGGCGCCCTCTCTAATGTATTCGCAGTAATGTTGCAGGGTGGCAATTTTAGAAACATTGAACCTAATGATGCCCGGTTTAATTGCAAAAGTAATCGTGTCTTGGATATTTAATAGGATATTTCCTGGTGTTCATTTCGGAAACATTACCAAATTCTAGGTAATATCATGTTGAATGGGAATAATATCCTTAATTGTTTTTAATGTTATTGATTTATTCACTTTTCGTATTTTTCTGTGCAACATTAAACTCGTGTTCCATTTAATAATTAACGGATTAATACTGATTCGTTTATATTTAAATTTAGTTTTAATGTATACAACGTACTTGACTAAATGTTTATTAATAAACCTGATGTAAGTCGTAAATAAGATTGATTAAAGAACAGACCGCTGTGGGAGTCCTTGCGACATATTAATATAGTCTGGTTCCATCGATTTCTACTTTTTGTCTCCAATTTGACAAAAAACTTTCCAGTAATTTTAAAGATTAATATATTGATTAATTTTTAACAAAACTCGATTCAAAGTATCAAAAGCTTTTAAATAATGTAACAACATCAAATAACACACAAAGACAAAAAATACAAATATTCTAATTAAGAGATCTCAAGATATTGTTAGTTACATTTACAAGTGTGACAGTTACGAAGTTAAAAGTCGTAATATGATTACAAATTTAATTTTTTTAAACGATTAGCAATAATTTAGATACCATAGGTACTATATAGCCCAATCACCAGTGACAGTTTTTGCTGACACATAAATAATGTAATTGTATATAATTGTGTACTTTTTCGTTCCTAATAGTACCTCTCGAGGGGTTGTTTAAGAAAGTATAGAGTGCTCACACGTAGGCCCTCTGGATCACAAAAAAAAAGACAAAAAAGTGGCAAAAAATAGTATCTCGGAGGAAAATTGTCTAGTTAAAAATTTAGGGAGATTATTTCCTAAATGTATTCATATTTTTTTCTGTAGTCCTCATAGTTTTTGCAAAAATTGAGTTTGAGAACAAAAAATAGTTTTTGAGGTTATGTTATGCCACGGATATCTTCTTCCAAATGCATTTTGAAATATGAATTAAAAATAATTTTTTCTGGAGTTATTTCAAAATTCGTGCGCTCGTTTACTAATAAATTCAAGATTTAATTTTTCTCTCGAAAAGAGGAGAGTGGAACATCAATAATGATTTTAAATTAATTTATCTCGAAAACTACTACATTTCCGAAAAAAAAATAATTATAAACTTTTTTCTAAGTAATGATCTGATCTACATTTTTTAGTAAAACAACTTTATTTTATCTGTAATATTTTGGAAGATATTGGAGGAAATCCGTTTACTTTATCTTTTTGGCCATTTTTTGTGATCCAGACGACCTACATCTGACTACACTGCACATTGTTAAACGGCTCCTCAAGAGATTGCAAAAAAATTAGTGCACCTTAGTATTTTGCACGTCCCCAACCCCGTGATTACCGGACTAATACTGATAGGCCGATAATCTTTAACCGTATTAAGATTTTTAGTTTAAGAAATGATATAACTGCCTCTTTCTACTGGCTTTAAAACGTCGAATAAGCAACTCAATAACTTGAATTGTGGTAAATAAATATAATTGAGAAAGAAAGAGCTGTACCTCAATATAAAATCAATAATCCACCACTAGCACCAAACGCTTTAGTTTAGTGGAAATTTCGTATTAAATAAACAGATTAAAACTGAGCAAGTTAGAAATATTTATTTAGTCCCCATGTAGTATTATTGTTTTACTATATCACACATTACTTTGTGGAATGAAGTTTACGAAGTGATAATTTATCTGGTCAGCATTGGCTAGATGCTGAGGAAAAATTATTTTTTCAGTTTCACTCTACATATTTAGTCTCCTTAAATCGTTCCAGAATTTTTATAATTATGATTTTGTTCCGATATTTGAGGTATTCTTTTCTATGCGGATAGTACTGGTTAAAAGATTTTTAATGTTATTAAAGTCTTGCAGATATTACTCAATCCTATATTTTTCATATTTCCTTCATTTTTTCTCTGATCATCAATTGTACGTTATCCGTTACTTGACTTGTTCTATTACTTATTTTAACAGATGCATGAATATCCATTAATATCTGCAAATTTTCATTATAGAAATCTACGTTTTATTAATATCATAGATAGTGCATGAATGATTTACTTGTTAATGAGCGTTTAACAGGGTTCGGACCTGGCGCTGAGGCGTAGATAACCTGGAATACATGAAAATGTCAGTAAATTTGAAATTCAAGCGGAAAGGCTTGGAATAGTCATGGAAATTGCTAAGTTTTACCAACATCCTGGAAAAAAAACCCTGAAAAAACGTTCTTCATGTGTATTTTCCGGTTATTGTACAGATTATTTCTTTACCTATGATCTTCAAACATAGCAAAATTCTGCCAATACATGCGTTCACCGAAGTTGCGCTGTCCGTCGCGGTGTCGTGCCTATGCCGGATCATTCGTATTTGTTAGTGATTTATGGTTATAGTTGCATTTTATTGAGGCATATATAATTAATAAACGCCGTTCGTCTAATATTCTGTAAAAACTATTTAAAAAAAAATGGTTTTATTTCATTCGGACCACCGAAAAACAAGAAGAAGAAATGGAGTAATGACCCATTCCTTGGAAAAGCTTTCGCAAGAAAATTTTCAAAATTAATGTGTGCGTTATATCAGATAATCTTTTATTTACGGTTGTGACTGTATACCTATAGTTTGTAACCAATTTGGTGAGGTGGTACCCGGATTATGTCAATTTATGAAGCCGTTATTTAACTTTATTGAACTACTAATTTTTGATTTTGAGAAGAAACTTCAGTAGGTTAGTAACGAAAATAACCTGTTTTTAATAATTTTTTGACGCTAGCTGCACTCACGTTAGTACTATTTATTTAGGCTCTAATAAAGAAATATGCAATTTTATTTTCAATTGCAGGGTACCTAAAAAATTAGATTTATATTAGGTATTGTTTTAATATTAAGATTTAAATTAAATTAATTTCCATCACGATAAAACATAAAATGCCATATTAATATTCTCTTTGTGTTATTTTTTACATGCCCAGTGAATAATTTTTTTGCAATCTACTATAAGTAAACTACAATTTGCATTAGACACCAGAAATTTCTTTTTTGTTTGTTTTTTTTTTCTCTTTAGAACAGCACTTAAATTTCAGTGATTGAGAGTGCAATTTCTCGAAGAGCACAATTCTTATTTGCAAACTTATATTCGTCCTCAGCGCTTAAAATAATAATTATCAGAGAAATGTTAAATATCATGTTTCGATTTTTTTTTTGGAAATTCTGAGTCTTATGGACATTTAGCCAAAATGAACAGAAATTTCTCTTTCACATTAGTATTTTTTTATCCGGGCACAATAGGATTTTTAGATTTTATATCTAACGTTTTTTCTTAAAGATCTGAATGTCTTATTAATTTTTTGGATCATTTGTGCTCCTAAATCTAAAAATGCAAGTTCCTGAAAGGGGTGACAATGTAAAATAAAATTATATGCTTAAAGATAAGAAAAAGTTAAAGGAAATTGCGAAATTTCGGCCATTCCCATCTATGAATCCTTTTTCATTAAGTGAAATCTTATTCGGCTCTCTTCGCGTCGTGTTTGCAAAGACATGATAGCATATAAAACCATGTAAAGAACATCCTAGAATATAGGATCCTATCTCATTATTTTTTTAATAGTGCAACAATTACCTTATTAAGATTGTATATATTTGCCAGGTCGTACTGTATAAATATTTGGATCTACCTGCATTATTAAAAACCCTTATTTTTATATTGAATTTATTTTTACCTAGACATCTACTACCTGGCAACATTATTTGAAAATCATTAAATGTTTTATAACATAGGTCTGCGAACCATAGGTTCGATTAGTTTGAAAAGACACTTTTAAATGTTTACAAGCTAAAGTATTTATTTCGTATGGTTTTAATTACGTGGCGTCCGTTGGAAAATCGCAAGAGAACACTTTGATGAAAAGAAGTTTTACTGAACAAAGTGCTTTACAAGAAACCAGTACCCTGACAAAAACTTCAATGCCTATAATTAACGGTATCGTAGTAAAACCATTACTCAGGAACAGGAAAAAACGAAAAGAATTTTTAGACACATCATGTAGATGATTGTGAAAAAGAGATTATCAGAAGGAAAATGTATTTTATATATGTAGAGCAATTGGTGCTAATAATGTTCAAGATAAAATTAAGTGTGGTTCAGGACGGAACCAATATATTTGTGGCCATTCAACCCTTTACTAAATTCTTTGAAAAATGAGATTCACATTCCGAATAATTAACCAAGAGCAAGTAGTGTGCCATCACAAAGATTACGAATCCTGCGATATGCGTAACTAGACTAAATTGAAAAGTATCGTATCCATCAGATACTAGGCCAATAATTTACCTTGATGAAACTTGGTTCCATACCCATAATACTGTGCCAAAAGGGTGAGGTGACAACAACAAAAAATATCCAACTAAAGCACCCTTAAATAAAGGTAAACGAATAACCATTTTGTATCCTGGATATGAAAATTGCTGCCTTTCAAATTGTTTGCTATTATCTGCGAAAAGCATAAAAGATTTAAGTTTGAACTATCAATAAGTCACAATCCAGAAGCTTTTTAAAAGTTGGTTCAAAACTTTTATGGAATGTTCCCGAATATAGTGTAATTGTTATGGACCATAAAAGTTACCGTAGTCGCCTACTAAATGAAGTTCCGAATGCAACTAACGCCAAATCTGAAATACAGGAATATGTTAGAAAATTACATAGAACATGAAGTTTTAAATTCATTTAATTAGAAAATGAAGAATGAAGAAAATGAGAATATGTTTTTTACAATATGGCTGAAAAAATGGAGCACACTATTTTGAGGCTTTATCTATATTATTGCGTGTTTATTCAGATTGAACACATTTGATTTAAACCAAAAGTAAGGGCACGTCAGTGGTTTAATTAATTAATTAAGAAAAAAGTTATAAATTTTATACTTGTGAAAACTGAAAGAATCCAATTTGGCATGTTGTGAAAACTGAATATTCATACATGTTTGCAACCTACCTCAGCTGATGACTGTAATCGCCAAATTAAATTAGGCTTAAGTATATTTATTTTAAATTTTATATTATGTTTTGCTTTAGTAAAGATGAAATTTTGGTTGTTTTATGGCCGCCCGCCGCCTGAACAATGCGGCATCTGAACTCGATTTAGATTGGGTTTTCCCCAAGAGGGCAATAAAGTAATAAACCATTCTCCGATTAAAAAATTGCATTAGTCTGCCGGTTTAACGGGGTAAACCCTAGACCCTCTATAAAGTATTTATTTGTTCACATTTGATGTCGTTTGTCGTAGCCGCAGTTAGTTTCGTTCTCCCAAACAAAATAAAAGTAAAAGCGGAAGTGATGATTATGTCGAAAATCCGATGTACTTCGTGGATTAAGCCTTATCTAGTCGACGAAACAACTGATTCGTGTAGTCGTTACATAGTTAATTTAATGATCGGAAAACTAACAGAGGAAGACCCTGGAAAAGCCTTCCTCATAGCGGTAAAAAGACTAGAAAAAACAAACAACCTTACAGTTACCCGTTTTACTCACGAAACATTAACACATTTCTTCTTGCCGAAGTTCCTACAGATAAAATTTTTGTCGTGTTGTCCGATGCTGTGCCGTACATGATAAAGGAAGAACATTAAAAATGTTTTATGAAAATTTAATTCATGTAACTTGCATGTAGCTGACGAAATAAATAGGGTTGCTATTAGAGTTTTCTTCCCGTTAGTCAATTACCTAATAGCAAAATATGTGCATATATATGCGCATATTCTTAAGGTTTTGGGTTGCATATAATTCGGTCTTTACTTATTAGTTTTATTTATCTTATGTGCATACATGAAAAAAATGCCGAAGTCAATCTCTGCAATCTTTCATAAACAAATGGACGAAATGTCCGGATTTTATATTTTAGGAATCATACATTCAAGTCGCGAACTGTAGCAACTGCTCTTTAAAATAAAAAAATCAATATGTTTAAAATCAAAATCTGGAATATAACAGATACATCCTGAAAAACTTGGAAAATGTATGTAATTTTGCATCAATGTAAAAGTGCTAACCCTGTTTAAAGTTTCATGATTGATGCTTTTAATGTTGCGACATATGTGCCTTTGTTTTCGATCCATAAAATCTTTTAAATAAAGCTCAACATCCACCATCAAAAGCTTTTGAATGACATCTGTTGAAAGTACGATATTTGTTTATGATTACGATGTCTAAAAGGTAATTATAGTAGGAAAATCAACAATCTGCTTTAAATTAAAACTTTCCAAAATAGTTACGAAACTTTGTAGCTAGTTATTATCGGCTTTCGAAAAGTATATACTAAAATCTATTAGGCACAAAATTTTATCATAATTAATAAGAACGTTGAGTAGCGTGTCACCATTAAAAAAAATTACATCCCACAGCCAGTTTCATTTTACCTATTTTCACACTTGCCCGGATGTTCTTAAAATTTGCGCTACTTGTAAGTTCAATAAATTCAATATTATTTTTTATGTATAACCCTACACCTTTTTTTGTATCCTGTCTGTCCCTCCTTAATAAAAATATTAAATCGTATATGTTCTTTTTAATAAATTTAAAGATGTATGCAAACAGCAAAATCTTACAATAATAATTGCTCTAATCCGCTAAGCAGATAAAAATGCAAATAAGAAAGAAATCTACATACATTTCAGGGTATGTCCATTTACACTATTTATTTCAAGAATTGTCAATTATTCTAGTATGCAGTATGTATAATTTAATGATTATAAAACATACCATTATCGCGGCGTTATAAAAAATATATTATTACTAAAAAAAAAATACAGAACTAAGTCTAAACTTGTTTAAGGTCCTTTAGTAAAAATACTAAAAAAAAATAAAAAAAGGCAATATAGCAGACGACATTTTTTGAATATTGGGTTTAAATATGAATCAGAAAAGTAGTAGGTAAACTACTACTCTTGTCCTACTTTCTTTAACGCCTAAAGAAAAAGTTTTAATAATTTCCTGGATGTGTATAGAGAAAAGCATTTTAAATTTTAATCTTAAAACCTAAAAAATACACTTGGTTTCAATGAACAATCGGTAAATAAGCATTAATTTTTATATACTTATGTAAATAATAATATTTATAAATAATTATATAAACACCTTTAAAATAAAATCGGATATCACTCTGAACATATTTCTTTTAAATGTTGTATAGGGAAAAGTTTTCAAGGGAAAAATAGAGATAAAAAAAATGAGCATAAAGCAAGGCAGGAGTATTTAAATTGTGTGTTTCGAACATATCTCAAAAAGCTATTATGTACTCAAAGCTTTTTAAAATACATGGCTATTTCCTATACCATGTTTTTCAATGTGCGCAACAAATACGTTAACGTAAATAGGCAAAACAAAGAAATTGTGAAATTAAACTTTCAGAGATAGTCGAATTAGACGGCGTAAAATAATGAGTTAAAAATTAATTTAAAGTTCTTTTTGCACAGGATGTAGTTTTTGGCTAACTGAATGATCCATATGTTGAAAATATTAAATGACTTAATAATTTAAAATATCCACCATTAATTTTCTCTGAAACTACACCTATTACAAAAAAGAATTAAAATGCTTTTTGACTTGTACCTGCAGGCTCTCTAATTTAGCTGTCTCAACAATTTTTTTTGGTTTGCAAACTTTTATTTTTATATTGATTTCATACCGAATAATCTATTCTTCTTATTATTTTTAAAATAAGCAAAACCTTTTGTGAAGAATAACTTTTTGCTTAATTCGCTCATAAAAAAAATTCTATTCACAGGGTGATGCCAGATTAAACTACATACCCTTACCGTACATAGAGTCTCACAGGCTACATTTAAAATGATTAATAAAAACACCTTTTAGTTTTCCAAATACAGGGTGATTTATCGAACTGTACCATAATTTTTATATGATCCAGTTTTTAAACGAACTGAGCGATTTTAAACAAATTCGGGTGGTGATGAGCATAGCCGAAGTTGACTTCAGAACATATTAGGCATTTTTTTACGTACAACATAAAAACAGTTTTGTCTCACTGCCAAACATTTTAAATAAATTATTTAATTTCGGCAAAATATTATATTAACATAATTAAATTAAAAAAGTAAACTTTATCAAAGCAATATTTTTTTATATAACAATTTAAAATGTTTAATTAAAATTGAACATATTGGTTAAAAAATTTAAAAAAAATTGAAACCAGTACTGGAATACTAAATAAAATTCATTATTCGAAAATTTAGAGATGACAGCAAAAATAAAAAGTTGCTTTGTAATTTTGAATATTAAGCTTTACATTTAAACCTACTACCTAATAACAGTACTTTAACTTACCAATCACAACAATCTTAACTAATTTTAAAATTATCTATTTTGATTTTTTTAATGCTAACTTTCAGCGTCGGTACATTTTCCTGCCCGCACAATTAAACGTATAATTGATTTTCTTATTACGGCCTATTTCTAATACACTTACAACACTCTGTTACTTTCTCTACCAACAGGTCTTGTAGTAATGTCTTCATCACACGTCAATTTTATTAAATGTTTCCATAAAAAGCGGTCCAGGGGATTTATGTCGGAGATTTTCGCTGACCAGGAATGATAACGCTATACTCTCTTTCATGTTATACGCGCTGAATTTCTGGAAATGGTATACACATATTCAGATTTCAAAAAATTCTTAGTTCTTACACTACGATTGTGATTGAAAATATTTAAGACGTTCTCGGTATTTCTGTTAACTACAAAGTTTTCCTTTTTTTTCATTTTGAAATCATCCATGTTCTCTTAATGACCTAGTATTGACAAAAAAGTTTGATGATTGGGTTACTACCGATGAGGAATACACCCTAACTTCAGTTCTTCTTATCCTATATACAAAAACCATGTCGATATATTTATCGTTTGAGAAGGCCCGCGGCATTAACAATAAACAGTGAAAATACGAAATAACAACTAATAGTTATAAAAGTTCAAATAACACTTAAAAATATTTTGACATAAGCAAAAAAGCAAACTTACTTATTTTCCTAGTTGTATAGGAAAATTGTCCTTGGATAATGACGAGTTAATTTTTGTAGTATGAAAATATGTACTATGGCGTCCAAAAAAATATTGTTACAAATTATTTATTATTATATTTTATAATCATGGTTTCCTTGACTATCATAAGTTACTTACAATCAAACAGAAATTTGGAAGCAGTTGATAAATTTCAAAAAAAAATTTGGCTTTAAAAAACGCTAGTGTTAGGTTTAGAACAGAAATCGTTACTATATACACACACCAGAGAGGGAATCGCTATAAGAAATATTGCCAGTGAGTGCGCTTTAGCAAAAATACAGTGTATTAACTTCCATGAGCATGGAAATATAATAAGAATCCTAGGTTCGCGACATCTCAAAATTTCGAATGCTGATCAAGATGCAAAATTAGTTTATTATCTGAAAAAATTTTTATTTGAAACAGCGGTCCGCACCGCATGCCGAAGAATTTGCTGTTCGAATTTTATTATCATTGTTGCTGTATGCGCCTTTATAGAACTCTAAAATAAGAAAAAATATGTCCACACAGTTAGTCAAAGTAATCGATTTTCTGTTAATGTCTAGTCTTGGATGAGCGCCAGAGGATCAGGTGATGTGCGATTGTTACCCTGGCCTTTGAAAAGCCTCAACCTAAAAATCATTGAGAATGTTTGAAGGAAATGAGAATAGTATAATGTGCAACAAGTGCGGAAACACGCATATTTCATACGAGTTAAGTTCATGGAAGTTAAGCGTCACGGGCCGAAGGAAAGTATAGAAAATAGAAGTATAAAATGTGCTTTTGACACATGTTTCACACTATACTTTTTCGACGACTGCATAGGAAACTTTTTTAAACTTAAATTAATATTTTTATGTCTGCTAACTGGCAATGCAACATGTACGGAAAATGTGTGAGTAATTTCAGTTTGTTACATTGTGGTTTAACCAAATGTGTTTAACTACTATTATTGTTCAACGAAATGTAAAGTTTAAGTTAATATTTTTATAAAATGTTCCGTTTGTGTTTAAGTTCAATTCATATCATATTCTGGGTTAATATCAAAGATCACGTTGTAACAAAGATATGCATTTATTATTTAAAAACACATCTTTCAATAGGCAACCTGTTTTTAAATGTAATTTTCACTTTGAAGCGCTACGTGATACCTATTACCTATCATGCTAGTGGGATATATTGCACCCAAACCCACTTGCACTCAACAAGCAAACTTTTTTGAAAAGCTTTGTAAGTTGTCCAGTTTTTTTTGGACGCGATTGTGCATAACTCCAGATTAATCTATTCAAAAAATGTTTTATTTACATTAATTTGTCAATTTGATCCTGGAATTTATTATTGTTTATTCATATTTATTCAGCATGTCCAATTTCAAATAAAAATCTCAAATTCATTCTTAAGAAGGAAATATTGCTTCGGTATGGTTTAGTTTTTAATTTAATAACGTTGAATTTATGACAATACGAATGGAGAAATTGATTAATTGATTTAAAATTTTTGAAAACTTCCACAAAAATGTTTCATGTGCAGAATTGTTTGTGTTTATAGTCTTTAAAAGTTATATAAAAAAGTAACAAAAAATGTAGAGTGGATATTTTTTGATCAGGGTTATCTCAAGAGACAAATATATCAAATCTTAAATAACGAAAACTTTCTGATCTATCTTGAATATTATTATAGGTATAAAGTAAAAGCAAAAAGTGAAGTAAAAAAATAAAAGCTCATATTTTTCAATTTTTTGTAGTGACAAAAAATATTATAAGGGGTGTGTGATCACCGTGTACATAGCTGCAGCTTACTGTATCAAAAATATCATTTGTAGATTTAGCTCGACTTTTGTTCAATTTTGTTTTTATACAGTTCCGATATTATTATATATAGGGTGATTTTTTTGTTGATACCCATAGATATATTTGTTTGCTATTTGTTTTTACTTATCATGTTAAAATTTAAATACCAATCTCAAACTAATATAAAAAAAGACAATATTGTTTTTGTACAGTTTTTTTTAATGTAGTAACGTTAGTTTTATCGCAAAGTGGAAAAAACCGTATGTGGAGTCTTTGTTTCTGTAGTGCGTCAAAATAAAGATCTAAAACATCTGCCGGTTTGATCAATATAAATTTTGGGACACGAACCACACTTCTGCACATAATCTAATGATTTGTTCTTTCAGTGGCGGCGCCAAGGGTGGGCGCGGTTGGGCAGCGCCCAACCCAAATTTGTTCTCGCCCAACCGCTCGCCCAACCTGCTAAATTAAGCAATTAAAAATATAATAGGTACACCAATAAAATGGGTACAAAAAAAGTTTTGATTATCCTATGTAGGTTGTAGGTACCTATCCTATATCTATAAAAATATTCAATAAAATTTATAAGAAAAATTGCAGCGATAAGTATCACTACATTTACTATGCGAATATGGGATATCGACCGTGTTTTATCTTCCGACATCGACGCCGCGTTACCTCTCTATATCTGTCAACAGTATCAACTTGTTGATTCTTGTGATTCACTGGCCGGCCAGGCGAATTTTTTAACATAACCTGCAAATAAACTTATACTTATTTAAAGTAGGTATTTATTTTTCGTGTTTTGTGTAAAGTAAGTTAAGTTGTGTTTTATAATTTTTAAAAATCACAGTGTTACGAAACTTATGCACGTATTATTTGATTAATTAGTATTGTTGTATAGTGGTTTAAAATGAGTTTTAATAAAAATCGCACCATCAGTGACTTTTTTAAACCAAAGCCAAGTGATTCCAGTATTTCACCCGAAATAATTAAACAAGGAAAAACGCCTGTTGGCGATGGCAATGTACCCGTAGCAAATAAAAGCGAGACTAGCAATATAGGTAAACCTGGTGATGATGAACCTAGCTGCAGTTATAATAAAAAAAGAAAAATGCAAGAATTCGAACAGAAAGGTGGGGATGGAAAAGAGGACATAGATCAAGATAATATATCTACTTTGGATGAATTTGAAAGTGACATGTTTGAATCGGAATCGTAAGTTTTTACATGCAAATAAATAGACCACATACCTACATTTTAATATTTTTTTCTACAACCGTGCGGAAAATCGCATCTTCCGCCCTGTTTTTAGTGCGGAAAATCGATTTTCCCGCACAGTGCGAAAAAAATAACTTATGGGTCTTTTCCGCACGCCGCGCCGCGCCGGTGGGCCGGTGAAAAGTAAACATCTTCGTTTTCTTGTATGTTTGCCTTTGTCTTTTTTAAAATACTAAAAAAAAAAGATCTTTTGTTTTAGATAAAAATATATCTACAGTTTGTCCCATTTAAAAAAGTTTGTTTTTTTCTTATTTTTAATTGCAGATTCTTAATTAGCACTAAATTTACTTACTTTGCTTACTTAAACTTTTTTCTACAAGCAATACATAATAAGATAGCTAGTAAAATATAATCATTTACCCTGTACATATTGCTAAAACCTAACTATTATTTGGTAGAATGAGAATGTACCCCAGCGACGCTGAAGAAATCCCCATTTCCCTGCATGATTTGGCTCAGTCTTTATTCCCAAAGACAAAATTCGGTTCTGATCTTCGATCTTTTAAATCAGATTTTTATAAGCTATACCCGTGGATTGAATACAGTATTTTAGAAGATGGTATTTTGTTATCCCTGCAGATTTTTTTCGATGCAAGGCGCAGGGACCTCAAAAACTTTTATTTCTGACGGTTACAAAAATTGGAAAAGGGCTTCAGAAACAAAAGCTGGATTTAAAAATCACGACAATAGTTTTCAACATAAAAGTTCGATGGTAGCGTGGCAATCATACAAAAACACGGAAAAAAATCAGTCAGTAGCAGCTCAAATAAGTATGCACATTCCGAATTAATTCAACAAAATCGGGATTGTATTAAATCTATTATTAGATGTTTAATTTATTTATCTACGCAGGGAATTGCTTTAAGGGGTCACGACGAATCAAAAACAAGTCAAAATAAGGGTAATTTTTTAGAATTATTAGATCTGATGTCTCGTGATAATACCATAATTGCAAAAAGGTTATTTGAGGGCCCAAAAAATGCCAAGTACACACATCATTCCATTCAAAACGAGCTAATACATTGTATGGCTGAACTATCAATTAAAAATATCAGCAAAGAAGTTAAGCAGGCCTGCTACTTTGCCCTTATGGTGGACGAGACAAAAGATTTAAGTAAAACTGAGCAATTATCAATAATTGTAAGATATTATTTAAATGGTGTTATTTATGAGAGGTTTTTGGGCTTTGAGGCAGCAAATAAATTAGATGCTGCTTCTTTGCTTCAGTTTATAAAAAAACGAATAAGAGAATGTGAGATTGATATAAACAATTGCGTGGCACAAACTTATGACGGAGCGAACGTTATGAGTGGTAAAGTTGCTGGTGTACAAACCCTCTTGAGAAAAGAAGTTCCTCAGGCGATTTATGTGCACTGTTTCAACCACAGTTTAAATTTGATAATAGTAGATATTTGTAAAAATTTAAAGGACTGCAATATTTTTTTTTCTGTTCTGGAAAATCTGTATGTTTTCATGAGTGGATCTGCAGTGCACAATAATTTTGTAATGATTTAAAAAGAGCTAGATCCAGAACAGAAACCCATAGAACTGAAACGACTCTGTGAAACGAGGTGGACTCCTCATATTTCAAGCTGTTTAGCTATAAAAAAAACACTGCCAGCTATACTAGTTTTATTAAACCAGTATGCAATAGAAAATAACGCTCGCTCCCCAGAGGCAAACGGACTGTTAAAAAATATTAATTTTACTTTTATTTTTAACTTAGAACTGTTTTGCAAATTTTTGTTGAATTTAAAAAATGTATCGGACTATTTACAAAGCAAAGACAGTGATATTTTAAAAAGCATAACATTAGTTGAATCATTAAAAGAGTTATTCAAATCTAATAGGGATGATTCTGAATTTGAAAAGCTATGGACTATAACTGTAGAAAATGCACTGTCTAATAATATTGATTTAGACGATGTAAATAGTAAAAGAAAAAGAAAATTACCTTCTAAATTTAAAAATGCCGTTATTATAGAAAAAATTACTTCTCTTGAAGAGGAGAGATGCGTAACCAAAAAAAGTGAGTTTCAATACAATTGATATTATCCAATAATTGACCGAATCTCTTCAGAACTTTGTCGAAGATTTGACGAAAATATCAACGTTCTGAAGGGATTTAGTTCATTAAACCCTTCAAATACGGCATTTTTAAATTTAGAAGAAATACTTCCTTTAGCTTGTCATTATGGGTGTGATATAGCGTCGGTAGAAAACGAAGTCAAATTACTACCGAAAACGATTGAAAGGTATGAAGAAAATCACAATAAAAAAATTAATAACCTATCAGATTTAGCCATTCTTCTTCAAGAATTTGACATCGTTTTCCACGAAATCAATAAATTATGCACCATTGCCATAACGGTACCCTCATCGAGTGCTGCTTGTGAAAGATCATTTAGTGGTTTAAAACGTATAAAAAATTATCTAAGAACCACAATGAGTCACGAAAGACTCTCTGATTTGGGTATCTTATATATTGAAAAAACCATTATTAAATCGATGGATTTAGATTTAGTTGTAGATTCCTTTTCTAAGAAACACAATAATAGAAAAATAGCTCTTTTTTAATACTATTAACCTTTTCCTTTTATTTTAATTTTGTTGTTGCATGTTTTTGTTCAGTAAACTTATAAATAATAACTGATTTAAATTTGGTTTAAATTTTATTTACCTGTACCTTTTTCTATTTTGAAGTAATAAGATAAGGTAAGTACCTACATATAAATAATGTTCATCAAATAATGCAATATCTACTCTTTGGTTGTTTGGGTTAGTTTGGGTTTGCCCAGTCACCAAACAGTTCTGCCGGGCATCGCCCAACCTAATAGAAAAAGCTGGCGCCGCCACTGTGTTCTTTTTATTTTGAGTAAGCTTATTGTGTTTTATTATCTTCCCTATTGTATTGTTTTTGTTCTTAAAACTGATTTGATAACCCATTTCTAGGAAGGTGTGAAATTGTGTGGTACTCAATTTACCGATATGGGTTATAGTTTTAAAAGTACTGTGGTTGATGTTTTTAATTGATGAATAAACTAAATTGATTACTTTTTAATAAGATTTTTTGGCGATTATTTTATCTATAATATATACTTTGTACCTGTTGTTAACTGCTATCTGTTTAATTAACTTTAGCACTTTATTATCATTTGCAAGTGATGAAGGTGCGTTTAGAATTCTGTGAATAAAGAAGTTAAAGTCTGGCATTTTTTGTGAATAAGGATGACATGAATAACAACAGAACTGACTTAAAGGACGTGAATCATATTAATGTAATTGAATTAAAAAATAAAATTAATTTATTAATTTTTTTATCTAACTATAACACATAAATATGAAAAACCTGATTTGTCTATATTTCATAAGACACCGATATTGTTATACATAATGGTTTTTTTTTAAGCCACGAGACGGTACAGTGCGTTGGATAGGTATCAGTTAGATACCACCGTATAGGTGCCATTCGTACCCATTTTAGCTACCATATGAAAGGGACCATTAAACATTAGATTTTGTTTATAGTTATGAGACAAATATGCGATCATATTACTGTTCAAAGCAGAATTAAAAAATGCAAAACTGTGAGTGTAGGATATTCTACTTTAAAATAATTTTATTTTGTTTATAACTCTTATTTGGGATATTCTGTATTTTCCATGTTTGTGAAATTTTAAAACCTATATCTTTGTATTTGACCGTTTTAATATTTTCATCAAAAAATTCATATAATGAGACATCCTGTATATGCTAGGTCAAGTTTTTATAATATTCTTTTTCTCTCAAAAACAATATATATATATATATATATATATATATATATATATATATATATATATATATATATATATATATATATATATATATATATATATATATATATATATATATATATATATATATATATATATATATATATATATATATATATATATATATATATATATATATATATATATATATATATATATATATATATATATATATATATATATATATATATATATATATATATATATATATATATATATATATATATATATATATATATAATATATATATATATATATATATATATATATATATATATATATATATATATATATATATATATATATATATATATATATATATATATATATATATATAAAAATATATATATAATAAAAAATAAGATTTTATATATATATATATATATATATATATATATATATATATATATATATATATATATATATATATATATATATATATATATATATATATATATATATATATATATATATATATATATATATATATATATATATATATATATATATATATATATATATATATATATATATATATATATATATATATATATATATATATATATATATATATATATATATATATATATATATATATATATATATATATATATATATATATATATATATATATATATATATATATATATATATATATATATATATATATATATATATATATATATATATATATATATATATATATATATATATATATATATATATATATATATATATATATATATATATATATATATATATATATATATATATATATATATAAATATATATCATAATAAAAAATAAGATTTTTTGGCGATTATTTTATCTATAATATATACTTTGTACCTGTTGTTAACTGCTATCTGTTTAGAAAAGACAAAACTTTTTACCAGGGCTGAGCCCTGGTTAGCCCTTCCTTAGTCACGACTCTGACCCTACACTTGGGCGACGTCATCCCCTGCTTTTTTATGTTAAACCTGACTTAAATGTATTAAATGATATTCAGAGCCACTGCATTAAGACTTTCCAGGTATGAAACATATTGACTTATAGATTTCTTGAATCTGCAACGTAATTTGGAATTCAGTTCCATCATCGTCTCAGGATAAAAAGAAGGAATTTAAATTTCAACTAAAGCCATTTAAATATTCTGCAGATCGACTTAAAAAGTGCAAAAGTTCTAAAAATTTCTTTTACCTTTTTAAAGCGGCAGATAATGTCATTAGCCTCGGGTGTTGAGTTTGTCGGGAAAATGCAGTGAATTTTAAATGTGTCTAATATTGCAGTTTTATCTTTCTTGGTATTTTAATTAAAGTTTCACATGTAAAAAGTTGACGTCGATACGTACTATTGTGAAAAAGGTATACATTTAACCAAATATTAACGAATTCATAAAAAATATTGAATGCGTCTAGCTCATTAACTCGAAGTTATTATTAAAAAAATAAAAGAGATATTTTCTAGATTTATTTTTAAGAGGAATTTCAGACGTAATAGTAACGTAGCAGAAATATAACGCAAATTAATAAAATCCGCCATTTTTAGATTAAAATGTTCACCAAAAAATACCAAAAAGCCATTCATTTATTGTTTTGCTTTCGTATTTTTGTGACTTTAAAGTTATCTGAAGTTTTAAAACAGAATAGTAGATAATGCTTTAACATGTCGATAATTCATAGTATTAGTTCTTTTCATTCATTACACAATTGGAATGAAGTGATTATTTTAAAAAGTAAAAAAAATATTTTTACCTATTTGCCTTTCAATCATAAAACTAATAATAATAATAATAATAATAATAAAATTTCACTAACCTTTTTTCTCTTAAACAAATGACAACATAGTAAAAAGTTTGAACTGTAATTAAAAGAGGCGCTTGTTGAGTATTATCAATTGAAGATCTTCCAAAGATTGCTATTGATTAAAGTATGCATAAATATTTATAAAATAAATTTGTCAATTATTACATAAAAAAACTAAATTATATTTTCAGCTTAATAAAAAATCCCCGAACAAACATATTAAACTACTAGCTGTATTTTTTTTGGAAATAATATTATTGTGCCTACCAATCTATCAAAAAAAACTCCGAACGAGTAGAAGGTTTTTTACCAAAAAATAAGGCCTTGCGAACACGTGTTAATCTGAACTTTTACTTCTAAAATAAACCAAGAAATTACATCCTGCATTTTTAGCAATGAAAGTAAAAACAGAAAAAAAATAAAAAGACATTTTAAATGTGTAGAGCATTTTGCTCACTAACCTCTAAACGATTCAAAATATCGGATTCAAATAAGAAACTAAGAATTTAGAAAACAAAGAAATTCAAATAAGAAATTAGAAAACAAAATGTGGAATCTGATTTTTGAAGTAAAAACAGCTAGTGATGTCTAAAAAAAACTAAAAAAAATAAAATTTGACCCCCTGACCGTTTTCTTCAAAAACAAACAAGTGTGCATTTTTCTCCCAACCCCATTTTCCCCAATTTCTTTACCTAGGGTAAAATAAAATCTAAATATATGTTTTGTAGCAGAAATATGGAGCTTCTGACGTGCCCAATCTATCGTTTTTGTCCTAGGAAGTATACCAATATACGAAGGCTCACATAGTTATCAAATATCTGCCTTAATACCGATCGGGCTAAATTTTATGCTAGTCTATAAACGTTTTTTCGGCATATTTACTTCTTTCCCTAAGATGAACTGTCTAAATGAGAAGGGCTGAGGGTTATATTTGGGACACACTGTACTTACTTGTAGTAACACTCGCGAGATAAATACGATTTTTTTGATGTCTGTCATAAAAATCGGTCTACTCGTTTGGCCTGATGGCCCAATGGATGCATACATACATACATACATACATCCATACATGCATGAGTATTAAAAACATATTACCTTCATTTGCATGAGCATTTCGGTAAACAATAAACTCACGCAATTAGGCACATTTTAATCTGTCACTTGTTTCTTTGTTTTCTAATCAGAAAAAAAAAATCAAGAAATATAAAACTTTCTGGTATGTTTATATAGATCTGTAAGTTGTTTTTTACAAATGTTCTGTTTTTTTTGCTTTTGGAAGTAACAGTTCTACGTTTGCGCACAAAAAACAAGATATTTTTTAAAAGTTGCTTGGTATTTTCTTAATAAATAAAATAAGTAGTTCACCTGGGTTTTTCTTATTAATTGTATGCCGAATGTGTAAGGTCTTTCCATTTTGTACTTTTTATAGTTTTGTGTTTTCATAGAAGTTTTTCTTAAGATTCAAGTGTAGTTATATTTATATTAGTAACTTGAAAAAGGTTCTTACATTTACGGCCACACTTTTCCATTCAAAGAATCATATTTTAAACGATATTTATGGTGTGTTTTTACAAGAAAAACGTTTCATAAAATGATAATATTAATATGATAGTAAAACATATATAAAGTTTTCTCTATCTAATCTCTAGATTATTAGGTGCAAAGATTATAACAAAATTATCGGTAAGACATTTTGAAACTCATAAACATATTTTTACTTAATACCAACTATATACAGTGAGCGACAAAAATCACTCCCCACCCTCGATAATTTTGCAATAATCCAAATTCTGCTGTCCAAGCGCAACATAGTAATAAATAAATTTTAAAGAAATCCGCAATTTGGAACTACTTATTTCTTATGTTCTCCAACGATTAAATTTCGGGCATCTTTTTTCAGATTTCCGTGGCAAAATGCCATCACACAAGTAGATTGCCATAGTTATAGACAGTTAACCATAGGTCACTAGAAGTGATCGGAGATAAAAGTATAACGTTAGAGGTGAAGATCAGAATAGTAGCGGATTCCCGACGCTGGCGTGCAAGCCACAGGAAGTGTAATTGCATATGTGTGAGAAATTCAGAAAGAAAGATCCGTAAACATATTATTATACTAGCCCGTAAGTACAGATGTCGTTCACAACTGATCTGGATCAGAGATCCGGGTCTTATATTAACCCACGGGAGCCTGCTCGTGAAAATATTTCGAACCGGATCACAGATCTTTGAAAAAGATAAGAAACAAAATTAAGCGTTTAGTCAGCATTTCGCTTGTATTTTTCGGGTCGGGAACCGAGCCGTGGAGCCCCCGATCGCGATTTTAGCCCGGCAATTTTAATGCATTTAATCCGAGATCCGTATAACTGTTTCGGGTCTTTAAACTGACCTAGATCCATTGACCTGTCCTTAAAAAAGATCTAGATTTCCCATCACTACCCGTATGCAAAGAAATAAGTTTGTATCTGTGTGAGGAGACAAAAAATAAAAACCAGCATGAAAATGTATTCACGGCAAACTGGCCCACATCACATTTTCAGCGTAAAGTGACATTACATATTATTTTAACTGTTCAAGAAGTAATAATTTTGAAATATTATAAGAATATTTATATACAAATATATGCGTAAACGGAGTTTTAGGAAATTTCTTTTTTTAAATTTTTTTTTTTTTATAAATAAATGCTTTATTGTCAAAAAAATTTTACAATTTTGTGGACAAAGCTGTTGTAAAAAAATAGTTTACAAACATCAAAATTAGCAAACAAAACAAGACAAAAACACATCATAAATATTATAGAAAAATAATATTTAAATCAGGAATTTAGAATATTAATATTATAGAATCCTAAAAGAAGTACATTAGAAATGTACTTTGTCAGTCGTACTATGTTATAAACATTTTCATAAATATAATGTAAAAAAATAAAAAAGCAAAGTAAAAAATAAAAAAGTACGAAACAATTAAAAAAATACATATACAAAGTTCGGTAAAAATGGATGGTAATGGCAACTATCACACTAGGGGTTCATAAGGATAAAATTATGTGTTGTAAAACTCGTTCACGGTGTAGAAGGCTCTTTCCAGTAAGAATGATTTCAAAGCCTTGCGAAATGAAGTCAGAGATATTATGGATTTGATGTTAAATGGCAGGTGATTATGCATTTTTTTTTGCATTGTAGATTACTGATCTTTTAATTAACTCTGAGTGTGGGGTTGGAAGATAGAGATCGTGCTCAGTATTTCTGAGAGGGTAGTTGTGAGAAGGTCTCTCTAATAGAGCAGGTGCGTGCTTACGAATTAAGCAAACCAATTCCAAAATGAATAAGCAAGGAAGGGTTAGTATTTTATATCTTTTAAAGAAATCTCGGCAGTGAGTTCTACTGTTAAGTCTCAGTAGGTAACGAACAGCTCTTTTTTGTAGTATAAAAATTCGATCAAATTGAGTCGCACAACATGTACCCCAGAATGGAATAGCATATCTGAGGTGCGACTCAACAAGAGCAAAATAAACAGTTCTAGAGGTAGAAAAGCTAAGCTCCTCGGAAACAGATCTTAACGCAAAGCAAGCAGAACCTAACTTCCTTGATAAAGCGTCGATATGTGGATCCCATTTTAAAGAATCATCTACAAGAAGCCCTAGAAATTTTACAGAGTTTACGACATCAATAGTGGTGCCACTAAGGTCAAAGGGTTGCAGCGTGTTTTTATAAGACAAGACTTTCGTTTTAGAGATGTTCAAACATAGTAGATTAGAATCGCACCAGGATTTAATGGTGATTAGGTCATTAGATACAATCCTATGTAGGTCCGTGACATCTGGGTGGCTCCACGTAAAGCTGGTATCGTCCGCAAAGAGACATATTTTTCCACTAATGTTTAAATTAGCCATGTCGTTTATGAACAGAAGAAACAAGATAGGGCCTAGTACCGAGCCTTGAGGCACTCCATATTCCATTGGCCTACAAGAAGACATCCTGTTGTCAACTTTCACAACTTGATTTCTGTTGCTAAGATATGACTTAAACCAATTGAGAGGAGCCCCTCTAAATCCATAGTACTGCAGTTTGTTAGTTAATATATTATGATTCACACAATCGAAAGCTTTGGAAAAATCACAGAAAATTGTTGCCGTAGCGTGATGGTTGTTTAGGCTGGAGTAAACTCTATTAAGAAGGGAAAACATGGCATCGCTTGTGCATTTGTTACTGAGAAATCCAAATTGATGTTTTGTAAGTATTTCATATCTAGACAGAAATGATAAAAGCCTTTTTTTAACCAGTCTTTCGATGATCTTAGATAGCGTAGGGAGAAGTGCAATTGGGCGATAGTTCGAAGCTTCTTCTGAAACACCTCCTTTGTGAAGAGGTATGATTATTGCAGTTTTAAGGCAGCTTGGAAAAGTACCATTTTGGAAAGACATATTTATCAAAGTAGTCAGATGCTCTAGTGTGCATTCCGGCAGACTTGAATACATTTTTAAAGTAAGCCCATCAGTTCCCGAAGAAGATTTATTTTTGATATCATTAATTGTACTACGAAGTTCTGATAAAACTACTGGTGAAAAGAAGAAACTGTGCAGGTTTACCCTATGATTAGAGAGATATGAAATTGGGTCATTAGATTGAGATACGGATTTAGTCAAATCTTTGGCTACATTTACAAAATAATTGTTTAGGTCCTCAGGAGAGGTAAGGATAGTGCTGGATAAAGGAGTTTTGTTTCTTAAATCATTTACGATAGACCAGGTTTCTTTAGCTACATTTTTGGCGTTAGAAAGTCTATTATTGTAATAAATATCTTTGGCGGCTTTAATAGTTTTATGATAAATTTTTCTGTATGATTTTACATAATTATGAAAAAAGACACTGTCCGAAAATTTCTTTAAATGAGATAGTGACCGCATGTTCTTAGAAGATATACGTAAACCTTTAGTGGACCAGGGTTTACTTCTTTTATTTTTGATAGGCCTAAGAGGAAAAGATTCAGAAGCCATATTAGTTAGAGTTTTTATAAAACGAGAAAATTCAGTGTCGACATCATAAGTGTGAGAGTCCCAGTCAGTTATTTGACATAGGTGTTTGAAATTAATGAAATTTCTAACCGAAAAAATACGGCCTACTTGTCTAGAGGAATTTTTGGCTTTGGATGTAATTGAAAATTTTGTGAAAATTGCTTCATGATCGGAGAAACCTGGACTTAAGACATTACATTCGACGGAGCTAGGATCGAAAGAAGACACAACGTAATCTATAGTACTGGCACTTGTCTGTAATTCTGGTTGGTGAGTTGACGTGCATGGCAATTCCTAATGACTCAAAGATGGACTGAAGATATTCCTGAGCAGCACACACACTGGAAAAGTCAATATTGAAATCGCCACATAAGATTAATTTGCTTTTTACAGGAAGGGACTCGAGCAAACTTAGAAGGTTATGGCAGAATAATTGCACATCAGCATCAGGTGTTCTATAAATACAAATAATATAAAGGTCATAAGTATTGTGATAAACGATAGAAAATTCAAATACTTTTTCAGAAAATAAATGATTATACTTTGATATTTCGGAAAAATCGTTGTTTGAAGACATTATCATGGTGCCTCCATGAGTTAAATTAGTTCTATTAAATCTGGCAATTGTGGTATAGTTTTTAATAAAAACAGGTTGATTGATATTTAGCCAGTGCTCAGTGATGGCAATGACTTCTGGAAAATTTAGCTCTTCTAACAAAAGATATTTTATTAAAAGTAAAAAAATTCTATGCGGAGACTTTAATATTGACTATGCTACTGTTTGTGCCATCCAGAAATATCTAATTTCTATATTCGACTCTTTCGGTCTTTCAATGCATGTATCCTCGCCAACTAGAATTTCAAAAAACTCTTCTTCTATCATCGATTACATGGCGTCTGATTTTTCTCCATCAGAGGTGCAATCACAGGTCTATAACTCAGGTCTTTCCGATCACGAGGCGGTAATTTCCAGGTTTAGTTTACCTATTAGGCCCTTACCAAGATCTCGCCATCGGGGCAGAATTTTCTCGGCCGCAAATTTCTCAGTATTTCATAATATTTGCTTTAACACCAATTGGAATTTTGAATCTGATAATGTCAACACAAACTTCAGAACTTTTTTAAATAAAACTTTAAGTGCTTTTAACAAGGCCTTCCCGCTTAAGAATATCAAACCTAAGCGGCATAAACCATGGACCACGAAAGGAATACGAATTTCTGCTAAAAATATGCGCTCGCTCTCATATATAAAAAAATTCACCGACTCCTTTCTTATTCTCGACTATATCTCTAATTATAGGAGGATCTACACTACTCTTATTAAGTCAGCAAAAAAATTACACTACCGAAAACGTCTAACAAACTCTAATAACGTTTCAAAAGAAACCTGGTCCATCATCAATAACCTCAGAAACAAATCAAACCCTGTGACTCAGAACTTGCCAGGGGCTAATGATCTAAATGATTATTTTATTAATGTAAGCAAAAATGTTACCTCTAGTATCTCGCCAAGTTTGGACCCTCTTTCGTTTCTCCCTCCTTCAAAAAATTTAGCTGATAGCTTTTTCTTAAGTCCCGTTAGCAACACTGAACTATTGAAGGTAATACATAATATTAAAAGTAAATCTTCGTGTAGCACTGATGGCCTATCAATTAGAATATTCCTGAACTTGCCACTTCCAGTCATAGAGGCCCTTACAACATTAATAAATGAGTCCTTTATAAAAGGTGTATTCCCTGATTGCCTTAAAACAGCTATAATTATTCCACTTCATAAAGGCGGCGAAAAAACTAACTCTTGCAATTATCGCCCAATTGCACTACTACCAGTGCTATCAAAAATCATCGAAAGGCTACTGAAGAACCGTCTTATGCCATTTCTCCTGAAACATCAGATAATATCCCCGGAGCAGTTCGGATTTCTACCCAACAAGTGCACCAGTGACGCCATGTTCACGTTGCTTAGAGGCGTCTACTCATCTCTCAATAACAACCACCCAACTGCCTCAGTTTTTTGTGACTATGCGAAAGCCTTTGATTGTGTTAGTCATGAAATTCTGATAAACAAACTACATTTTTATGGAATTCGTGGTACTTCTTTAAATTGGTTCAAATCTTATCTTGGAAAAAGGCAACAACTTGTAAGGGCTAATGGTTCCGATTCTGATTGTAAGTTGATTACAAGTGGAGTTCCTCAAGGTTCAGTCTTGGGACCTATTCTTTTTTTGTTATACATTAATGATATCACGAACCTTAAAATTAATGGAAGAATCTCCCTTTTTGCTGATGACACAAGCATAACATGGAGTGATTTTGATACAACGTCTTTACACTCTAGTATCTCCAAAGACTTGGTTATAATTAAGGCTTGGTCCGATTCCAATATGTTTTGTTTTAACGTCGATAAAACGGTGGCGTTATCTTATAAGGGAACTTTACAACCACTTCAGGTACATAACAGCAATATTGAATACGTAGAGTCGGTTAAATTCCTGGGTTTAAATATAAATAGCAACCTAAAATGGTCTAATCATATTGACACCTTAACTAAAAAACTTTCTACCGCCTGCTTCGCCATTCGATCAGTTTCAAAAAACTAGACGTTCCTTCTGCCAGACTTACTTATTTCTCTTTATTTGAATCCCACCTCCGCTATGGCCTTCCCTTTTGGGGCTGCTGTACCACCGAGCAATTTCGTAGTATTTTTATGCTTCAAAAGAGAGCCATTCGTTATTTGTTTGGTCTAAATAATAGAGCTCACTGCCAATACTATTTCAAAAAACATGAAATATTAACACTTCCTGCATTATTTATTTTGGAAACGGTATGTTTGCTGAGAAAACATATAAACACCCTCCCAGAAAGGCCACAACATGTATACCCTACCAGAAACTCTAGGCATGATATTTATCTTCCCATTCCTTCCACAGAATTAATAAAAAAATCAATTATTTACAACGCCATAAAACTTTACAACAATCTGCCAGTACATTTAAAATCTATCCCTATGCTTGCACAATTTCGAAAAAACACCAAAGCATACCTCATTGAGAGACCACTTTACAGCGTTAATGATTTTTTTTTCAGTGAGTAAGTCTCTTTAAATTGTCACTAAACTCGCTTGTTTACTTAAATCTTTTGTGAGTCATGTCCTAACTCATAGCATAGAATTTTGTAAATCATTATATAGGGAAAAGAACTGTCGAACATTCACTTAAAACTTAATTATTTTTGTTAGGTATTGGATTAAAAACAATTTAATTCTTTTTGTATACTACATTCTGCACTAGTTCAATATACCTTCTGTTTAACATCACAATTATTTGTATAACTATAATAACATAGAGTTTAAGGTCGCATAGTTGCAATTTTGATTTCAATGTCATCGAAATTATTCACCTCGTACATGTGTGTTTGTTTACTTTTATAAGGTTATCATGATTCATTTGCTGTTTGCAATGTTTTGCTATATTCTAACGTGTGTTTTACGATTTGGTAAATTGATAATTTACATTTTTAAAAAAAAAAAAGCACTGACTTGTCGAAATTATTTTCGATTAATGTTTTGATATGTCTTATTTTTAGGTATATTTTGCTTTGTCCATAAAATTGTAGAATTTTTCTGCGGCAATAAAGCATACTTTTGTTTGTTTGTTTGTTTGTATAATTCGTCTGTTTTATGTCTTAAGGACTGAATATTAAGAAAAAAAAGATTAAAATTGCTATTGGTCAATTTTTTAGAGGGTGCTAGATCCTCTTTTCGCGTCATATTGACTAAAAATTTTTACTTTTTGATGGTGAACCACTAGAATAATATTTACCAGTACCTTCACGAATTTTTTGGAGCCGTAAAATTTTTTCCGAGGAGTAGAAAGATCTATACGCTGCAAGGTCAGAGTCCACTTCAGATGAACCAATCCCATAGGCATCGTGGAAGCGATAATACAGCTTGCGCAGGGATTCCTTGTCACTGGGAAGGCCTTCTGAAGCTAGCAATAATTTAATGCTAGTACTTGTATGCCCCTCAAAACACACACTAGATGGCTGGTCGTGTAGATAAGCAAGAAATAGCCTTAAGGTCTTTAGTAAGGAAGGATCCCTTAATCTGGCTAATATATAGCGACCATTTGCTTTATCCGAATCTTGGGACAGCCGCACTCTTGGTGGAGTCATTGGATCAAACTGCAAAAAATCATCTTTCTTTGCAGTTTTCTCCATGCTTAATTTAGAGCCCTCCAGTGCCAATGACCTACAAGCTGCTATGGCCTCCCTGTCAGAGCCAATTATGACTGACTTATCCTCTTCAGGCACAAATGTCACTGGTGATTCCAATAATTGAGGCTTTGGTGGAGACAGCCCCCGGCTCTTTGCACTCCTTAAAAATTTAGTTCCTTCGATATTTGAATGTGATTATTTTCAGTGATTTAGCTTTCTTGTTAAGTTTAAATATAATATACCAATATAAGATAAATATTTAGTCTTTACTAAAGTTTCAGTCCGTTCTGTAAATGGTTAAACATGTCGTTGGATTTTGAAGTTTAGTAAAAACACAACCTATCCGTTAAAATTTAACTTTCTTTTAAAATCCATCTTTAGTAGAAAATAATAAAACTTTTTTTAGAACCTACATGCCTAAGCTAAACGCTACCGATATTTTAAAAATAAATTTTCTTGCGTAAATGCAATTAAGACTAATGACTATAATTTTTACTGCAAGTAGTAGTAGTAGGAAATACGAAAGAATTTTTTTCAGATTTTTTTAATTAAAGTATAAAGACTCTAAACACAGCAAAGTTTATAATTATTCGGACGACGAAAAGTACGTGATTGTGAAATCGCACCAAAATAAGCCGACAAGTGCTCTTTAATAAATGCTGTCGAGTTTTCCAGAGGGCCCGAATAATACGCGTTATAAGTGCGTTTTATTTTTTCACTCATTGATATATTGACAAATTTTCCTACGGGTCTTTTTGGATTTAGTACAAGCAGCGTTTCGTCACCCAAATTTAGAAAAATATTTAGATTACAAAAATAAAAACCCAAGAATCTTCATAGTGAAATTTCGAACTTTAACCAATTTGTTGTATGCTAAATATTTTTTACAGCAATTGAAAATTTATTTTTATTTTTGTACCATTCACAAAAATCTTGGTTTTTTTAACAGCTCTTAGAGGACAAAGAGTCATACATTTTTATTAGATGTACATATTTGTATCTGTTTATACTCTTTTTAATTTAATTTTAGATTTTTTTGTATTATATCATTAATTTTAAACTAGGTAAATATTTATTTTAAGACTCATTATTATTAATCTTTACTTGTGGGTATTTGTGTGTATATATATTTTGTATGTCACCTCTATATACTGATGGTTACTATTTAAATGTATTCTATCTATTGTTATGTAATATTTTATACTACTTTAAAAAATCAGTTTTAATTCTTAAGTATATATTTAAAGCACATTTCAAGTTATGTCTGTGGTAGGTCGTGCTAATGTCAGATCACTAGTGACAAATTTTGATAGAGTTAAGTCGTTCATAGAAAAATATAAATTTGGGGTTTTGGATTTATCTGAAACGTGGCTGAATACTGGCATTTCCAATGGTGTTATCAAGATTGATAGTTATCACTTCGTCAAGACAGGGTTGGAGGAATGCGGGGTGGTGGTATCGCGATTTACATAAAAAGTAATTTATATTTTACTTTGTTTAAATCAGAGTCAGCAGACTGTCTTGCATATATTTGGATTAAACTAAAGAAAAAAATGTTTTAATACTTTTGAAGACACTTTGATAGACATTATTTCTGATACCAGTGAAATCCTATGTATGGTGGATATTAATTTGAATTTTTTGAATCTCGACAGCCCTTCCGTATCTGATTTCTTGTCTGTAATTGATTATTTTAGTCTTAAACAACTTGCCAATGAACCCACGCGTATTACAGATAATAAAACATTACAGTTTCTGATATCGATGTGATCGATTCGGCCTTAGCTGATCATTTTTCGTTTTCTTGTAAGATCGCTGAAACTTACAATAGCAGTAACAATGTTTGTGTATATATAATTTAATGACACTGGTAGAAACCGACTGGGCAGCTTGCAGCAGTAACAATAACTCTTTTAAATATAGAAATCTTAATCGGATTGACCTAAATGCTTTTCAGAGAGATCTATAAGCGGTGCCATGGAGGAGTCTTTACGAAATTGGCAATATTGATGAAAAATTGGAATTTCTCAACCGGTCCATTATGGGTCTTTTAAAGGTATAAAAAGGCTTTCATATTCTCCATGGATTACTGATGGTATTAGGGATATGCAGAAAATACATCTTACTGGGACTATTATAAAACGTTAAGAGATCTCACATTTTTAAATATTGAGTATCTTAATAGAAAACTACTTAATGCATCTACCTATAAAGAAAAATTGAGAGAATTAAAAAAAAATAATATTGTTACAAACAAAATTAACACTATTTGGGAGATAAACTTGTACTTATTTTAATGTAATTTTAAATACTGTTATATCTTTATTAACTGAATAATTTTATAGTGTAAGGCAATAATTGATGTTTACTAGTTTCTGTATAAAAGACCTTTTACTCGTATATTTCCCAAAATGGGTCGATCACGTTTAATAAAATATTAATTAAATTTTAACACATTATCTATATAATTATTATTCCTAATAACTTATAGCTTCCAATATTCATCGCATTTCAATGATGAAAATACATACTTGATATCCATGGCATTAGAGAAAATCTATTCTAAAAGTTTAACTCTGAACAGAGGCGTAAACCGAATTTGAAATATTCAGTGCCAGCGGTAATATCAGTATTTCCCCAATAACATCAAAATTCGTGGCAACGTAACGCTTCATGCTTTGCTGAACAAATGTGTATATCAATTTCAGTTTTATCACACCACCGCTGCTCTATTCAGACATAAATATGTGTATAATTTTTAACGCTGTATGTCTCTAGCTAATGAATTTGAGTGAAAATATATTGATAACAAGTACGAGCGTTAGTTTGCAAAAAGGGGTCTTTTGTGTTTGTGTACATACTTACTTTCGACCTCATTTAATTAACAAACGTCCATTAATGCAATACGTAAAAAGAGTTAAAGTCAACTGTCAGATTGTAAGTAAAAAAAATCCCATGATAATCCGAACTAATTGGTACTAAAATTGTAGACTTTGGGTGCTTGCATTGTGTAGCATTCCTATACGTGTGGCGCAGAACGTGTTTTTCTATTAACATATCCATGACGGCTATGTTTTGTATAATAAACGGTCACTGGTCCTAATGGTACATAAATGGTAGCGAACGAAAACATTTTAACAACTATTATTTATTTATTTATTAAAATAAATTGATAATGATTAAAAAGTTATTATTTAATAATAATAATAATAATAGTAACAAAACATTCTATTTATTTGAGAATTTAAAATTAAATTATTGGGTAGGTTTTTGAGTTAAAAATGTTACAAAAACAACTATTTGAATAATATCTTTGTTAGTATTCACTTTTGATAAAATTGTATAGAAATAACTTAAATATTTATAGAACTGGAAATTAAGGAAAATTTCTTTTTCTAAAACTTTGCGCACAACTTATAACTTTCAATAAAACTCACATTTAAAATTTAATGAAAAATTTGAACATTGTAGGACCATGGAAAAATCTCGTATATGAATAAAATATGCATCTCTTTAGGGCCCATATTTTCCTAATTTATGTTCATCAGAAAATATTTTTAGTTTTCGATTTTGAGCAGTTGCAAAGGTAAAAGAAAAAACAGGCTCTCGAATAAGCTTTTTGACAAGTCCCAAAATATTTTTTTTAAATTAAAGCTTTAAAAGCTACACGGAACTACAAAAATCGTATTTAAAATTGTTAAGCAATTCAAAAGATAATGAAAAACCTTTTTAATTATGAAATTTTAATTATATTAAAGTAGTTTAAAAGTTGTGGGGAAAAACGTTTTTTAACAATTCAGCATATTTTTTTAATAAATAACGCCTTTAAAACTTACATGGACTCGTAAAAACCGTATTTAAATATTTCAGATAGTTTATATGTCACGGGACAAAATTTTTATTTTAACAGTTGTCAAAATATTTTTTATAAAACAATTGCGCCTCTAAAAGTTACATGGAATCGTAAAATCCCCATAAAAATGTTTTAATAAGTTTAAAATTAACAAAAAAACTTTTTTTTTACAAATGTCGAATTTTCTTTTTATTAAATTACATTATAAAAAAATAGAGAAAACTGTGAGTTTAAAAGTCCCGGGAAATTTTTTTAAGAACTGTCAAAATATTTTTAAAAATTACACCACAAAAAGTTACATGGATCTGTGAAAACGATATTTAAAAATTTTAAGCAGTTCAAAAACCACAAGGAGAATATCGACTTTTTTAAAACTCTCAAAATATTAAAAACAAAAAAAAAAGGCACTATTAGTTACTTAAATATGTGAAAACCGTATATACAAATTTTAAGAGTCACTAGGTAAACTCATTTTTTAATAGCTATTAAAATATTTTTTGTAATAAACTACAGCAATAAAAGTTACAAGAAATATCCTATCTATTATCGGAAACTCCAATTAAATCCTTTAAATGTTTAGGTAAAGAAAAAATAAATGTAAACATTCATGGCTGCCAAAACTAAATTTTCTAAATTTATTATCCAAATCTCTTTCATCCATATTCCACACCGAAATAATTCACTAGGAAAAAAACTACATCTTTTAAACTAGAATTTCTAAAGAAAGAAAAGGTCCTACTGCCCCTGTATAACAATATATGCTATACTTCTGTACTAAAAACTTGTGACGGGGACAAAAATTTAATCAATCAATCAAACCCTACCTATTACTTATAGCTTATAATGCCAATGTTTAAATCTTAATAAAATACCAGTAAAGAAAAAAAAATCGCAGCTGCGAAACCAAGATGCTTTAACTAATGTATTGTACTGAAAAATTTCACTAAGAAATAAACAAAATTTCTAAAAAAATATCCTACCTACTTACCCTGTATAAAATAATATAAACTATAAACAGTATAATACGGAATTTCATTACATTTCCTATGCTAAACATATACCAACATAAAAAAATTAGAAATACCCGTATCCTAAAAAACCTCACAAGATATATAAACATACCGGACTATATACTAAAAAATGGATCTATCCCTTATCCAATTAGATGCAAGTATTTGCTGCTCTAACTGATCCTAAAATAATTATCGAATAGCACGTTTACTAATCGAATATCGAGGTAATGCATAAAATCGAGAATGACAGCTAATTTTCTTACAGATATTTTATAAAATTGGGAAAATATTATCCTTTAAATTGTAGCTACCTGCTTAAAAACATTCAAATTTTATGCTGCCAATTTTAAAATAACCCAAGAAATCCTTTTTGAGTCTCTAAAATTAAATAATTTGTACTTATATATTTATTCAATTATTCAATTACACTTCTGACATCGACGAAAGTCAAGGATGAATGGATGTTTTGAAATGTTTGATCATCTCAGGGAAACCTAGAAATAGTACCTAAAAGCGTGCACTTTTTCCTTTAAATCGAATTTTTACCTGTTTCCCCAGTAGCTCGAAGAAAATATTATAAAGGTAGGTTTTTGTAGCTAAATAATCGCTCCATCCTTCTGCCAAATAATTCCGATTATTGTTCACAGTGAGCCCCACAGGTAGGTTAAATTTGGATTTTGAAGTTTTGAATTTGAAAAATCGCAGTAATTTAACCTTATAAGCTAAAATGTTGAAATTTGGTGACAATCTACCTATGACTATCTAGTTTCGTAAAAAAAATACCCCACGCTCTAGGTGCATTAGGTTTCTCGCAATACAAGGCAATGTGGGAAAATGGACCCATTTTAGGGAAACTATAAATTTTGTCTAGTAATTGCACCCCCTGTACATACTTAGGATCCTTTACGGATATTCCATTTTGTGTATATTTTTGAGTACTTTCCGATACCGTAATTAATTTTCCGACAGGACGTTTGCTTTTTTCTAAAAAAAATAAAACGTATCAAAAAAAATTTTTTTTCGAAATATTTCAGTTTTTCTTGAAAATTTCTACTTTTGGGAAAGTTTTTCGCCCGAGATGCATTCGGGTTTTTGTTCTCCTCTATATATCCAATGAAAAATGTATCTTGTCAAAATTTCGCTAGGACGCACCCAGTTCGAGCTATAAGTGCCCCAAAACACCCATTTTTCGAACGAGAAAAAAAAATTTCTATTTAACATATCCATGACGGTTATGTTTTGTATAATACACGGTCGCTGGTCCTACTGGTACATAAATAGTTGCGAATGAAAACATTTTGATAGCTATTAGTATTAAAATAAAATTATAATGGTTAAAAAGTTATTGTTTAATAATAATAATAGTAACCAAAAATTTTATTTATTTGCGAATTTAAAAATAAAGTATAGGGTAGGTTTTTGAGTTAAACAACAACAAACAAAAACAACTATTTGAATAATATCTTTATTACTATTAATTTTTGATAAAATTGTATTGAAATAAATTAAATCTTTATAGAACCGGAAATAAAAGAAAATTTATTTTTTTAAAAATGTACGTACAATTTATAGCTATCAATAAAACTGACATTTAAAATTTAATGAAAAACTTGAAAATTGTAAGACCGTGAAAAAATCCCATATAAGAATAAAATATGTATCTCCCTATGGCACATATTTTCCTAATTTATATTCATCAGAAAATATTGTTTCAATCAATGTTTCAGAATGGTTATTGCCTGTATTCAAAAAGTCAAAAATTTTAAAATATAGAATTATAATTAACGTACCTAATTAGTATAATTTTTCTTTTACGAATCTAAATTTAATAGCCAAATATAGCACAGATGGAAAGCAAAAAGTTGCTTAATCTATATATTTTTTTGCTAGTGTGATAATTTTCCAACTAATTCCCTTTACTATTAACATAACCTTTACGGATATGTTTTGATTAACAAACGTCCGCTAATTTGATACATCTGATTCAGACCTTACAGTAAAAAAGATAAGTTTTGCACAAGTTTACTCTAAATACCAAATAAAACTTCAAATAAAGTCTAAAGTAAAATGTGTATATATGTATTGTACAGTCATTTTGTAAATTCAAAAATATGGGCATGTAATTAAAACATATATTTTCATAAAATACCACATATAAAAATTTTAAAAAGTTCCATACGAAATAATTCACTAGGAAAAAAAATACAGTTTTTAAACTAGAATTTTTAAAGAAAGAAAATATACTACTGCCCCTGTATAACAATATATGCTATACTTCTGTACTGAAAATTTGTGACGGGGACAAAAATCCAATCAATCAAACCCTAGCTATTACCTATAACCTATAATGCCAATGTTTAAATCTTAAAAAACACCAGTAAAAAAAAAATGAAAAAAATCAATTTCTAAAAAAATGTCCTACCTACTGCCCTGTATAAAATAATATAAACTTTATTGCTTTGCCTTACAGTATAATACTGAACTTCATTACATTTCCTATGCTAAACATATACCGGCATAGAAAAATTAGAAACTGTATGCCCATATCCTAAAAAACCTCACAAAATATATAAACATACCGGACTATATACTAAAAAATGGATCTCTCCCGTATCCAATTAAATGCAAGTCTATTGCTAACTGATCCTAAAACGATAATCGAATAGCACGTTTATTAAACGAATATCGATGTAATGCATGCAACTGAGAATGACAGCTAATTTTCTTAAAGATATTTTATAAAATTGGGGAAAGTACCTATAGGGCCAAAAGGAAAATTAGGATGCACCACAAATAAGGCCTTATAGTGCAGTAGCAATCGGCCGAAAAAACTGTTCCGTGGGCGTGAAGTGATACAAGTATGGAGCATTTTTTTTCTGTTAGATAACATGTTAGAGACCACGAAAATTTTTGTTAGCATCGCTGTTCTCGCGTCGTTCTCCGCTAGCCCCCTCGAAGAGGTATTAACTTATATATGCTGTATATCTGTATTCTGCGATATTTTCTAAACTTATTTATTCGTTCTACAAGGAAGGTATATGCAATCCATGTTACGTAATTTTCGGAGTAGTAGATAAACATATTTTTTGATGTTATACAGGGTGTCTCAATAATTTTGGAATAATTTTGCACCTGATTTAATGAAAGGTAGAAAAGTGAAATTTGTATACTTCCATTTATAACATCAACAGTATTGTTTTACCTCTATATAATTGTTTCCCCGATTTTTATCTCAAAATACTACTCGGTGGCACAAAAAAATATATATTTTGCGGATGCCGGAAGTTATAATGCAATAATGTAAAAACAAGGAAACAATAAAAACATAGACATACGTTTTCAAAAAGCTATTATTTTCACATAATTCTGACAAACTATCAATTTCCCAGAAAATGTCCTTTGCTAAGATTTAGGCCTCTAGGTATTTTTGTATACTGCCCAATAAAAGGTGTACAGGATGTTTGATAATTTTCTGGCTTGCAACTAATTTAAAAAATTTTTTAAAAAAATGATCAGTTTGTGGCCTATTTCACTTATCATGAAATCAAAATGCCAGATTTTAACACGCTTTTATTAGCTTCACTTATATGTAATTAAATAAATAATTAACTAAATTGTCGTATCGAATTGAAATTTTGCAGGTGTATGTGATTCGGATAACATTACAATAATTTGGTACTATTAAATTGATCATATCAAGACCAAATGGTAGCAATGAATTTTATCGATTTGAAATTTTGCAAGTGTATGTTATTCGGGTGATAATACAATAATTTGGTATTCGATTGTACCCATTCGTACCGGACGATTTTAACCAACTTCTAATAATTGTCGTATCAACTTAAGAATTTACAAGTGTATGTAATTAGAATGACGATACAATAATTTGGAACCACGGAGTACCGGTCGGTTTTAACCTACTCCTAAATATCGTAACGATATAAAATTTTGACGATTTATTGACTATGCCAAAATTCATATTGTGTTTGGTCGAAATTAATTAAAAGTACATGCTTCTCAAAGAAACGTAACCAAAAAGGTACGCTTTTTGATAGAGTCATTAAATTGTCAAGAGTAAAATGCATATAACGTAACAAAACATTTTAAGAAAATTTTATTATTTTGTACTTTTTAGTGCGTTATCGTCAAAAGCTTTCTAGTTTTTTAAACTTTAAGTTATTTTGTTTCTTAATAGTATGTTGTAGCATTTATGTATAAACAAACAAGGTAGAGAAGGAGCCGATCAAATGAAACCATTAGATATTTTCATCCTCAAATACTTTGAGATTTGAAACAATACAAGTTAAAATTATGTTAATTGTGCTAAAAAGATATATAATGATGTTTATTTATTTTTACCAAGTAATGACTACAATTCTCTAAACAATTAGGTTCTTATTTATTCTGAGTTTTTTTTTACGGTCGAACATAAAATGCTATACCAAATAGTTAAATATTAAAAATACGCTTACTGCCAAATAAAAATTTAAATGGAATGTGCGCGGCTGCCAATTGAGGAAATGTTTTTTTGTTCTATGTCGTTCATTTAGAATTTATATTAAAAATATTTCTTTTAAGTTATAAAAATGTTTACAAATCTGTATATTAAAAATATATGCTATTCTTTTTATCGGGAGAAATGGAAATTGCCAACACTGCTCAATGTTTTACTTACATAACTACTACTTACTTCAAATAGTCGTACTATATGATCCTGAAAATAAAGCAAGATTAAAACGTGCTCATTAGAGACGATCACTGATTTGCCACCAGAAAGAATAACACCTCAATCTAGAATTTGTCTTAATTGTAACAGATCGATTTGAAATGAATACTGTTGCTAATGTGTAGCTGCACTTTCCGGGTAAAAAACTAATGAACGGCTCGCAGAATTATTTATTCGGTGATCGGTTATTTCTTTATCCATGAAGGCTTCTATTCGACTTGGCAAAGGTGCTATCAGCTGAGAATTCTGAAAATTCTTGGGAACTGCCGCGGGGGCAAACAACGGGCTACCTTGGAGGAATGATACTCTCTGGTCACTTGAGAGATCGGGGAGGAAGTAAATAAAAGTTTTGGAAATCCGTTTAAGGGATTTCTCCCTAATACCGATTTATTATCCTTGGCCTTTTTAGTTTTGCGTTTGATATTGAAAACAGGCCAAGGAAGAGGATTTGAGGTATTAAATATTTGACAAAACCGGCATTGTGCACCCTGATACGTTGCCATGCTGCGATTTGTTTTTTTATAAAGTTTTAAATCCTTTTATAGGGTTTTAGACACGGCCCAAAGCTCTTGTTTTTTTTTGGCCAAACTAATTAAACGGAACTTTTTGGAATTTATTTAACCTTCTTGTCTGCCTTTTTGTTTGTTTATGTGCAAAAGAGAAATAAAAAAGGATAAAAACATCATCAATCTGTTGGGTTAGTCCGGTGTCCAGAATCGGCAATCACCGTTAATGTAGCAGGCACCAAAAAGCTAAAACTTCCAAAAAGTTCCATTCCGTAAGCCTGGTGCTCACCAGAACGCATAGTCTTAAATTGACCACGCAGAATTAAATTTGTGGCTAGATCAGCTAGTAGCTTTTCATAAAAATACAGAATTGTATATCTTTCAGCGTTTATTCAATCACTATTCATACAAAACTCCTATTCATATCTTCTCTTATCGAGATTATATAAAACTGATTCATTAATAACATTCTCCGAAATAAAGTCACTAAATGTATTCCGTGACTAATACCAAAGATTTATAATCATACTGACAGAATATCTTTAACATTTTTAATTATTACTATTTGCAGTTATTTATTACGCTAGAGTTCCCAAACTAAACTAGCGAGAACAATCACAACATTTCGTATTTTTAATGATACTTAAATAAATCGCTCTACATATTATTAATGTCTCAAGGAAATTTTGAAACCTGTGAATTTCATTATTCCGCTACTGAAATGGCTATACCTGCAAGTCGACCTCTAGTAATAACTCTGACCGTTATTACTAGATAGCGAACTGAAATTTGCACTTAATGTAGCGAATAAGGTATAGATGGCTGTAAAACATCAAAAGTGGTGTTTCAACCTTGAATAAGGAAAATATGTGTTTCATAAAAGAGCTAGTATGGAGTGTATTTAGAGTGGAAAAAGTTCAAATACATAAAATATATTGCTGCATTTGTAGTAGATACATTTTTAAGGTTTCTTCTTAGATGATTAGAATTATAAACATTTATGTTTTGATTTTTTTACATAATAAATTTTAAAATTATCGAGGCATCTTATTTTATATTCTTTTTTAAAGTTTGAATAGTTATTCGTGCTAATTTAATTTAAGTTTTAAGAAATAATCGAAAATGTTGAAAACTAATCTAAAAGAAATAAACTGGTCTGGGGTGCTAAAAAAATGTAATAAATAATTGGGCGTTTACATCTTTATTAAAAATCAGTTCCAAAGAACAGAGATATTTACGATAAATAACCTGTATTAGATATTTTGTTTTCAGACATAATTGGTAGATAACGTTTTGCTAAGGGTAATTTAAGTTTAAAATGTTTTATTGCATATGGAGATTAGACATGCTCAATCAGGTAGTAGAATGTGATTTGCCAGGGGACCGCTGATGCCGGGGATTTTTTTTTCATAGGTTATCTTGCGGATGGCTTTAAAGCCCTAGGCCCTATAAGTCTTAAATCGGACTCTGTTTTTTTGTGTTACATTTACTTATAATTGGATTATGCACAAGGGCATCGTGGATATAGGGAGATATTTGTCAAAAAACTGCGGAAGGCCCAACATTTGTAGTTACGCCACTGCATAGAAGCATGGGCTAAATATTAATACAAAGAAATCAGCACTCATAGGCAATAAAATTAATATTTTGTTTCTTTCCAAGAAACATAAAATAGAAAATTTTTAAAATAAAAAATATATTATATTTTTATAATTGAATTAATATACAGTTATACTTTGTTGGGGTCAATTTTAAACCTCTCAAATATAGTCCTAATTCGCTTAACCTATATTTAGGTTTAAGCAAAGAGAGATAATACTTATAATTAACTATTAAATAAATTACCCCTAAATGGATGTCAGTTTTGTATTGTATTTCCTGTAGTCATCGAAAGATTTCATATAGCACAATGTCACGGAGCCGCCAAGAATTGCCGGTCCGTGACGTACTGCAGCCGATCGGCTGTTACTGGTAAGTTCGTTTATAGATAAGCATAATTTTTTTATTGTATTTTTCAACAAACAGACGCTTCTGGCAACACCAAACCTCATATTGTTGCTTGCGTTCTGACTTCGGTACCAAGAGTTAATGTGATAAATTTATTTGTATCTGATGGACGGTCTATTCGAAGTATAATCGGTCAAGCCAGGGGCGTGCAGTCCATGGAAGCAAGGGAAGCAGTGCTTCCCCAAAAAAAAAATACAAAACATCTTCTAAAATCTAATTTTTGAAATAGGAAACCATTAATATAGTTTATATTAAATATGCTAAAATATTATTTTAATTATCAAGCCCATAATAAATGCGGCCTTGACTCCGACCCAGCCACAATAGAATATCGAATAGAATATATGCGGGCCGCTAGCTTCTCTGCAGCCAAGTCCTGTATGCTTGATTTCCTGTGAATCGAGCCAGAGGTTATTGAACTTTCCACTGGCTGTTTGCAATTTTTGCATTTCAGTCGCGTGCTTTAAGTGGTGGCGGAAGCTATCGTTGGAGTAGGTTCCTTGTTTGAACGGCTATCCGTGTGTTGTGTCATACGTACGTCGCGCCGTGCATGATGGGATATGGAAGACAATAATATGGCTGTGGATATGCAAATACCGTCAACTTCGGCTAGCGGTAATAACGTTGAAAATGTTGGAGAATTTAGTAAGAAGAGTGTGTGTGAATGTGTGGTGTGCGTCTTAATAATAAACGGATTTCAACATTAAACTTCGCTGATAAGCTTCAAATAATTTCCAAAGGGCAAAACCGCCTATGAAAAATTTAACCACAAAAATGAAAAACTGTATTAGACATTTTTAACCGGAAAAACAATACGAACAATTTAAATGGCTAACAGGGTGTGAAAATATAAGTAAATTATTTTGTTGGCCATGTTTACTTTTTGAAAATGAAAAAGGTCTCTGGAATAAAACTGGTTTTTCCGATTTAAACAATTTCCATAAAGCTGTAAAAAGACACATTATATCCAAAGCGCATTTACAGGCCGTCGTAAAAGAAAAAGTCTTCGGCAAAACCAGAATTGAACACGCCCTTAATAAACAGTTGGAAATTAGTACCGCCATCAGAATGAACTAGTCGATAAAAATAGGCAAATATTAAGAAGACTTATCGATGTTGTTTGTTTTCTCGGACAGCACGAATTGGGATTTAGAGGTTATGACGAAACAAGGGTTTCTTCAAATAGAGGAAATTTTCAAGATTTACTTAGTTTAATGGCTAAATATAATGATTGCTTAAAAATCATTTAGAGCAGTCTAGTGTTTTTCGCAGAACGTCGAATCGAATCCAGAATGATTTAATTTCCGCTGTTGCAACCATTATTCTAAAAAGAATTAAGCAGGAGATTTGCGAGGCGCAGTTCATTGCTATTGTTCTGGACGAAACAACTGATATCACTAATTTTAGCCAATTATCTATAGTAATACACTACGTTAAAACAGACGGAAGTATTCAAGAGCGATTTTTAGGTTTTAAGAATGTGTCCGAAAATCGTACAGCAGATGCATTATATACCGTAGTTTATAACGTTACTAAAGAAATTAATGGAGAGAAATTAGTTGCTCGAAGCTATGATGGAGCTGCAGTGATGGCAGGACAATTAGGGGGTCTGCAAGCTAAAGTTCGAGAAACTTTCCCAAGTGCTGTGTTTGTCCATTCTTTTGCTCATAAATTAAATTAAGTTTTATCCCTGTCCATCAATCACATTAAAGAGTGTAAAGTATTTTTCGTTACTTTAAGTGGCATGGCTGCTTTTTTTCCAAGTCGACAAAACGTACACAAGCTTTGGACTCCATTGTCCATAAACGATTGCCCAAAGTAGCTCTAGGTGGAACTATAATGGAAGACTTGTGTTAACAGTATCTGAAAATCGTGAATCACTAATTGAACTATTTGAGAATATAATATAAACATAAATATAAATAATGAAACGTGGGACTCAGAAGCAATAGTTCGAGGTGGTTTTAAAACGAGATTTTAATTTTAATTATTTGTTAAACATATTTTCAGAAATGTTTCTATTCTCGGACAATGTTTTAAATATATTACAAACTAAAACAAATGATATTGCTTTTTGCCTAAAAAAAATCGATGATTTTAAGCCCATGTTAAGCCAAAAAAGAGATGACTTTGACCTATTTTGGGAGAAAACGATGACGTTAAATGTATAGCCACAAGCCAAGCGTCTTCGAACAGACAAGGTGGGAGATGTTCAAATATCATAAAGACGCCTCTTTTATGAAATAATCGATCAAATTCAGCAACAAATAAATTATAGATTTAACGGTTTAAATGATTTTAAATTCCTCGAGCTCTGCAATTTTGATGCATTTAAAGGAAAAACTTTTCCAGAAGATGCGTTTAAATCTCTTCTTCTTCATTATGGTCAGTTCTTTGACCGAGTTTTACTCTTACAATTTTTAAAAGACAAGGAGCTGGAAGATGCCTTCACCGAAATGTCGAAATTGTGTGAATTAGTACCACATTACCGCACGCCCCTGGGTCAAGCAAATCTAACCCTCCCAGACATTTTAAAATAATAATATTTAAGAGCCTCTAGATCCCGCAAGAAAAATATGTATTCATTCCTTAGGTCTAGGGTCTGCCGATTGCAGCCCAGATAAGTTACTTCCTCAATTACATAGGATACAACTGGCAAGATTTGGATACGTTTCTAATATGGCAAAAGAAAATGGCTGCCCCACGTTTTTAAATTTTAAATTAAAAAAATAGAAAATGTAAAAATGATGTAATAAAAAAACCAAATTAAAAAATGCAAATATTTGAAGAAATTGGCTTATTTCCAAGAAAAACATTTCCAAAAAAAATATAATATATATGTATATATATATATATATATATATATATATATATATATATATATATATATATATATATATATATATATATATATATATATATATATATATATATTAATATATATGATAGTATGTTTTCATTCCACTTACACCAACGTCATAACAAGAAAATGATCCCCTATATATATATATATATATATATATATATATATATATATATATATATATAGGAACTATAACACAGGAACTGAGGAACTAAGCCTATTAACAAGAGTCGTTAACAAGAAAAAACGGTTACTACATTATATAATAATAATTTAATAGCTTTAGTTAACATATCTGAATTTTTTCTATTGTCATCGCTTTTTCTTAAAAAACCTAGAATATTTATATAGTACGATAGTTTGGGGTACCTGTATGTTTATTTTACAGTGCCGAAGTAATATGTTCTGGATCACTACAATTCTTTTTCAGGTTTTTCTGCCTTACGTAAGCTTTTATCAAATACTGTGTCATTTTCTACAAAATACCAAGATTGGAGCAAGTAGAGGAAAACGGCTGTAACAATGCAAATATATTTCTTGTAAATAGGGGACATAAGAAAGGCAAGACAATATAAGCCAGAACTAAAGCGTGTTCCCTTAGAACAATCACCTTATATTAAATGAGACTAAAATCTAATATCCGACAAAGGAAGTTCTACAGTTCATTACGCTACTCCACCTTATGTCTGTTTAAAGGAGATAAATTGTCTAATTAATTTTAAGCAAGCATCAAAGTGAACAAATGTATCTCTGGTTAGCTATTTTAAATGTATGTGTTAGCTCAAAAAACAATGCTACTTTTAACGTATGTCAAGTATTTATTACATTCGGTTAAATCCTAAAACTTTTAATTTATACAACCATTCTTATTGCGAGTGCTTATTATCGGAGCTGCATGCTCGATTTGAAAATCCCGTATTCGTCATCGTCGATGCAAGTGATCGTCGTGGAAAAAACGCCCTTTTTACCTTGTAGTCGCTATATCTAGAAAATGGTTTCAGATAAACTTTTAAAACTTGGTACGTTTTTAGAGCACACTTTTGGGGCTCTCAAAGCTGTCGAAAATTTGAAATATTAATTTAAAATTCACAGAAAACGTTTCCCTTTACGGTCTTTCAAACTCTGTTTAAAATAAGCGAAATCGAAATTTAGGTATTTTTTTTTATTTTTAATCCTTTTTTCATGTCAAAAGTGGCAGTTATTTGAAACTGAACTAGTTTCAAATAACTGCCACTCGATTACCTTATTTGGAGCAGTTGGAGCAGCAAACACCCTTGTGTATATTTCGGTAGATACGTTTTTTAGTAGACAGGCCGAGCTAGAAAGATTTTAATTTAATGTTTTGACGTATATTAAGTGTAGTCGATTTTGTTGTTTTTGAAACTATTGAGGCTTTTGCTTATTCACATATATACTTCATTGACACTAGGTGGATAAGTAATAAACAAAATTGATTAAAAGTGACAAAAACATATATTATGTTATACAAAGATAATTTGGATAGGATTTATATTTCTTTAAAAATTCTGGTTTGAGTGCAGTACATTGTTTTTTCTCTCGGTTTAACGGACATTTTTACCGAAGGCGCCGTTTTTTCGTAAATACAGTATAAAAATGTTTGTTTTCATTAGTTGGAAAGGTTTAGCTCGAACAATTTTTGATTAAAATAATAAAAACTCATATTTGCGAAAAAAATCTGCCACGATATATCGGGTGCTGAATTTAAAATAGCCAGGAAAAATAATAATCTTGAGTTGTATTTGACTCGAATATTTCACACACTATTCTATACATACACGCACATACAATGCAATTGATTGCAAATATTAAATGCCATCGAAAATATGGTGAAGTCTAAACCGCGAATCATAAGTGATTTGTTTGAAAAGCGGTCACGGCAAGCTTTTCACTTATTAAACTTTTTATGACGTAACTCATGAACAAAATATTCTGACAGAAGTCAAAATTATTATTTTCCTTAATTTATTAATTTTTTATCATATATATATATATATATATATATATATATATATATATATATATATATCTATATATAATATATCATAATAATAAACTGATTCAAATATCGTATTTAGTATACAGGTGGTTACTGAAACTTACCAGGTTAGTAACTCTTCTATATTGCGATTTTTATTCTAAAGCTTAGCCGTATTGTCTACTAAAATATAAAAATAATAAGAAATAGCAAGGAAGGTGTACGAAACATCACAATATTTTGACATGTTTGAAATCTAAGGACTGATTTACATACTAAATATACAGTTTTGTTTGCTTTTACTCTAATTAAATTCTAATCGGCAAGAAAGCCATCCTTTAAGATATTTGAACATCTTTGCAGTTTAAGGTCTTTAGATAACGAAAAACATGTTCCTCTATATCCGACAGTAATCGGATAGTGTGCCCGGTATAGCTCAAAACTACTTTAACAAATCTATGGTATCCGCTTTTATAACCTCTGCAAGTCTGAAACATCAAATTTAGTTTGAAAATATGAAATAAAGAAATTAAACGAAATTAAATAGCCACTTGAAATCTGATGCTATCCATTGGTCACTTGTTTTTATCGTTAAAAATGCGATATGCTAAAACCTCTGTTCTATCTAAGTACTCAACGTATTCATATTTATTAGGTCATATTGCACTATAATTCTTATAGTGCTAAATAAAGATAATGGTGTTTATACGAAAGACCTATTATTCTTTAAATAGAGAATAAAGGGTAAAACAAATTAGCCACATCAATTGCTCCCTTAGATATATGTTTGCTTTGGTGTTGCCGGAAGCGTGATTTAGGTTTACGTGTTTAAAAATACAATACAAACATGATTTAAAACGCAAATATAATTGTTGGGTTTTAGCGTAAAATCGGTCCATATACGAATTTCAATAGCCGATAGGTTGCAGTGTGTCGCGGACTGGGTTTTAAGCTACATGGAAATTTCTCGATGGATCTCATTTATATCGAATAATTTAAAAAGTTTATATTAAAAATTTAATAACTTTTCTTTAATATGACTATACATTTTTTTACGCAATAAGCACGCACTTTTACAGAAGTTGTTATTGATATTACTATTTCAAGCATGTCTTAAAAATAAAAATTTTCAATATTGCTTTTTACTATTTTCTTCCCTCTTTTTCGTAAAACTTACTGTTAAGACATTCACTCAATACCAATGACTATAACATTGACTAAATAACGTAAATTATTTCATTTACTTGGTGTATTATATTTAAAAGTTGCTTTAACGAAAAAAATACACCATGATTTTTTATGAAATATTTACATTTCTTTTTCAGACTTTGAGCAGCATTTGAAATTTGAAAACTAATTTAAATATATAAATCCTTTATCTAGTTTAGTTAACAATTAAAGTTGCCGTGTTTTTAATTTCCGACGGATTTATAGCTACTAGTGCCATCTATCAAGAACTCAAAAGCAGAAACAGTAAAGGGAATTGAATATTGATGAACTAAAAGTAACTATTTTTGTAAAAACGTTTTAAAAAGTACCCAGTATTTAACTGGCGGCTAGTGAAGAAAACTACGGATAAATTAATTTGCTTTTGTATCTCTCATTTCTTACTCCTACCATAAATAATAAATTATAATAAATCCATCTATATTGCATATTTTCGGTTAGACCAATGTCAGCGTATCTTACTTATTTTTATGTAATAAGTATAAGATATTGTATACATTATAGTACTGTATAGAAGTTAAATGAGCCAATATAACTTCTGTTCTAATAACCTTTTCATAATTCACATGCCATTGTGAATACGAAAATATCAGTCCCTAAGAATAATATAATAACAATGTCTTTGTTTAAATTTAATATAATATGAGTGAGAACAAGGCCGATTACTGATACTTAATGTTAATATCCGCAGCTAAAATTTCTTATTATCGGTGCTGAGATCGGTTTCACTTACTGACTCATTAATTTTACGATTCCAATGAGTGATATGAACCATTTTAGTGAGTTGATTCGAATGATTTCGATCAATAAAATGAGTCGTTTTGCCTTTCGTTAGAATAGGTGACGCTGCTTGAATTGACTGACACGTTCAGGCGTTTTTTTATCGTTTAACATTGCACAAATTTTTCAGTATAAAAAAAGTAATTAAATCAAATAGTTTGTATTATTCAAACAATGTTAGAATATTTACTACCGAGTCATTATAGATCCGGCACTTTGCCTAAAAATAAGAGTATCAGCAGGATTTTTTTTAAGTTCAACATTCAGAAGATTTTCGGTTAAGAAAAAGATAAAAAAATACTAAATAAATAAAATAAAAACTGGGAGTTCCCGCAGAGAAAGGTTTTAATTATCGCATTTAAAGGGCTTTATGTCAAAAAAAAAGTATTTTGGGAATATATCATTTCAGCTAAAAGAAGATTGAGCCATTTTATTATGTATGTTAATACTATTTAATAAACTTTTTTATAAAAAAAGTCGACCTCAAAAAATACCCTGAAAAGTGAAAACTAATATCTTATTTCACCTGGAAAATTTTACTCGGTAAAGTCGGCGCCAAACTTGTTCTTAATTACTTAATAACAAAAATATATTTATATACTGAGTGTTTTGATGTCTAATATCAGGAGTATAATGTCTCAACGTCTTTATTAGTTTGACGCCGACTTCACAAAATAATTTTTTCCAGATGAAATAAAATAATATTTTTCAATTTTAAGTGATTTTGTTTTATTTCGTCCTTTTTAGTTTCATTTTATTAGTACGAGTTTTATTGTCAAAATCAAGTTTAACAAATATAGGCACTGGGTCCTGCATATGATGTAACATCATTGTATAATAACATGTCGTATTATACAATACACAATGGTAACATGCATAATTTTTCTTCCTGGCAGAATGGTGAACGCATGTATTGTGCAATGTAACATCAAGAAAACAGTTGAAAATGGCGTCATTCCGCCATTTTTAACATTTTCTCAATGTGCTTGCTATGGGACCACTCCGATGACATCCTGAATATTCTCTCTGAATTTCATTTAAATTGGTTAAGCCATCGCAGGATAATCGATGTACATACATAAAAAAATACGTAGGATTGAGTTGATACCCTTCTCCTATTTTGAACCGGTTAAAAAAGAACACTTCGGGGAACTGGAAATTTAGCTAGTAAAATTATAAATTTTAACCTATATATTTGCGAAATTTTAAAAATAACTTTAACAAGAACTAAATCATTTAAACCAAATATACAATTCCTTTTAAGAAACTTTTTATATAAAAAGGTTATGGAAACAATTTCAGGAAAAATCAATACGCTTATTTATGCAAATGAAAATATAGTAATTCTTATAAAAGGGGTCACAAAAAGCACAATAATTTACATACACACTGGTAAAGAAACGACAAATTACCTAGATAATCTGCACGAACTAAACTAATTTTTTACTAGTATACGAAGTTTACAACTCAAGCTTTGTGTACACCATAAATGCTAATCTGTATAATGTACAGAAGCAAATCTTTGTTGATTTTGTTAACGAAAAATCGTTTTTCTATACAGTGGGTTTTAAACGTCCAAACAAAAATTCTTTGCTTTGCTCTTTACTAAGGTACATTGATTTTCTTTATTTAGTTAAAGTAAATATAGAAATAGTGTCTATTGTCTTTGAAAATAAAATAAACAAATACCGAAAGAATAAGAAAAATTTAGAAATCCTGATTTATGGACAACTGACAAAATCTTTTTCCAAAAGTACTAATGGACTTTCTGTAATTTTACCTCTATAAATGTGTTTTTACAATTACTTGCTTATTTTTACAGTTTTAAAAGTAAACATAATTGTATTTTTGAACTGTAACTTTACCTCTGGAAATGTATTTTTAAGTTTATGATTATAACGTTTTTTTTTATGTAAAATCACTATTTCTTTCTAACAGTGAGGGGTATCCTGTGACACAATCGAAAGCAATATTTTCTCGTAGGCCGCTAACATAGAAAAATTATATATTTTTGCTTTTTGCTACATATATCCTTTTCCGGCCAAGAAATCTAAATAAAGGTGTGTGAAAACACATTTTTATTTCTTGTTCAGTTTTACCATGCATTTTTAAATGCATTCGCCAAAATCCTTATGGGTCGCAGCCGGAACTCTCAGTAGGTGGCGCCAAATGTTATGCTTGGCTCGTGGAACTTTCCCACTTATATAGATGTTTTTGATTGTGTCGCATCGATGATTTCTTTATTCAAATCTCCCTGGATACAAACCTGTCTGATGAGGGTAAAGGCCCAGAAATTGATCGCAGGAAGGGTATGTGTTTCTAGATGACGATCTACTGAAGTAAAGTGGGTCACACTTCACTATTTCTAATAAAATGAAAGATTCATAACGATTGAAGTTCCGGTTAAAAGAAATTTACACATTTTTTTTTGAATATTTTTAGTTTATTGATTAAAATGTAATGTAAAATTTTTAAGTTAAGGAAGAATTGCTCGCAAAAAGTGAAAAACCAGCGACAAGGTCAAGTTCAAAGTAAGATGAAAAGGTACCTACGTATTAGAGAAAACTTCCTGCACGTCCGACCTCAAAAAAATGTGTTATGTATAGGCAATTTAAATCACATTTCGTTTAAAAATGGGTTCAAAAGGGTTCACGCGCTGCAGAAATACAAAGACATGAGTACGATTTACCATTTAAAATTTTGCAGTTACGTAGACAAAGGATCAGTGCAAGGCGGTAAAGAGCCATTTTGTAAAATTATAAGCGACGGTATTTGCGTCAAAAAGTGGTCAAAAAATGGTCGAAAATGGACAAATCTACTTCTATTTTATAATTCTAGATTTGATTTTTTCATAAAAATTCGCATTTAGCGCCCAACTATACATATTTCCCTATTAAAATCATATTGAAGCTAATACATATCTCTTATAGTTTTAACATAATATTGCAGCGGCGGAAGGCTTGCAGATGATCAATAATACTGCGTGCAGTTCCCACTTAAGTAAACTAGTTATAAAGGTTCACATAAAACATTTTCTTAAAAAGTGCAAACTTTTACCAACCTAAGCTTAAGTCTCCCTAAGCAATATCATCACATGTTTTAAAAGAATAGTATACTGGTATAGATGTATAAAGGGCTCAATACAGCCTTGGGATGTGGTTTTAGTGAGCCCTCTATTACATTAAAGATGTTTGACATATAGCAAACTTTAAGTGAAATTAAGTATAATAGAAATATGTCTAAGCATACCTCATTATGGTTTGTAGTTAAAGAAAATTCAGTATATGAGTGCCAACACTTTACAACAATTTTCTATTTAATCTTTTAAGAAAATGACGCTAATATAGATGCTTTCTGCCATTGATTTTCCCCCAAGATTTTTCTGCCCATTACTTCTTTGTAAAACATTTTTCTTAACATGATTGGACGGGTAACATACTCGCAATGATAGACAGCCCCAAACGCTTTTCTATTATAAACGTATTTCTTACCCTATTAAAGCGATTTATAATGGAAAGCGGTCATTTAATCTTCGAACATTAATACAAACTTATTTTATAAATTTTATGGAACTTTGCAGAAACTTTATTTTAACAAAACGATTTTCCTATATATGCACAACAATTGGCTTCGACTAAGGAATTACAATCGGGAATCCAGATCCAGCTATTGTTGTTAGATAGAGTTATTTTACAATCTAAATTTTAAAGTTAATCGAGTAACTGGTTGTCAATTTTATGGTATATTAAAGAGAGCCTTACGTAATGGTCAAAATGTAATTTTTAGTAATTACGAACACATTTTCAGGAGTTTTTAAAATTCAAACTTTCTCTCATTTCCTTTAGGAAATAACTTTATTTTATCAAAAACATTTTACCACCGTTTCTTGGTAACATCAAAGTTGTCTTAATTAATAAGTGCGCCAATTTGATATAAAAAGCCGTAGTTGATAACTGTGATTAAATGCTCCTTATTTTTAGCCAGGCACGTACTCAAAATGTGAACAAACGTAAGAAAATATGATTTTGCTTAATGCTAAAAAGGTATTATATTAATTCAATATTCGTTTTGACGTCCACATTTAGAGAACGTATGTGTGAGGTGAGCGTGCATAGTTTTTTACACTACTGATAGCGAGAAAAGATTTTTCTCTTTAACTACCGACAACCTAGCGAAGTTTACGTCCACATTAAGCAAACTTATGTGTTTTTCACCGTATTCGTTCGCCAAGTGAGTACGCCGCTGCTTAAAAAGTACGGCTTAACCACTATGCGAATATTTTTAGGTTTTTCTCATTTATTCTACAACTTCTAATAAAAATGTTGCACACAGCAGGTGCTTTTGTACCATCTAATATAATAATCCTATAATACTTTGAAACTGCACCATTGTAATAAGATGATTAAAAAGACTCGTATTAATAAATAGTTTTGATGTTATTCAATATTAATCAGAGGCTCAAAGGGTGTTTGCTCAGAACTATACAAATATTTTCTCTTACTTTCTCTTAGATCTGATTAAGTCAAAATGATGTATTTTGCCCCAACGTCTTTGAATCCTCTAACTTGGTATTAACTAATAACAATATTTTTGTTGTAAATTGATACTTGATGTTACCACTATTAGTCAGATGCGTGTGAGAGTTTTTTTTTAAGTAAGTAGATGGAATCTTGATTGACTCTGTTCTTCCTAATCCTAAGTTATCAACAACAAAAAACTGAAAGAATTGTTTACTTTCGCCTCTCTGTTTTTTTAAATGATGACCATAAGAATTATTTTTTATGATTTATGATATCATATTTAATTACACATACTCCTAGTATCCGCTAGTAGGTGGGGGCCTCGCGGATCCAATTTTTGATCACCTGACAATTGGACTAAATAACAGGAAATAAATCAAAATTCGCATTTTAATTCTGTGAAAAGTAAAACTAAATAGTTATATGAAAACAGAAGAGTTTTTAAAAAATACCAAAAAAAACACACAAGATCAAGCAAAATTTAATTTTCCTACTACTAAAAAATCTTACTAATAACGGATAACATTAAATCATACTTACTGGAATATAGCGTTTTTATCATCAATTGACATAAATGTAGAGCGACTAAGCTAAGACAAAGTTAGATTGAGTATAAAGTTGACTTGAAACTGAATTTTTATCAAAAGTTTAACTAATGGGTCAAATGATATTTTCTTGCATTGAAATACCCTTTGAGTATGCCCCTGACTCATAATGGATAACATTGAATCTTAATTATTATATATAACCTTTTTTAGTCAAATTGTTATAAGGGTACAAAGTAACACAAACTTAAAAAGTATAAGGATATGATGGTAAAATTTTGATAATATGACGTAACTTTAAAAATCCCCAAAAACGTTTTACTATTATATACTTTAACATCCATATAGTACAGGAAGGATAATCCTATTTAACAGCTTATGCAGAAAAAATTAAACTAAGTCAATTATTTTGCCTTGACGAAATGTTACTTAGTTAACCCTAGGTTCCTACAAATACTGGAAATGTTGTTTTGGCATTGGCAACAGACAAAATTGATCAATAGGATTTTTTTTTGTTTTCAATGGTTTTACTATAGCTGGTCAGAAATTATAGCGTTATCTGCATATCTAAATATTTTTCTCTATTGTATGTGATAAGGCAGTTAATAAAGCAAAAAATAAGGACTCTTCAAGCACCCAAGTACGATATTTTGTGTTGGCATTTATGAGAATCGAAGTATTCAGTTTCCCACCTGACAACCAATAATTGCCTCGTCACGTGCAACTGGGAAGATATTATTAATTAAGAATTAAATTTTGTAGCATAAAAAAGGTGGGCTCGAGGAATTGAAAAATTGCATACCGCGGCATGCATGGTTATTTATATATATATATATATATATATATATATATATATATATATATATATTATAATGCATTTGAAAATTAGTATGATTAAGTGAAGCAATTTTATTTATACTTATATAAGACTTTTTTGGATTACCACAATTCATCGGTTACAGATTTAAGGACTTACAATAATTTGTTTTCTAGGTGCGATTTTTTTTAAAAGGCTAAAAAAATAATTTTTCCAACATTTGAGTCTAATTGCAAAACACTTAATTGTTTTATATTTCCTTCATGCATAAAACGAGTTCTTTAGATAGTTTATCATCATTGTCTTTACTAAATGTACCGTTACGAGGAAGCACTCGATGTAGAATGTTTATTTAACCCAGCAAAAGTGTCCCTGCAACTTTCACTTAGTAGAGCTTTCGAAGCTAAGACAAGTCTTGAATAGTCAGTTTTCCGTTTTATATGTTGATGTTAGAGATTTTCTAATATTCTCATTCATCAAATTTAAGGCATATTTAAAAAACCATTTCAGATAGGACTGTCGAAACATAGATTCCTATTAAAAATTTGCAACATTACAAATATATTACAGGTAATTAATTCTCAGACAAATGAACTCAATCACTATAATATTTGTAGTCAAAATTGTATGCATTTTTTGTAAATAAGCATATCAGTTAGCAATATTTATAAATAAGGGTTATACCACATAGTCAATGTTATTCGTTTTCTGAATATCTAAATATATTGATTGCATAAGGTAATTGATTCATAAACTAAACTCGTCTCTAGGTGCGTTCTGAAAATATGAACAGACCTAGATAAAATGTAATCAAACAGTGGCTATATCTCATATATTTATATTGGTCTAAATTATTTAGGTGTAAATTGTACTGTGCTTTTTACTGTCCTGAACGAATTTATCGGCTACTTTCCATGCTAATTTTAAAACTGCAGTAATATCAATAGAATTTTACAAACAGCTTGGTTGGGCTTATCCTCCGATTCAAGGAGAACGCTGGGGCAGGACAAATTTTGAACGTCTTGTTGACACTCATTAATATAATTTCGCAGAAATTCAATAGATTAGGTTGGGTTAGGTTTCAGAAGTAGTGAAGTGCTGCATTGCAATCTACAGTTTTAACCAATAATGTCCTTCTAACGAAATACGACACGACCTACTGTAACTGTGAAATATATTTCAAACATCTGCTTGATCCTAACAGATATACTGAAAGTTAATCTTGGATCGAGAATATTTGGAATTCGTTTATAAAAATTGATTACTGCCCGCATATACCTTTTTTGCTAATTTCATCATTAATGTGCTTCCCACACAACACAGCCAAAATCCTTTGAACCCTTTCCTTTCAGCCCATTCAGTGTTTTGACCTACTTCCATTTAAGCTTTTCTGGGTTTCGTTATCGAATTTTATCCTCTCCGATTTGACCAAAAGCTTCAGATTGCACCAGCGATAGCACTTATTTAGATATAAACATTTGTTTCACATAGTTTTGAAACCTCCCAGGTTTTTTAAATCATGTCAGACTAAAGAAAATATGTATTTATATAAAGTTTCTTTCGAAAATCGACACGCCAAACATGTTGCACGAAATGATTAAAATTGAATCACTTTCAAATATCATTTCTTGTCAAATCGGAGTTAGGCGTATTTCCACCCTTTTTTGTGGAAAGTGTATGTTAATGTATGGCAAGCCATATAGTACCTTCTATTAACGACCCATAACAGAAATAAAGGATCCTTAGGTGTTGACACTTACATATAGACGTCCTGGTTCATTCTACCAGTATTCGTAGTTCGTATCCAAAACTCTCCAAATGATAGAATATTCCACTTGAATATATTCCATTGCCAAAATAAACTAATGTGAACATTAAAGTGCCTTGCTTAATTCAATGGCTTCTTTGCAAACTCTTTAACCCACTTGTAAAGCAGTTAACCCGACGTAATATGGTATATATTAAGGCTCTTAAATAGTACCGCCTAGATGGTCGTAAAGTATTTTTTCCAAAATTTGCAACAATATATTATATTTTTTTAAAATTTTATTTGATCATAGAGTCGTCATTAAGTATTCTGAAACAGCTGCCCTAGATAGATAACACACAGTTATCTATATTGTTCTACCAATTTTATTTCAAAACCCACATAATTTGAATGCATTCTCAAAGCTTTTGATTCTGTAATTTCTTAAACTTACTTAATATTTTTTCCGACAGAATCTCAGTAAGAACCTAAATTTTCTTGATCGACCCCAAAGTTGATTTTGTCGTACTAGCACGTATACACTTTACTTTACAAGTCGGACCCAAGTTTGAATACATTTACCTTATATGGGGCGCAGTCTCCACTTCAATTCTATTAAATTCTAAGTACCCGTGGATCTGTCCAAAAAAAGTGTTATTTGCCTTATTGATGTTTCAAATGTCACAAGGAAGCTTTACTCACTTGAGGATCATCGGATTGTGGGCGATTAGTCTCTGATGTACAGGGTATCCCATTTTCGGCACTTTTACGGGGTATCTCCCTTATTTTCAAGGATAGAGGTTGCCGTTTTCGCGACAATGTGCTACTGTTTTGTGAAACTAGCATAATTTTCATAGCCCTTTTAGTTTTTGAGATAAAATTTTTTAAAAATTTTCAGGTACCCCTCGTCTCCCAGCTATCTGATAACTTATCAAAAAGGCAAAAACTGTTTCTTATATGAATTTTTCCGTAGAATTCAGTGCTCCTTTCAGAATAAGTATACGGGGTCAGATCAAAAAGTTATTAGACCCTACTTAGTTTTTCTAAATAGGATACCCTATATATTATTTCTTATATTTATTAGGAATAATGAGGGCTTTCCAAAAAGATATACATGTATGCAGTTATTTTCAAAATCCAGCTCAAAACTCGAGATTTTGTAATTTTTTTTTGTGTCCAATTAGTAGGTTGTAGGGTAATTTGTACGGAACATGAAGAAATGCCAAAAACTTCGCGGTTTTGTCAGTTTTTGATTATAAATGAAATATTTTTGTGTTTCTATTTAACTAAATATTATATTTTTTTACTTTTTTTACAATAATGGCGGTCTACCAAAATTTTGAAAAGTATAACATGTTGGTTTGTTTCATACAATCTAATGAAAGTCCCCAGGAAGCTTCGGAATTATTTTTACGAAGGTAACGTATTTTGAGCATTATAGTTAGGATAATATCTTAGGAGTCCTTTTTGTTCACATTAAATATCCAGAGAGAAGGCAAGCTTTCCGAGACATATTTACCCGGTTTAATTCAAATTAAGTAGAGCACAGATAATTTATCCAGCCCCGACATAAAGCATACGCCAAACAAGATAGCGAGAGAAAAGAAACAAATGTATTGGGTTATGTAGACGCGACGCCTTCATCTTCTTGCCAGCAAATAGAGGAAGCGTTTGGTGTATCCAAGGCTGATGCTTAAAGAATTATGTGAAAATATAAGTATGACCCATATAAATTCCACATAGTTTAACATTTACACCCTGGCGATGCCGAGCACCGAATGTTGTTTTGTCAATGATATTTACAATAAATCTATACTGATGAATCTTTGGCAGACTCGTTATCTGGTCCCCAGAAAATCACCATTTAATTTTTGAGAAGGCACAACAAGGACGCTTGGGGATTGGGGTCTCTTGTTTCATTTTTAGTAGACGCATAGCCTATAGAATTTCTCACAGCACACTTATCTTCAATAGGACGGTGCCTCAAGCCACAAAGGTTTTTTCTTAAGGCGTTTCATACAAAATAATATATATATATATATATATATATATATATATATATATATATATAACATTGCATCAGTCTCTAGCGGAGCTTCGTGGGGCAATCGATCTAATATTCCGAAATTGGCAAAGAAGGCATATATATCTTTTGAACGCCAATTTTGCATTCGGGAAAATGGCCGTCATTTTGAAAACCACTTTTAAAAACACTTTGCTTTTTCAAAATCTTGTTTCTCTTTTGTTTTTCCTAACTTAAGTTTTAAGTAGGATAGATAATTGTTGTGTGGTTTTGAGTAAAACTCTAATTATTATACTAAATATTACATCTTAATTTACATACTAACTTACATACTAAAGATTATATATTGTAGATCATGTTTATGTATTATTACAATTTATTATATATACATTTGTGTAAAAATAGATTTTCCGTTGAAATAAATAAATAAATAAATAAATAAATAAATAAATAAATAAATAAATAAATAAATAAATAAATAAATAAATCTTTAGTATAATAATTACTTACATCAGTTTTTTTTCACTACATTTTAGCCATAGCCTGCTACCTACTGGATTGGACACTAAAGAGAAAATTTTAGAAAATCTCGAATTTTGAGCTTGTTTTTCAAAATAACTATATAGTGCATATAATTTTGAAAAGCCCACATTATTTTTAATAAATATAGAGGATATTAAAAAGATAAGATAAAGTTAGGTCCGATGACTTTCTGACCTCACTTCGCAAATTTATACTGAATTCTACGGAAAAAGTCATATAACGAAAGTTTTCGCCTTTTTTATATGTTATGGGGATTGAGTTCCTGAAAATGCCACATTTTCAAAAACTCTCTTTATCTTTATTTAAAAGACCTATGAAAATTCTGCTGACGCCATCTTTAATTTTACAAAAAATTAGTACAGTCGCGCAAACTGCAACCTTCTATTTTTAAAAACGGAAATTCCCAGCAAAAGTACCGAAACTAGGATACCCCCTACTAATATAATTTTACTCTATCGAATCAGCATATATTATGACGCCTCTGTCAGGTCAGGAAGATACAAGAATAGATTTCCATACATTCGCACTTCACAGTGCGAATAAAAAGACAAGATGATTCCACTTTGTTTGCCCACTTGTTCTCAGAAGATATTGCCAACAAGGTTCAAGATTTGAACTACAGTAGGAAAAAATGGTACCAATTTAATTTATATACTGCAGAAAGTTTTAACGACCTGGATAGTAAGCTGTCGTACTGTGAATTCCTTGTTTTAGTGGAAGGGTTTAAAAGTTAAATCACTGAATTAAAGATAAGTGAAAATTATATAAATAAATGATAATGGCTTTGTCACTTAAATTAGCCACCTGGAATATCCATGAGGTAACACCTACATTCAATTAGAAAGGTTTATTTTCTAAACAATAATCCAATTAAATAATTCTATATTGTAAGTTACCAACGACCAATCTAGTTCAAACTTATTGACCGATCGAAACAAAATTTATTCCTGAGAGAACTATTTTCACAGCCGGTTATTGAAAGGGAAACCTTTCCCATGGGTATTAAATATAGGTTTGTTGTCACTGCGGCTTAAATTGTGCTGTTAAATAGACATTAATGCCTTTCCAAACCGTACAGCTTTGGATTTTTTATCGCTCAATAACATGAACAGTCCTTATTGGACTAATGCAGACAGAATTATGTTAGTGTCTATTATGTGAGCGATTTAGCACATAAATTTTAACTTTTTGGCGAGTATATTAATAATAAAAATCTGATAGTTTTACATCAATAATATATCCTCTAATGATATTGAAATCATATATCTTGCGCGCAGCATCTATAGTATTCATATACACTTCTGGGTATACTATGGTTACCATTATGGTAACATAAAAATTATTGTTAATTAAAAGATATTGTTAGTTTAACAACAAACTGTACTTTAATGACCGAAAAATTATTTAAAGTTAATAAGAATCTTTATCAAATATTGTTAACATCTTACATGTTACTTTAAAAGAGAAATCACATAACAGTGGCGTAACAAGAAGAAAATTAAAATAATAACCAACTTTTTTAAATACATCTAGGAATTCGATATATGGTCCGGTTTTTTTAAATTCTCAATTCATTTAAGGAGAAAGAAGAAGGGTAAGTACACTGAGCTGTTAACTAGAAGAATATTGTCGACAATTTACGTGTTTATGTGTATATGTATTCATGAATGCTACATGCTATCACCTGCCGAAAATATATTTTCAACAAGTTCAAAGTACTATGCCACCATCAAATAAAATTGTATTTTTAGCTTAAATATAAAATAACTGTTCCAGTTGTAATAACAACAACCAAAACACAAAATTGATAACTCATCTCAAACTCTGGTAATTTTTACCATCGCCGATTTGTATTATGTAGCGCTGATGACGAGTCTTAAGTAAAATTTTTTTAGCAGTGTTTCGTTCTTGAATTACACTTACCTTCTCAAAGCTTCATGACTTTTCTCTTTTAGTAAATTAGTGATTTTAATAATAAATAGTCGTAAAAACATCTATTGTCAGCCAAGAATTTTAAGGTCAATCGCGAAAAGTTTTAAGGTGCATGTTGAGGAGGAAGGTACATATAGCTGTCGTCTTACGCTTTCATACTCAGGGCTGCTTCTAGTTTGCTTTTAGTAGAGGTTCTATATTCTCATAATTTTTGGTTACGTGGTGTGTAAGTGAATTCAAAAATTAAAAAATGAAAAGTCTCATTTAAAAAACTAAAGTTGACACCTGTCCTGTTTTTGAGACAGCCTACGTGCAAATGAGCTTGAACAATGTACAGGGTGGTCCACTTAAGATGCTCCTATACTTTATCTCAATAAATAAGACAATGAGAAAAAAAGTTAAATACAAAAAGTATTTGACCCTAAGTATATTTTTTAATTATAATATTTTTATGTATACAGGGTGTTCCGTTGTGCCAGGACAGTAACCAACTTTTTTCTTTTTAATGAAATGGTATGAATATTATTAGAAATTCTAATTCTACGCTTGATTTTGAGTATTTTTTGTCATCATAGCATACGAAATTTTGAGTAGTTTTTGAGAAAAATTAACTTTTCTAATTTTTTTCGGAAAAACAGGTTTTTGGAAAAATGTGATTTTTTCACACCTGAAGACTAAAATTGTGAATTTTGGTTATGGATCCGTGGGAGTGGTTAATATTTAATACTCTGACCTATCAAGAGCGAAAATCCATTATACTGGGTGGTCACAAATGACCATAAAAAAAATGTGTTTTTGTAACTAAAAAAACTTAATTTTTTTAAATGAAACACCCTGTATTTAGCACTTTTATTGTGTTTAGGATTTAATTCAGCATCATGACCAATTTTCTATAATAATTCGGGTATTTTTGTTAAAAATCTAACTAAACCTAAATAATACCCTATTCTAAGTTTTTTTTTAACATTATAATTAAATTTAACATTAAATCAAAAAGTAATGCAAGAAAGAAAGTAACTAATTACTTATTACAAAACATTTTCGACATAACCCCCGTCTTTGGCAATACAAGTAGTATAATATTACGGTTACGGTTTTAATTTTCGCAATAATAGCATTTCTAAACGCGTCTTAATTTTACAAGATATCCATGAAAAAACAAAACTAGTAAAATTGTTGCCTGGACACCAATAAATACACAGTTTTTATTTGACATTTAGTTGCCTCTAACTCTTTATAAAGGAAAAATGGCTTTATACAGTGTCCAAGAGCGTTTAAATCTTCATGAATGTTACATAAGAAATAATAAGAGTCCAGCATTAGCCCTGCGGGAGTATCGGTTGTTGTATCCTGCAAGACGTGGAGTGGTAATCAATAAACAAAAACGGCGCCCAAAAATTGTCCTAACAGAAGAAAAGCAATTAGAAATTCTCCTGTATTTTGAAGAAAACAACGAAAATTCGCAAAGAGATGCATCCCGAGATCTACCGAGAATTAGTAAGACTAGTGTTCAAAGGACTTTAACTGATAATAACTACCATCCGTTCAAATTTTTACCAGTTCAGGAATTATCCCAACAGGACTTTCAAACAAGGCTTTTTTATTGTTCTCTCATGATGGACAACCATTTTGAAACTGACATTTTTAAAAATATTTTATTTACCGATGAGGCAATTTTGGATTTTTTTTATGGGGCAACCTAAAAAACGAGGTGTATAAAAATAGGTGCAATACTGTTCAAGATTTAAAAAGGAGAATTAGGCAAGAGGTAGAAAGACAATGCAACAGACGCGGTTAGAAATGCTATTGCGAGAATTGAAACCATGTATACTACTTGTTTTGCCAAAGACGAAAATGTTTTGTAATAAGTAATTAGTTACTTTTTTTCTTGCATTACTTGTTGATTTAATGTTAAATTTAATTATAATATTAAAAAAAACTTAGAATAGGATATTATTTAAGTTTAGTTAGATTTTTAACAAAAATACCCGAATTATTATAGAAAATTGGTCATAACTTTTAAACTACTCATTTTTGGAATATAAACTATATATATGGAATGATGCAGAATTAAATCCTAAACACAATAAAAGTGCTAAATATAGGGTGTTCCATTAAAATAAATTAAGTTTTTTTAGTTACAAAAACATTTTTTTTATGGTCATTTGTGACCACCCTGTATAATGGATTTTCGCTCTTGATAGGTCAGAATATTAAATATTAACCACTCCCATGGATCCATAACCGAAATTCACAAATTTAAGTCTTCAGGAAAAACCTGTTTTTCTGAAAAAAACTAGAAAAGTTAATTTTTCTCAAAAACTACTCAAAATTTCGTATGCTATGATGACAAAAAATACTCAAAATCAAGCGTAGATTTAGAATTTCTAAAAATATTCATACCATTTCATTAAAAAGAAAAAAGTTGGTTACTGTCCTGGCACAACGGAACACCCTGTATACATACAAATATTATAATTAAAAAATATACTTAGGGTCAAATACTTTTTGTATTTAACTTTTTTTCTCAGTGTCTTATTTATTGAGATAAAGTATAGGAGCATCTTAAGTGGACCACCCTGTACTGGTAAAACCATCGAACCGGCGTAGCTTATTTTTCCATTTTTTCAAAAAAAAATTGGATGGTTCTCGGTATAATAAAAAGTGGTATGATTCTACTCTAGCAGGAAATAAGGTTATCCCCATAAAATGTTTAAATTCAAGGGCTAAAAAAATACTATTGTACAGAATATTACAAATTTATTAATATTGTAGTACAAACTTTGAAGGAGCAGCTAAGTTATAGTGAGTCAAAATTGCAAAGTTTTGAGACACGCGGAGTCGTAATTTGAAATGAATTTTATATTAGTTTTACTTTTTCTGTGTTTTTATTAGTGACTATTTTTTGAATTTCGTCCTGCTTTAGTCCTAGATTATTTTGTTCATAGATTTGTGTTCCCTTATCAAGCTAGTCTAAAATACAATATGTTAGAGAATATTCTACCTTTAGAATATTTTTTTTATTACATCTATTAAAAACTGAAACATACAGTGCCCGTCAAACTGAATGGCACAATAGAATATCTGCAGAACAAATAAATATATTGCTTTGAAAATTTGACTCTGGCCATAAGTCAATATAAACTTGTATGGTGTTGTCGCTTCTACCCTGAACCTGTGGCAACATCTGTTTGCTAAATGGAGTAGGCTGTATGTTTTGGATTTTTTGTGTTTTTCTGAAGACTTTAAATACTTTTTGTGTTAAGATTCCTATACCTAAAATGAACTGTTTTCGAGAAAATATGGATAGAAAACTGACACTTTTAATCTTCTGAAGCCCTGTAAATGCCAAACAAGTTGTCATTGCGTACGTGGTCGCATTATCCAGATTTTGTGTATACGGAAATCGGCTGACGATTCGTTTAAAAAACGGGTAAATATCATTTTCAAACATTTTTATTCGTTTTCAGTCGAATTTTCGTTCACTAATTTATGCTGGAATCTCGATTAACAGTATTTGAGATCAGGGCCATTAAAATGCTCCATTGATGATTTCAACACCATTGAAACTTTTTATTTCAGTTAAAACGAATTGATTAAAAATCCATTTAAAGTCTATGGGGTGTTACTCTATGTTTTATAAAAAAAAGTGTGATATTAGAGTGCGTACATTACAAAACTTAATTACATATAAGTTAGACAAGGGCAGTGAAGTTCAGTGTAACTTATTTTCTCTAAATAAAAAAAATATATATCAGCTTCGCAGTGGACAAAGATCGGGAACCTCGGCTATTATCATATTTTATGTCAAGATTTGGCTAAATATGCTTAAATAATACACTGCTGTATTGAAAATGAAAACCTTTTTTAAGAAACCAAAAAAAGTCTAGAGCTGTATTTAAAATTCGAAGAAGATAGAGATTGCTTAAAAATTGATTGTCAGAGAAAAGTCTGGCGGTGTTAGCTAGATAAAGATTTGATAAATGTTGCTTGGAAACATTTTTATTCGTAATCGCTTTATTTGCTGACCAATAATTTATTCAGGAAAATCTGTTCATTGTATTAGAGAGGACCAGTGTAAACCACGCTTGATAATTTATGCTGAAATAGCTTTAAAGCAAGTCGACTTTTCAGCGGCTTATTTACCGACGCAGGAAGAAATGTCCCGAGTAAATTATTTTGTTTTTCGTTAAGAATATCGGAAAGTAATATTTTATTTTTTCTGTTTTAAAAAAGTGTATGTTTTTTTACTAAAAAACTGTAGACTTTCAGTTAATCCTTACAAAAAAACAATGAACTTTTATTCGGAACATTTTTTCTTCGTCGTTTAATAAGACGTTGAAAGGTCGAAACGTTTTTCAAAGACAATCGACATATCAGATGATTGTCGGTGACCCACGACGAGAATTTAAATTCACTCCGATATCCTCTTCAATTAAATAAATATTTTTCAAAAATAAGCTAAAATATTAATGTTAATAAATGGACAGTATATTCGAAAATAGATAGTGCAAAAACTATTATTTAATTTTCCTGGGTGTATTTGTAAATACTAGCTGGCCCGGCCGACCTTTTTCTGCCTTTTCTGTTAGAATTTCCACATATCGCCCAAGAAAGTTCAAGAGGAAAAACATATTGGTTTTATAGAAAAAATACACAATAAAACAATACAAAAAATAGTGTTGAGAGGTCTAGGTAACCAGACGATCATCTCAAAAAAAAAATGTAAATTGGTGCAGTACAATTCCCACACGCACTTTCTGAAAAGTCCGGCTTAGTGTTTTAAATATATATAAATGGCAATTAGCCTGAACCGTAACTTAATGATAATGAATATTCACATATACCGAATGGCTCAGCCTTATAACCCTTTTCTTTGAGGACATATTAAAATGAAATTTTGATTGCTTACATAGGACATAATTTTGATTTTTTTACCGTTATAGTGTTGCCATATCTTCCTATATTTTCGAATTTCTGCTTTCACCTTTTGAATTATTATTAGATTTTAAGTTCAACAATGTGTCAAAACACAACCTTCGTATATAATGAATGTCTAGATATTACTTAAATCTAAATGAATATTATTTGTAAAATTATTTTTTTGGCTAACCCGGTTTTTTGGCTGACCCCATAAAAGAAGTTGAGTATTTCTTAAAAATTTGTTTGAATAATATTTGAATGAATGGCAAAGAACAAAAAATATAGATTAAAATTGAAATTTGGCTCAGACTTCATTTTGGGTTGTAGATGCGGACAAGAAAGAATTTCTTGAAAAGGGGGAAAATTCATTTTTACTTTCTTTGCAATTTGCCTTTTGTTTTCGTCAATAGGTTTCATGAATATTCTAAAAGTAAATTTCTGGTTTTTGCTTTTTTTTAAATCTTTAACTAAATGAGATGTAAATGGAGGCCTAATAAAATATTTAATAAGTTGAAAAACTACTTATTAAATTAATTTCAAATTCTGCAAACATTAAGTGTGATAGAGGTAAATTGGTAAAGTTGTGGTACGAATTTAAGATGGCGAAACAAAATAACGACCAAATAAAATTTTTAAAATATCAACGTAAAAAATCCTATTTAATTGACTTTATATTTTGCAGAAGAAAATAAATGTGAAAATGACGGTGTATGTCAACGTAAAAACTACTTATTGAAATTATTTTAAATTATATCAGATGATAAATGATTCCCAATCAACGGCTTTGAAAGATATTTGTTATCTAAAAATCAGTTTCTGAATTTTTCGAAATTCAACCCTTAAGGAGGTCAAAATATGTTTATAATTTTTTTTTAATTATTATGGAACGCCGTTTTACTTTTTAGTCTGCTATATGCCCGGTATTAATTTAAATTGAATGGGACTTCATTATGGCAATTTATTTTATAATATTACAATAAAAATGTGATTTTAACTGAATCCTTGGAACATCCAGAGCTAAAGCTATAGATATAGATTTTTAACTATCAATTAATTTGATTTAGCTATTAAAATGTATGTCAGGATATTTGGATGGGCCTTTACAAAATGAAGTCAATTTTCATTATATTATAATTAAAATGCATTTTTTTTATTATAATATGATTTTATTACTTACAAATTTGTTGATATCAATATTTATCCAATATTTAACGAATACCTTTGTAGTATTCTGTGGGAAACAATATAACCGATTATCAATTTTTATGAATGGTATTTTCATTTACAGCAATTTCTATGATTATCTGTTTTCATTGAAACCAATTTCCATTGATATCAATTTCGATTGAATACAAGCCCCTCGAATGCATTTTTATTATCAGAAGTGTCGCCATCTATAGCCTCCCAAAAGAAATATGTGTTTACGTGAGTGCGTTCGATAATTCATATTAATTTGCGAATGGTGGCGTCTTACGAAAGAGAAGTCTTCGCGCCAAAAAAGTTTTGTAAAATTCTGGAGCCCCTCTGGTCTGGTATTCTGTGTTCTGAAGTATGAGCCGACTTCGTTAGTTTGCGTATTGCGCTAACATTGGATTGCATTCTAATAATCTTGCTTGCTGAATGTTTAATATCATTTTTGCACGACGATGATACGGATCGAATTCAAACTCGTCTTTCACGCGCAAATACGTCACATCGATGTACAGCGTTTAGGAGCCAAATAGGCCGTAATGCATAGTCATTTGAAAACGTTTGTAGAATTTACGCTTCAATAAAATGTTTGTTAAATTATTAAATTAATTATTTTGAATCTATAGATCTTATTTTCAATACTGTTTATTATGTCCTACCTCTGCACTTGCGGGCAGTAGAAATCGAGATTGAAATTATAATCGAAAAACAAAAGTGACAGATATAAGATATTTCAAATTTCCAAAATAATACATTTTCAAAAATGTGGATTGTTGCTTACCGTCAGGCTGTTAAGATAAATTTTAAAAAAATGGTAATTTAGGATATTTTTACTATAAAAATAGAACAATATGGTTTTAGCTACCTGTATTTGGTTGAACCTGGTTTGTATTTTTCAATTGCAAGTAAAAACTAAAAATGTCAATAGGCGGCACTATGCAGCAACTCAAGTAACAAATGGTATAAAATATGAATGGAAGTTTCCCCTGCAATTATTTTACTTGCAGCATTCTTAATTTTTGTTTTAAATTAATAAATTGTTTTAATCAAAATAAATTTCACGAATCCTCACGATTAGCACTTTAGATAATCTGATATTTTTAAACTTCAATTTCATTTTCTTGCTGAATGCTGAAGAGACGTGCGTGGGCATACCGTTGTAAGTGTATCGTGGTGTTAATCATAATTTTATAAACAATGAGTATTAAAATGGGACTCGTATGTTGCGTTATAGAGGCTGCTTTTCTAGAAGCAACAAAGCGAAATTAACTACTTAGGATGGTTGGGGCTCATCTGGGCGAGGCGAAGTTTTGCGATGGCAAAAAAAAAACGGTCAATGGGTTTTACGTATTTGAAGGCCTTTCGGCCGCAACTCAAAATTTACGTGATGACAAAAAAAGAAGAAAAGATCCTCAGTTTTGTATTTCGCTCGCTGATGTCTCCCGGGGGCATTATTATAAGTAACCGACAATCCGTCCATTCGGAGTTTCCGATACGAACCGATTGGTAGGTATGTAAGAAACCGACGAGTCAGACTCACTTGTCGGTTATATATTATTGTTTATTTGGAGGGTCACGTACGCACAAATCCAATATATCTTATATTTTGTGTTTTTATATTTTATGTTTATTGTTATATTTGCATGGATATTTCAAATGCAGTATTAACTTGTTGTAAAAGCGACAATAGCAAAGATAAAATGAAATTTCCTGACACCGTGAAATACAAAGAGGTATCAGGTAATACCTACAAACTGCAAATTTATTCAAAGGAAGATGTCGAGGTAAGTTTAAAAGCCCTTTTCTTATCTGATAATGTACGAAAATTAGGCTGTTAACATTTATTATTGACCATTGTCAGAATTAAATTTTTCATTGGTAGTAGCTATTGACACGCCGGCGCCGCCTGTCGTGTCATAAGCGGTCTTGTTTATATTTGTTACGACTAAAAGCTGTTACCTACTCTGCTAGTGTATTAGCTAACCAACTTGTAAACTATAATAATAAGAGTAGTTTGTGTCATTTTTTTAGCCTAGCAATATAATCATATGGTTATAGGTTACGTAATATTTTTATTTTGGTATTAATTTACATCACTGGGGAGTACTTAATTATTGTGTAACATATTTTTTTAAGTGTCGAGGAAAGGTTTTTAAAAATTTAGGAAAGTTTAGAAAATTTTATTTTATAAAACTATTTTACGGGTTTGAATTTAAATCCTATAAATGCAGTTTGTTCTAGAAGGATTCAAACTGGTTTAAAAACATATCTATCTTATACTCTTCCAAATAATAAATCAGCAAAAAAAAGTTTCCTTTAGAAAAAAACGAGCAGTTTTCTGTAACAAGTCACTGATGTTTTGAAGCAGCCTAATTTTACACACAGCTCATACTTAATAACTAGTAATTATGTTAATAATCTTAACTAAAAATAACACTAAACAATTAATATATATTGCACTTTATTATTGTATAACACATCCTTAAAGTGTCAAGAAAAGGTTTTTAATGAATTAGGAAAGTTTGTAAAATTTCATTTTATAAACTTGGTTTACGGATTTGACTTTAAATCTTATAAATGCCGTTTGTTCCAGAAGGATTCAAACTGGTTTAAAAATTGTCTACCTAATACGCTTCCAAATCAACGATCATTACACCGAAATGATCGTTGTCCAAATAATAATAATTCAGCAAAATTGAATTTCCTGTTAAAAACAAGATGCTTTGTATAACAGGCCATTGATGTTTTGAAGCAGAATAATTTTATACAATATACACAGCTAATAGTTAATAACTAATAATTATGTTAATAAGGGTATACGTTGCAAACATATTGTTTAAAGGGTTTAAAAATAATACCATATAATAGGATAATCTTTTTTTTTTAATCGCGAAAATGTTTTTGTTTTTTAGTTGCTGATGGTTTTTAGCCAAAAAAATATTATACAATGTAACTTATTAGGATGTTATAAAGTGATACATCATTTTTTAAAATATGATGCTCTATATTACTAAAGTGCTGGTCAGACAAACTTACCCAAGCAAATTTTTAGGCAAAATTCAAAGGTAAATAATTTCTGGCAGAGCTGAGCTATTCAGTTACGGTTATACCCTGTCATTTTTGCCAAATTTTATATCACCAGGTAACGATTTTATTTATTTTTTCTAACTGGGTAAATCTACACCCGAATACCAAGAAACATATTTTAGCGATTTTTTTCTCCGTTATAGATATACGAGGTTTTTTCAAAAATGTGTAAAGTTTTATATTTTCTTATATTTGCGCCTTCTGTATTTTTCAAACAATTGGTTCTGACCTGATTTATGATCAAGAATAATGGCTCTAAAAATGTTAATATAATCATTATATACAGAGTCGTCTTAAAAGCTGAGCAGCATCATTTAAATTCAAATATTTTGCTTTTGATTTTATAAACTTTTTAAGCAACCAATAAGTTACATTTATTTCCAGAACACTAGATTTTAAAAAATTTAATACCAATTTTGGTAATCGTAGAACTTTGTGTCGGGACGGTGTTTACCATTTGAAAATTGCTTCATTTTTAAGCACTTGAATGAGCTCTTGTTTTTATTTCATTTAATATAAGAATAGAGTATTCAATAATGAGTACTCAGTTAGATGTTACCCACAAAAAAGATAAAAACTTTAATTAAGGGTATACATATGTGCAAATTATAAAGGGGCAATGCAAAAAATGACGATTAAAAACATTTTTTTTTCATTTGGCAAAAAGTATCTTAGAACATCTTTAAAGTATCCTCATAATTTACTCAAATGGCAGAAAAAATAGTTAAGCTATAAAAAGTTTAAATCTTTTAAAATTAAAATATAATTAAATTTCTTACCTTAAATTAAAAATATCATGTTTCTATCATCGTTATACGACTATGTTTATTTCTTTTTAGTGGCGCTCTTAAGACCTCTTCAAATATATATTTATTGGATCTTTGGATTCTACAATACAGGTTTATAAATATCTGATTTAACACACCTTATATAGCTATATTTAAATGTTTTAAAAATACTGATGTTTAACAGTGAGGAAATCGGGTCTATTATTGTCATTTAAACCAATGATTATCTCTCCAGAAATTATTTGAAGATAAAATTTGAAAGTAAGTAACGTTTAACAATAAAAAAATTACAAACTTATATTATGTTAGTCCCCCTGCTAGACAAAATCTAAACTAAATATCTTCAAATAACATTTAACAAAAAAAATCAAAAACTAATATTTTGTTGGTTCTTCTGCTAGACATATTATTACTTCCCGATAGCAGCCGTTTTGGCATTGTGTCTATAATATTACTAATAAAGCTTATCTAAAGTTTTGGGTGATACATCTTTTAATCTCACTTTAAGTTTTAAATAAGACCGGACGTGCTCTATTATATTCATGTAAGATACTGTTTGCCAAATTAAAAAAAAATTTAACCGTCTTTTTTTGCATTTACCCTGTATAATTGCAAATCTTTTTAGAACGTTTAGCACGTAAAAACAACCAGTTTTTTTTTTAAATTGTAACTTTGTTACTCTATTCTTATGTTTAACCCGAGGCTTAACCCAGTAAAAATAAGAGCTCATTTAAGTGCTTAAAAATAAAGGAATTTTTAAATGGTAAAAAACACCCCTACACAAAATTCTACTATTGCTAAAATTGGAACAAAATATTGTAAAATCTAGTGTTCTTGAAGTTGGTGTTACTTGAAAATTTGTCAAAAATTAAAAAAAATCAAAAACAGAATATTTGAATTCAAATATTGTTGCCCAGTTTTTGAGAGGCCTCTGTATATGATGACCATATTAACATTTTAAAAGGCATTACCCTTGATCATAAATCAGAGCAGAACCAATTGTATGAAAAATACAGAAGGCGCATACAAAAGAAAAATATTAAAATGTACACAAAAATTGCTAGAAACAGTTTTTTTTTTGTATTAATATGTAGATTAACCCAGTTAGAAAAAATAAAAAGAGCTACACTTTTTAAAAAAGTTCTGGCAATATAAAGTTTTGTAAAAATGACAGAATTTAACGTAACACCTTGTATAGGTCAGTTGTGATGTAGTTTTAAAGCTGTCTATTTTCGAGAACATTGCTTTAATCCTGAGCGATTAATTGTCGAAATCCGCAACTCAATATTTCAACTTTATTAGAAATTATTTACCTTTGAATTTTGCCTAAAAATTTGCTTTCGTCTGGTCAGCACTTTAGTTAAATATATACTAAAAAACATAAAATACCATGCGGTAAATGCAATTTTATTTTTAGAAATTTATACTGGATCTTGAGAAGTTTACGAGAGTCACTTGGAGCATACACAAAACTTTTAAAACAAGTGAGCAGACGCGAAATCTATTTAAAAGAATATATTATTGCCACTTTAATACACGTTGTAGAAAAAAAACAAAAGAAATAAGGGAAAAAAAGTCAAGAAATATAAACTGCCCTGCTAAGTTATTTATTACAATAAAACGGTTTTTTGAAAACTCTAAATCGAAAAATAAAATTGATAAAGAATATCCATGTGTAGTAGAATTACGTAATATAATCATAACCACAGAGTGGATGTTGCTGATGCTCTTAGGGAAAGGCCTGTGGGTCCTGATGCCAAACAAGAACTTTTACGTTTATTTGAGAAAGGTCATTCTGCTGGTTCTGCTTACCACACTTTTTACACAATAAAAATGGAAGAGTATGGAAATGAGTATCATGAAAAAATTTTTGATCGTTTCTATTTTCCTACAAAATCGGATGTCACAAACTTATGGCAAAAAACATTCAAGCAGCAATATGGTGAACGAACTGGTTCTAATATGTTAAATAAACTCGAAGAAATATTGTCATCGCAAAATGGAACATTATTTAAAATAGTAAAAGTAGGCGACCATTATGCAGCCGCTATATCTACACCATTAATGCAGAGAGCGCAGAAACTTCCACAAGCATCCGAATTATTATTTGTAGATGCTACGGGAAATTGCGACTTACAAGATCACAAGGTTTACTTTTTTGTAACCCAATCAGAAATTGGGGGTGTTCCAATTGCTTGTATTCTTAGCAGCAGTCAAAAAGGAGAGGTCTTTGATGCCGCGGTTGAAGCCCTTCTCGGTTCTATAGCCGTTAAATTACAACCTCAGGTCATAATGACAGATGATGACCTTAATGAAAGAAAGGTACTAAAAAAATACTTCCCAACTTCTAAATTACTTTTATGCGTTTTTCATGTTCTCAAAGCATGCTGGCGCTGGGTGAACATGTCAAAGAATGCTGTACCTAAAGCTGATAAACAAAGTTATTATCAACGTTTTAGAAAACTTGTATATGCAAAGTCAGAAAGCGAACTAGAAGAAGCAAAAAAATATTTTTATTCACACTGTAGCCACATCCAATTTCGGTCATATGTTGAAAAATTATTTATTCGTATAGAAGAGTGGTCAGTATGCTACCGCCAAAATCTTCCGTTAAGAGGATCAGATACAAATAACTACACAGAAGTTATGTTTAGACTTTTAAAAGACATACCGCTTGAAAGAACCAAGGCTTTTAATTTGCCTCAGCTAGCAGATTTTATTTGCACAAGTTTCGAAAGTTACTTTACTCAAAGAATACTAGATATTATTTTAAAAAGAGTCTGCAAAGTTGTCCAAGAAACATATATGCCCAAGGAATCAAAAATAATAGCGACTATAAAGGATTTGGGTGATGGACAATATATTGTACAAAGTTTTTCAAACTCCGAGATTTTTTACACTGTCGATATGATTTTATGCAAGTATACTTGTGCTGTTGGTTACAATGGCAAGCACTGCAAGCATCAGGCAGCAGTTATTTTAAAATTTAACATCCTGTTCACTATGAATACAATATCATATCAAAATAAACTTTCTCTGTTTCAATTAGCAACTGGAAGCATAGCAAATCAAAAAATGTTTTTGCCACTTCTGCATGATGAATCCAGTTTAAATTTAAAATTCAAGGAAACCAATACAGCGGAAAGTACTAATAACAATGCTGACGATCTTTTCGAAGTCATTGATGAGCATACTACTGAATCAGATACACCAGGTAAAATTGAAGAACTGAAGGCAAGATGGGGGCAACACACAGAGCATATTTTCAAAAATTTAACTGATGACCCTATTAATTTTATCCCGGCAGTAACAGCTTACCTCGATAACGCCAATAAATATGGAAAATCCATTCCTGCTTTACTAAGCGGACTTCATACTTCTTTTAAGTATAAAGGGCAACTGTCGCATCATTGTAAAAAAAAATTATTACCAGAAGGGGTACTAAAATTGGCGTACAACCAACAGCTATAAGCCGACGAAAAAGTGGCATTACAAGTAAAAGAAGATTATTAGGAAAACCTTCCGAAGGTGAAAAAATGCACATAACAAAAGCTCCACATTCTTTGAAGACATGTGTTTTAAAAGGTAAATCGATAGGTGACACCAAGCAGAGGAAGTAATTATAGAAAAATAAGTTATAAAAAATTATCTATTCTACTTTTAAAAATATATTTTTTTTTAAATATTAATAAAAAACGTTTTTTAGTGTTCTTGTATTTTTATTAATTAATTAATTAAGCCGATGAATCAGGCAAAAACCTCGGTTACAATACCATTTTAATAACTCGCCAAACATCTTTATGTAGCCGACAAACGAGTCTAACTCGTCGGTTTCTTAATATCACATCATAAGGTTCACTTCGGAAATTACGATTGGACGAATTGTCGGTTACTTATAATAATGCCTCCCGGGGCCCCCACCACATTTGAGCTTTACGCGTTGTGGCCTTTGCATTTCAATCATTAAATCCCCGCAAAAACATGACGCGCAAGCTCGGTGCTAGGGCCACTGTCGACGCGACGGCGGGGCCTGAGGCAGTGGCGGGCCGTGAGTATATGAAGTGGGAGGGCGAAGGTAAAAAATAGTATTCGAATGACGTGCGACGCCGACGGTTTGGCAAACTACTTTCAACACTTCGAGATTTTAGTTTTAAATAAATTTGTACAAGCTATTGTCACAGATTAAAAAACAATCTGGGAAGTAACACTTATTTTCTCGGTTAGTGATAGTGTCTGATTCTGCTGTTGATCAAAGGTTTATAATTTGAATCGGACATTGAATTCTGATTTATTTTTTAATTTATCAAATATATATATATATATATATATATATATATATATATATATATATATATATATATATGATTACTTTTTATTTTCTTGGGTTAGGGTCCTCGTGAATTAAATTAACACATTTCGTTTGACAGAACTCATGTTACAAAGTTTTGACGTTTCGGTCAACTTGGTGATCTTCATCAGAATACAATTTTTGGTCTATAAAGAAATTTATAACAATCAGGAGATAGACTAGAAAAACAATTCGATGTCTTACCTCATTAAAACCAAAATCCGAAGATTATGTTAATATAAGACAATACAACATTTTTAAAAATTCTACACTAAGTTTGTACATATATAAACTAACAAACACGAAAACAACTAAAACGACTACTGACTTATTTTACCATGTTCTGAAAGAGAGAAATTTATATCTATTAAGGGGTTCAACTCAGTTTCTTAATTTATGATTTTAATTTATGTATTACTTAATAAGATTATGATATATTTTACTGAGTTGTTTTGTATCGGTTTTTGCATTTATAGAGTGTTTATTTTTTTGTATCTCTATCATTTCGTGGAATTCTCTTCTTTTTTGATGGTGCTCGGATTTTAAGATTTTAACATTGTCAAAATCGAAAGAATGTTTGCTTTCACTAGTATGTCTTGTTAATGCCGTCGTGTTCTTTTTGTCATATTTGTGTCCTTGTATTCTATTTTTTAAGTACTGACTGGTCTGTCCAATGTATACACCATTGCAATCCTTACAAGGGATCTCATATACTATATGTGTTCTTTTTTCTTTTGCAGTTTTTGATTTTAGTTTACTGAAGTTGTTCTTTAGGAGGTTATGACCCTTATGGCTGACTGTAATGTCGTGTTTTTTAAATACATGTTGTAAACTTTCCGATTTTTTTGGTATATATGGTAACGATATGTAGTTGGTGTTATTTTTATTAGGTCTCATGTTTTTGTTAGAATAAAATAAAAAGTAATCATATATAAAGGAGGGTCCAAGAAAAATAAGTTATTCCTACATATATATATATATATATATACAACCATTATTGTTAAGCCCCAGTTTATACAATGATATAAAAATTTCAAACAACACAACCTTTATTTTATTGGTAGTTGTAAAATAAAGCAATGAATGTTCTTCCAGCAAAATTTATGTTCTGAAATCTAAAATGCGTGTTTAAACGTTCTATCTGTAGCACCTCCACTTTGGGTTTTTACCTAGTTTGTTTCATGATATATATTACTGTAACACGGTTGCCATATCTTCTTTTAGTTCCGAATTTCTGCTATTAACTTTTGTTTTTTAAATGGGGAATATTATGCCTTTATTTGCCGATTTTTTAAAATACTGCATATTGTTGTGGGTATCATTATATATTACTCGCAAAGGCTAACCCGAAGAGCCACATTAAAAAATGAGTTTTTCTAAAAAATCGTTTCAACTAATATTTAAATGGTATAAAAGATGTTTAGTGAATAGATAGATAATTTTATTTTCCCCCCGCTTCTTGGAGGTAAATTAATAGTTTTTGCCAAATCACAGCACTCTAAATTGAAAAATAAAAATTAATTAAAAGATAACATTCAATGAGAGAATTACATATGGTTGTACTTGGAATATCTCAACCATTGAGGTGGTATACCGCAATGGTCCCAACGAATCAAAACAGGCAAACATATACAGGGTGTTACAAATTCGAGGTACAAGCATTGAGATCTTGGAAACCGTAAGAGATACAATGTCGGTTAAAATAGGGCAAAGTTGCGCAATTTAACATCGAATAATAAGTAGTTTACAAAGTTAGACAATTCTGACTACCTCCCAGGATATACGTACGTAAAATCAGCTATATACATTTTATTTTTTTCAGGCTGCATTTGAAGAGATATCACAAAATAAATTTTATTTATTTTTATTTTTATAATTTTTAAAATTTTATTCATTTCATTATCAACAAGATGGTGCCCATAGATTTGAAATTCGACGTTTCTTCTTCGCGGTCAGATCAACTTATTTTTTTTTTAATAGACCTGCATTTTTTATTTTGTTTTTTAAAAGCCCTTGACTTCTAAAAACCAATGATGTAATGCACTCATTCATTTAGGGTACTTAAAATTTTTCTGGTTTTCTGTGTCTCTCTAACACATTGTCTTTTATGGAAAAATCTTAAATCTACTGTTCAAACATTAAGTGTGATACATCGTTAGTTTTGGGAGGTCGAACATTTCTTAATAATTAAATAAAAAATACAGTTCCGTATTTAAAAAAAAAATAAGTTGATTTTCAATCTGAGTGTACATACTGTTTTCGTAGGTAAGTATTGGTTTCAATTTACACCAAATTAAATTTTAATAAATCGTCTTCAAAATTTTAAAGGGTGCATTATATAAACTAAAAAAAAACAAAATCCTCGACACCCTGTATCTCTAAAACAAAGCATTTCTGCACATCTCTATAGAAACTTTTATTCATAATTTTTGATGTAAAAACTACTCCTAGAATTAATTATGACTTTTAGTAACACCCTGTATTTAGGTTCAATTTACTATATGTAGGTACATATGAATATGATTCCAGGTTTCAATCCAGACAGAAATCACCATGTCGTGGATTCGTATCGATAGATTCTCTAGTATCTCTACATGACAAGAAGGGTACAGGTTGCTTTGAATATTTACCGTTATTACAGTTAGATGTGGAGGCATTAAATCTAATACAAGACACAGCCATCAATCGGTTTTTATGACCTATAAAACTATCACATTTTTGCCCTGGCTTACATCCATAATATGTGCGTGAGTACCAGAATGTAAGAACTAAAAATTAAAAAAAAATAGCTTTGTAGATTACACTTGTGTAATGAGCAAAGAGACTTTGTGAAAAAAATTACCAAGCTAATGGGGCATGCATGCTATGTTTTTGTTTTGGGGTATTCTTCGATATAACACGTTCTGCATTCCAACATACGACGGTTTCGGGTTTGGGTAGGTGCAGGAGACAAATGCACCCCTCACCCCCTTCCCCCCGAGGTAATAACCCAAGCAAAAATTACATTATATAAAGCATTTCACAAACACATGAAAACTTTGTTTTTTTTTTAGTCTTCATGCTTATGTTGTTCCAACAAGAACCTAGAACTTTTTTTAGTTATCAAATGTTTGCCTCCCCCTCTAAGACGGCATTCTAAATACACCACTGGGTAGATGTGTTCATTTTTGTAAATTCGTATCTTGACCGACGTGCAGCTTTGAAAGTGAAATGCACATACCTATAAAGTATAATAATTACTCACATATTAAACAAGGGAGACAAACATGCAATTGTTCTAATGAAATATTGTAAATAAAGATAGAGTGATATACCTATATAAGCTTACTACAGTTTGCTTTAAATAGGGTGACCAGATATATGATTTTTAAGAGGAATGTTCTCTTTTTCAGGTCCATGTACAGGGTGTCCGGATTTGGTTGCAAAAGCAGGGTATCTCGCTTATTTTTAAAGATAGAACCGTGCGGTTTTCACGTACCTGAGCTATTTTTTTGTGAAACTCATGAAGCCGTAAACAAAATTTTCTTAGCCTTCTTCGTTTATGAGATACAGGGCGAAATAGAAAATTTTGCATTTTGGAACCCTTCTCGTATCTAGGTTCTCCTTTAACTTAACGCAAAGGGAAAAATTGCCGCTTATGCAGTTTTTTACGCTGGATCCAGTGGCGTAGTCATATTTTTCATTTGAGTTGTTATTTTTTAGATATGACCCAAAGTTGTGTTTTTTTAAATGGGACACTCTGTATATTTGTCCAGAAATTGATTTGTCCTTTTAAAAGCTTCTCAAAAATATATAATAGTATGGGTTTATTTTAATAAACAACAACAATAATCCTAATTTTTATAATTATCGTCTAAAATTTTGCAGTGGGCCATGCAAAACAATGCTGCTTTTTATTTAAAGTCGTTAACAATATCTACATCCTAACAATAAATCAAAATAAATATTTAATTAAATCTATTTATCAAAATATGTATTGATAATTTCGCACCAAAAAAGTACCACCTACCTAGATTTATATAACACAAGAACAAAACAGTAATAAATTATTATGTAACAAGCCTTTCAGCAAAAATCAACTGTCGTATAAGAACTACAGTAACCAAGGAAATCAAAAGAACTCTTCAAACTGATTTCCATTTTGTTCTATGCATGCTTCGCACAATTTTCGTATTCGTTTTAGGGAATTAAGCAAAATAACAAGATGATTTTGTAAATAGCTAAAATTTTCTCTTATTGCATTTCCTAAATCTTGGACATTATCATAGTGGTCTTTGTAAAATCTATTTTCCAGATATCCCCATAGAAAGAAATCTAAAATCGACAAATCTGGGGACCTAGGGGGTATCTTATAGGTCGATTTGTTCCGATCTATTGATTGGTAAAATTATTGTCCAGAAATAATCTCGTCATTCCAGAATTGTGTGCAGGAGCACCGTCCTGTTGAAAATAAATTTTGTTAATTTGCGTAGAGGAACATCGTCAAGTAATTCACGTATAGCTGCCTCTAAAATTTCTATATAGCGATTAACTGTTAGATTTCCCTCAAATATATAAAATTTTATATGTGTTCCTAATATGAAGCAGGACACATTTAGACCAAACCTGCCCTGCTGTCTTCTGGGAAATATTTGGTGTTGATTTTCCTGGGACCAGAATCTACTATTGTGCCTATTGAGTATACCAGAATTACTGAAATGTGCTTGGTCTAACTATATAACCTTCCTTTCAAAATCTCTAACCATATCGCATCTTTCTCGAAACCAATTGCAGAAGACTACCCGACGCTCTGCATCCCCTAGCTGTAAGTGCTGCACGAGCCTAAATTTGTATGGGTGGTATTTGTGCTTTTTTAGAATTTCTTGTACTCTAGTTTTTGGAATCCACAAGCTCTTTTCACTGGAACTTACCCTACAAACTCTTGTAGGGTAAGCTTCTGCATTAGCCAAAACCGTAATTTCCTCAGCCTCCCGATTTTCTTTATTATATGTTTTCGTACGAGGTTTTATAAATGATCCGTGATTAAGTAAATTCTTTTTTATCCGATAAAAAGTGGATATATTAGGTTGCCTCCTTTCTGGATATCTAAATAAAAATTAAGCAATAGTATTTCAACATACCTAAAAATTAACTATTTACCTGTTAAAATACATCTCAGAAGCCACTTCAACATTTTCATTACTTAATATAAAACAAGCTAACATATCGTACTTTTCATAATGTTCGAAAGTTTGGTTTTCTTCCATAATAATACAAATATATTTTTACACAATAAATAAATACAAAAAACTAGGGCTATATTGTATATACACGTACAAAATTGGCAAATGTCATTTGCTTCCAAGAAAACAAAAGAAAACGGCATCGTTTTGCATGGCCTACTGCAAAATTTGGGATGATAATTATAAAAATTAGGATTTTTGTTGTTGTTTATTAAAATAGACCCATACTATTATATATTTTTAAGAAGCTTTTAAAAGGACAAATCAATTTCTGGACAAATATACAGGGTTAAAAAAACACAACTTTGGGTCATATCAAAAAAATAACAACTCAAATGAAAAATATGACTACGCCACTGGATCCAGCGTAAAAAACTACATACGCAGCAATTTTTCCCTTTGCGTTAAGTTAAAGGATAACCGAGATACGAAGGGGGTCCCAAAATGCAAAATTTTCTATTTCGCCCTGTATCTCATAAACGAAGAAGGCTATAAAAATTTTGTTTACGGGTTCATAAGTTTCACAAAAAAATAGCTAAGGTTCGTGAAAACCGTCAGGTTCTATCTTTAAAAATAAGCGAGATACCCTGCTTTTGCAACCAAATCCGGACAACCTGTACTCTGGTACTCTTACTATTTCCATAAATACGACAAATATCTTCTATTTTGAGAAATGTGGGACAAATGATCTCTATTTTGCGAAATCTGGTACCATTTTCTAAATATTTTTGTTATTTTTAGTCCATAGTCATTGAATTCTGCGAAAGTGACAAGACTTTACTTAATATACGCTGGTACCTATTTTTACATTTCGTCAAAATGTATTCTTTTCATTTTAAAAAAATGGGGTAAGCCTACTTTAAATCACGTTTAAGACGCCAAAAAACCTGCAGTAGAGCATGTCGCCGGCACACAGCTTCCAGGAGAAATTGCAATTTGCCATTACAAATTGCAGTGTGTGGTAATCTGTGAATTATAGCTGGGAAATTCAAAACCTTATTTTCTTTATTCTGGTATAAATATAAACACTAAGTCAAAAATCGTTATTATTGCTCTACCATATATGATATTGTAGATTAGACCAGGAAATCATCAAAGGATTGTAGGATAGCTGGTTTTGGAATAGGATGTTGGGAGCTAGATACGTTCGTTTTAACTTTTTTTAATTATGCTCTGTAATTTTGTACGTGGTCGCATTTTAAATACAGGGTGTACATTGTATTCCCCAATGATTTAATAACTAAGTATTCCCAATCGAACAATAATTAATCACGTTTCAACTGTCACTGATTACCTACGAATATGTTTTTCATTATTCGCATCCGACTCGTCATAACGTCGTGCACAACACAGTCGGTTGATTTTAGATGCACATTTAAATCTTCGAACGCATGCCTAGCCAGAAACTCGGGTATTAAAAAATTACAGATTTCTGCTCTTGTTGTCCCTACTTTGCACTAGATCGCTCCACGTCCGATAATTAAAATTGAAACAAGGTGGCTGCATTCAAGGAAAATTGATATTCATAAGAATAGACATTAATAAAAATTCGAAATAAAAACAATGCATATTAAATAAAACCAGTTACCTTATACGCGCTAATCATTTAAATTCCACAACTATTATACGATTAAATCTCGTATTAATTTTTATTTATTTATTCAAATGTATATTTCAAGTATTTTAATTTCCATGGTAAAGGGTCAGTGTTATATCCGTTTGATGTAGTATAAATTACATATAAACGACTGTCAAAATCAAAATAATGAGCATTATTCTATTTACATTTTTATGGTGTTAATGGAATTAATATTTAAAAAAAATGATATCGTAAAAGATCCTTTAATTTTTTTTGATATTCGATAAAAATAAATTAATTTTTTTTATTGCATGACTTCTTAAATCAGATTTGCCTTCATACGGTTGAAATAAATTAATCTCCACAAAGTCGTTATTGCATTCTAATGTTTTCGGTATTAATATTAATTTAATGCGGTCCAGTTTGAAGCAATTACATTTTAATAAGAGTCAATATATTAAATATTTAAACAGATTTTTGTATATGGCATTTATTTCATATCAATTTTCGATCGATTTGATGAAATGCAATAACTAAGGAAAGACGCATGTATATAGAAATTTGAAGTAGGTTGTATACGTGTTAAAAAAGGATAAACAACTACTTTTTTTGTGGAATCAATTGAAATGGTCTGCAAAGAAATTGCTTATCATAATAATGTCATTCGGTAAAATTGGTATCCGCAAAAATTCGATATCGGGAAAAATTAAAACGAATAAAAATTGTATGCAGGTAGCATCATTTATATGTTTTGCAATTAAATTTGGTATCAAAGATGCGTATGACTAAAAAGTAAAACGGCATTCCATAATTACTGTTATTATATATTATTTTATATATTTAAATGAGATTTAAAGACGTTACATCAATGGTTTTTGCAAATAATTACTTAAAAACCAAATAATGAATTTTACAAAATTTAACCGTTATCGGAGATGAAAAAATTTTAAGATCATTCGTTTGTCAATGGATTTCAAAAATAATTATCAAAACATCGCTTAAGGGTGTGAATTCCATTGTTATTTTTTTTCAAGATTCAAGAGATTTCAAGATGATTCTTTTATCAGTGGTAAAGATCTAAAGCATTTACTGAATTTTTGGAAACTCTATCCCTCGGGAAATGAAAAAGAATAGAATTTATTTAATTTATTAATATTTTTGTTAGTCCAAAATACATTTTCAGAATCGGTATGTTGTTTGTCTTTAATTTCGTTTAAGAGTTTAAAAATCATTTGCGTTAGTCGCTCAGGCTGTAATATAAAACTCCAATAACTTTTATTCTTAAAATACCGTATGAGACTACTATTATGAAATTTTTTCTACGTATTAAATAATACTGAAAACACAGACCTGTCATACTGCCTTTTGGTTTTATGCATATTTTAAACAAGAAGATAAGACAATGTCACACACTCCCCTGGTACCTCACCAATTAAAAAATCCATTTTGAAAGGGCGCAGCCCTAATATCGGCAGCGTAACGGTAGTTTCCCAGAGTAACATAATCACCTATTTTGTAAAAATGGGCTAACTGGTAGAATGCAGAATGTAGATCGTAGCAAATCACCAATGCAATTATTGGCAGGCCAAGTTTTTCCGGCTAGTCTGTTTTGTTGTGATTCGTGTGACATCCAGTCTTTCTTGCACACGATGGAGATAAGCTACTGGCGCGTTTAAAGTTTTCCTTTATATTGGATTAGAATATTTGGATATTATTTGATATCTGCAATTGTCTAATTCGGTTTTTATCTGTTCTATGTTGATTAATCTGACTTTACTCTTTTTCAACACTTTATTTTTTGGACATTATAACCTATAGACTAATACTTCCACATACAGTTTTGTAAACTTAAATAAATTTGTTACGGCGTCCGAACTATTTTAGAAACATTTTTTGGCTTTTTCGCAGAGTAAAAAATATATATAAATGTAGATTAAATGAAAAATAGTTTTAAAAATATATGTTTCAACATGGAGATTATTCTGTCCACGATTGCTATAAAAACACATCAAAAAATGTTTTTTAGCCAAAAAATAAGTAGTTGTGTTTTACCCTAATATGTTACAGACGCCTAATAATAAATTCTGTATTTTCAGGCGTCGGGGTCTCGTCAGCGCGCCGGACATAAAAAAAGTATATTTGTATAATAAATGATCTGATTAAAATCTGAAAGTTGTCAATATGTTTGATGGGTAATCTAGACAAAAAATAAAATGCAGGTCTCTGTAATTAAATAAATTATTACTGCCTTCGAACTATTTTCGAGGAATATTTTGATATTTTCGCAGCGTACTTAACAAAAAATATCTCCCATCAACCTATTAACCAAGCCCGGAACATATTAGATTTTTTTTTCTTCTACCCTTATAATAAATGCATCTAAAAAATATTTGTGGCAAATCTATTGTATTGTTTTTCTGTCATTTTGTTTGTAATGTATTGATAATTGAAAATCATCTAGCAATAAATTATGCTTTTGCAGAACCATTCATTCCGACACATTTCTGTATGACATTCACGTTTCTCCAATATCAAATAGATCGCATAGCATTGGTTTAAATTCTTTAAGAAATTCGAGTGTGGTGCGCTTTGTGGCATTTCCCATTTTTGTGTTATTAGATTGCTGAAGGAGGGCAATTTACTAGAGCAAGAATTTCATGGTATTGTCCGTGATCGAGCAATTGACATCGGATAAAATACGTTGTGCAATGTATTTAAATGGGACGATCAAATATCGGTTTCTCAAATTATTAAGTAAAATCAGTTTTAGACAAAAACGATATTAAAATTCATATAAAGGTAAATTAATCAAGTTATATTATTCATCTCAAGAGAGCATTGTGTTAAATATACTCAACCTTTATTCAACTACATTACTCCAGTAAACAAAATAAATAATCTATACACGAAAAATGTGTAAGCAAACATAGTTCTTCCCCATGTATGTGTGTATATCAACAGATTTCTCAAGTTGAGTTTAATATGCAATAGCCATAATAAATTGACTATGTCTACTTTTACTAAATATGTATTTACTAAATATAAATATGAATAGTTTACTTATTCAAATTTAACATTTTATACCTTTTAAAAATGTAGAATTATTGTAATTCTGTTTTTATAGAACTGTTGTTTTAGATTAACTCTGTATAAAGGAAAAAAATTGGTTATGTATAAAAAAAAAGAAAATAAATTTGCTCTGTTTCGCCGTGTTTTAGAAAAGCTTAGTTTTATGAAAATAAGTAGTATTTGCATTTTTATGGAACTCATGCTTGCCTGATACTGCTCTGTATAGTGGAAGACTTTTATTAGATTTCAACGTCTATTTTTTTAAATAACGGCTTTAAAACCAAAAATATTTTCTGGCGATTACTTCTTACCTCTAGGCTAGCCTGAATAATGAAAAAATGTATTTATATATATATATATATATATATATATATAAAAGAGGTGTAAAAATATATATTTTCAGAGCGAAGTAACCGGTAATAGTCAAATTGAAAACAGAAATAGTTAAGGTAAGTTCTGACAGTGAAAGATTGTAAAAGTCATTGGTGTAGAAACTTGAGTTTTTTTTTCGATTATGTACTATTAAAAAATTAATTAACACTATTGAAATACATAAAAAAAGTACATAGAATATGGTTTCCAAAGCCCATGGCCCATGCCTAATCAAAAATAGATAAGTGTTTTATCCTTCCAGAAATCCAACGAATGTTTGGAAACCAAAATTAAAACGACTATCCATTAAGTAGTTTTTCAGGCTGAATTTTTAAATATTTTACTGAGCCTCCATTTTGTCCCGTTATCTTGGATTCGTGCCAAAATTTTACCAGTTGATTCCTACACAACACTTTATTTTTGTGCAAAATTTGAGATAAATTACATAAGTAGTTTTTAGTAATAATTTTTTACCATTTCACTAGGTCACGATTTTCTTTCGCCATATTGGATTTTTACCAAAATGTTACCAGGTCATTTCCATCTGACCCCCCAAAATTTAAAGTCAATCGGATAAGTAGTTTTTAAGCTATGCCGTGAATTTACGGACAGAAAAACAAACCGACAAACGGACCGACGGAATTAATAAAAAATATATTTTTTGGCGCCTAGGGACGCTAAAACGTGAAGATATCTGAAACGTGATGATTTTCACGATCGCAAATATTTTATTTAGCCGCCATTTGTTCCGCCATCTTAAATTAGTACCACAGTTTTACTAGTTAATTTGTATACCACAATTATTTATGGCACACAATTTGAAATTAGTCCATTAAGTAGTTTTTCAGGCTGAATTTTTAAATATTTTGCTAAGCCGCCATTTTGTTCCACCATCTTGGACTCGTACCAAAATTTTACCAGCTGATTCTTACATAATACTTGATTTTTGTGAAAAATTTGAGCTAAATTGCATGGATAAGCAGTTTTTTTTTAGTAATGATTTTTTATCATAAAATTACATTTAATTAATTTGAAGTCAATCGAATAAGCAGTTTTCTTAGCTATGCCGCGAAAAGGCAGTCCGACAGACAGACAAAGAGACATCTCGGAGGGTGATTTTTTCATGACTACAATACTTTTACTTTTTTATTTCATACTCTCCGGTAAATAGCTATTCACGGGACTAATTTGCGGCCCGTAAATGGCTTATTACAGTAATAAAACGTTGCCTAGCAACGCCCTTCGGAATTTTCTCAAGTCGGACATCATTTTAACAGATAAAATGACGTTGAAGTAATATGTTGTCAAATATCGGCCATAATAAAATAAGTGACAGTGTCAGTTCTATAACAAAAAATTTAGAAATATATATACATTTCGAAAATATTTCTCAATTTACAAAAAAAAACAGTTTGAAATAAAATATTATACATTACACGTCCGTTAAATGTTATTACAGTAGTCCGTAAAGCAACTCGTACTGTAATAAGTCATCAATCGGCCTTGTAACATAAATTACTATTATTTACTGCTACTAATGTTAAAATTATCCCATAGAAACTTTGTGTTGTAAAGAAACTAAGTCACCTTGTCGGGTGAGTAATTGAATTACAGTTGTTAGTTTGAAAATAGTTATACATGTGAATTCGTTTTAATTAATAACAGATGCACTCGAAGTCTTACGGTTATAATGTTTGCTTTGGAACTACATTGTTTAAAGTTCTGCATTGTAATAATTTCTAATTAACCTAACTTCAACTGCATTATAAACCTTGTTAAATGTGTAAATTATATTTAGCGATACACTGAACATATATTGTTTTCAAACAGGAATTCAGAAACATATTACATACAAAAAATCGGTAATACTGGATTCGTACCAATGTCTTACCAGTTTTTATCTATACTATCCTTGATTTTTGGGCATAATTTAAAATAAACTGAATAACCAGTTTCTTTCACTAATTTAAAAAAAATAAAAATCAATTTTTTTTCATTTTGTTTGTCATGTTAAATTCGTACCAAAATTTTATCAACTTATTCCTACATCACATCTAATCTTTATGTAAAATTTGAAATCAATTTGAAGAAATTTTTACGTTGATTTTGTAAACATTTGACTTGTCCGCCATTATGTTCCTCTATCTTGATTTCATACCAAAATATTACCAATTCATTCCTACGTCACACTTGATTTTTGTGCAAAGTTTGAGGTAAACTGAATAATAAGTTTTTTAGTAATTATTTTTTTTTCACTTGGTCGGCTATTTGTTCCTCCATATTTGATTTTCACCAAAATATTACCAGATCATCCCCATATGATCTTTAGTTTTGACCAAAATTTGAAATCAATCGGGTTTTTTAGGTATGCCTTGAATAAACTGACCGACGTTAATGAGAAAATATGTTTTTCGGCATCTAAGAACCCTGATACGTGAAGATCTGTAAAAACCTGCGAGAGTGATTTTTTCACGATTACAATAAGTCACTTTTACGGAGGAAGAAAGAATTGGCTCATAATTCAAACACATATTTATCAGAACTTGAACTACACAACATAATTTTAACTGGGGCAGATAAATCCGAGTCTACGAAAAGAATGCAAATGACTAAAAACGACAAAATTTACTAATTCAAATGCACGTGCCTAGATTTTTACAAAAATCAGATAATTAAAATTAAACGTATTAAATCGTCAAAAGTTTCTTCCGAAATTAAACAAGAAACGTTTAACAGAGCTTCTGCTGCACAGCGATTATTTTTCCGTTTTTCATTTGTGCTCCACTTTAATCTTGCTCCTAAAGCTTAAATATACGTTTCTTAAGTTTATCCAGTAACCGGGTGTAACAAAACAGCTGCAATATTTGTAGCTAGATATTATTGTAATTAATATCCTAAAAAGCAGCTGTTGTCGCAATGAAGTTTAAAGTTTTAATCATATTTATTCATAAGTCCATGCACCCTGTTGCCTAAAACTTCGTTAAAATGTTTCCGCAGCAAATTTCCAAAATAATCAAAATAACGTAAAATTTTTAGGAAATTAAACTACAAATAAAAAGACTATAATATCACGAGAAAAAGCTAAAGAGATTATCACAAATATATCAACCAATTAAATGCTATGAAATATTTAGTTGCCACATAAATTATAACGAGAATGCTTTTGATAGATCATGGCAATTAAAACACGAAAAATAAAAATGCTTGCGGTTATTTCGAATTTATGACCCAGTAAATGAATGTAGAAACATGAATAATTATTTTGAATAAGTTTATGATTGACGTTTGTTTTATTCACTTATTATACACTTAACAAAAAAGATAAGGATACTGAAAAATATGTAATATATGTTTAAATTCAAACACTAATAATATTCTATCTAAATATGACTATATATACTTGAATTAATACATTTTTTTGGATTTGCTTTGTGTATTATCCTATTTATTATAAAAAAAGCTCCAGTTTAAAATTATATTTTTGACAGTTCAATCAATATATTTTATTATGAAATATTTTAGTTCTACAAAATTTGAGAAATTAGACGTTTTTTGACAGTTGACAAAATAATTTTTTTTATTAAATTGGATCATTAAAAGTTACATAGAATTGTTAACATTTTAAGCTGTGCCGAAGTTACGGGAAATAGACAGATGCTAAAATATTTTTTGAAAAGAAATAACGTCATTATAAGTTACATGGAACTAAGGAACCTGTATTTAAACAATTCAAATAAATTACGTGACTAAAAGTTGCATGGAACAGTAAAATCGTATTTAAAGATTTAAAGCAGTTTAGAATTTAGGGAAAAAACAGATTTTGTAAAGATCTCAAAATATGTTTTATCTTTAAAATGTTTTAGAATCATATTTAACCATTATGAATAGATCGTTAAGGTAAGCTATAAGGAAAACAACTGTTTTTTGACATATGTCATTTTCTCCATGAATTGCGCAACTATTATTACATCAAGTAGTGACAACGGCATTCCAAGCTTTCAAAGAGTTCAAAATTTGCGTGCTAAAGACGATCAATATCATAAACCGCTAAAAACTACACGAGATTCAGGCAGCTGTCAAATTAGATTTCTTTAAAGAAACATGAACCCCCAAATCCATCCTTAAAATCCTTCAAAAGTTCCAGTAGATAAAAATTAATTGAAAACAGTGAAAACAAAATTTCGTTACAGGAATATCCTTATATAATGTTTTAAACCAATAACTATGTCACTAGGAAAAAATGTACAGTTCTTGATCTAGAGTTTTTAAAGAAATATAAATCATACCTGTACTATCCCTGTATAACATAATGTATACTTGTGTGGCCTTTAATCAAATTCTTTACTACTTATCCGCTCAATATAAATGAAATCCGTATTAAATACCATTACACCACGTTATGTGAAACATATTCTGAGGGCGCTAATAGTCACTAATGATGGCTTCGTGTACAAGCTTAAAAACCTTCGAAAGATTCAAAAAATACTACATTTAGCAACATATTTTATACCCCATGTAATGTAAAAAAACAACTTAAAACTATTCTTAAATCCCGGCCTAATGTTTACTGGAAAATACATCTATCATGGACCAAATTACACGCTAGGGCTTTGCTGCTTCAACTACTCAAAAATGGTTTTCTGAGAATTTCAAAGTAATATTTCTATTTTTTCACAGTAATCGTGTATCAAACGAAACTCGAAAAAAATGTCTCATTAAAAAAGGATAAATCTAAAGTGATATCAAAATCATTAATATGCCTTACGATATTACCGAATGTGCTCTAAAGACGTAACAACGTTTCAAAATGTTTGCTTCAAACCGTTTTCGATATGGAATTTAGTGCCAAGGCAGGTATGAACTAGAAATTACTTTTTTCTATAACTGTCAGTTATATGCTGCTACCCCATGATCACGTTAAAATCCAAGCTGGAAAAATAAATTATTTTATCATCCTGTAAAAACATTTATCAAAGTAAGCTTAAGCCAAAAATATTATAATATTAAAGTGGTTTTTACATAAATCAACAATTTCACTAAGGTAATTGTTTTTCGAATCCACTGTATGAAAAATAGAAGACACAAAAGCAATTTACGTAAGGTGTTATAGATTTCCCCTGTTTGTAACTTTGGGGTATTGAAGTAGCTGACGAGTACATATTTTACTGCCAATCTCGAACGAAATGAGCTTCTCCTAACATACAATCAAAATCCTTCTTTATTCAGAAATATAGAAAATCGCTTTAAGCTATATTAACAAAAGAAAACGAAGGAGAATGGCGATACCTTCCTGTGCGTGTTCAGAAGTCATTAGGTCTGTTAGGACGGTTGTTTACCGGGAGACTGATGTAATTTAAATCTCTTGTCGGAAGTAGACACTATGTGTCGGATACCTTAAACACGTGTTAAGGCTGCTAATGTTACTAAACTTGTTAGCGATGAAAAGTTAATTTAGAGTAATTATTTAATTTATACCCATTAAATAAATTAGCTTTCAAAGTTTCATCTAGTGAATTTGTGGCACGTGCTTTTCGACTTAAATTCAGAAGAGAAGAATGTAGAATTTTTAAAAGCAATGAGAGATATGGGGTTCTGGTGGTTTTTACTTTTTATTACTATATGATTTACAATATGTGGATTTGTTTACGAAAAGTGTAATAGGTTAAGTTAAAAGTGCCCAACGATTTCATATATATTCTCTTGTTTGTAGATTTACCTATTTAAAAGCTGTGTTATTAATATTCATATCATATTGAACACTGATTTTATCTATAAGGGTAATATGTTCTGACATTGTATGAAAAGTAGAAACACGAAACAAGGTATGCACCAAAATCATACTTTCGAGATATTTGAGAAAAACTAATTAAACCACGAAAAACAAATCGGAAAATAAAGGTGATAAAATAAAAAAAGAAAACTTTAAAAACAAACAGAATGCAAAAAAACAAAACCTGCAATTTAAGAATGGGGTAAGTGCCTTAGCAATGTCTTTGGAAATGGGACCAACTTTTTTTTATTAATCTATATTGAGAAGTCGTCTGTAGAAGTTTTTTATTCTCTTATGGTTCATGGTCATGAAGTTAGGCATTTCTTAAAGTGTTTTTATTTTGAGTTTATCACAGAAAGTGTAATTCATTTTAACAACTCAAGAATTGCTATCAAGTCTTAGAACTACAGTTTTACTTATTTTAAGAAGGGTATCAGCCGCTGACTTGAATTCCCAAAATCCAGGTTCTGTCAGGTTCACTATTTTAAATGGGGGACTATGTCTGGCAGAGAAAACCACTTTAAAAAGATCTGATAGATCATTTACGCTTTTCTATGAGGGCGAAATCACGGTCACATGGCATAAAGCTACAGCCGACGTCTAAAAATGTCTGTTCAGTGGACTCTATCAACCCATGGACAACCAAAAATGCTCTTGTAAACAGTAGAACTCTATTTTTGTTTTGCTCTCTGCGTCCTGATATATTCTCGTATCACATACATATACGCATCATTGGTGTCTCCAAAATAAACGCCAAAATTATAGCATGACAACTGAGATAAGTAAAACATATTGTGTGAGAGTCGGCACAAACATAATTTGCTCTAAGTCCATCCTAACGATGCATGTTTGACTACCTGGCTATTGAGTGTCGATCATATTTTGTTTCATTCACTGGCTACTTTTCTCCGCTTTTCGGTGGTGGACATACAGCTTTCTTTTAGCCTTGTGACTTGAAGAAATATTTGCTCGAGTTTCGCAATTAAGTTCATCACACAGTCTACATGTGTCAATTCGTGGGCGACGGAAACCGATATTAGGAAAAAACTTCCTTCAAACTACAGTTTAAAATGTGTAACTTACTGGAGAATTTGGATACATCTCTTTAAAAGCTCTGTGTATTCTATTGAGATCTAGATCAGGGCATCCCCCATTTTTTCTTACAAACAACTATATCTGTTTTCTTTTTCGTCGAAAACAACCATGAAAGTTTTTTTGCACACTCTCACAAACATGCCATATTCATTAGCTACAGTGTAACAACTCGTGGTCTGTCGCTTACTCTCAATTGGACCTGCATAGGGCCATCTTCTTACATGACTGAAACATATAAGACCCATTAAATATGTGCCTTGACTTTTTACATCTTGGTCATAAAACTGCTGAAACAGTTTTATATATTTTATTTTATTTGCAATCCAACTTACATTTGCAGGAAACCTGAAAAGAAAATGTTACATTAAATTACATCTAACTCTTTTGCTATCTTGGAACTAAAGACATTAACGACTGAAATGGTAATTGATTCGTGCTTTTATTGATCGGAATTGGTAAAGATGATTTAACTTAATCTAATATTATGGACTTAATGTATTTAAAAAAAAATGCTTTTAATGCGATTCAGCTCAGTCTGAGAACAATAATACCTTTACTTACATAAATAAAAAAAAGAACCTTGTTGAAAATGGAACTTGCAACCTTTAGTACCCTATGCGAAGACAGTGATCATTGCCAACGCGCTACGACTGTATCTCCGTTAAATGGAATAGGTAAAGTGGCAGCGCCCCACTATGGAAAATATGAGTCTGATTCATTTAAAAATTCTGTAACTTGTCTAATCTCGGAGAAATTGCTTTCAAACTTTGCATGGACAGAGTAGTTGGTATAAGATTAATAGCTATTATGTAGATTCAACAAATATTAATTCTCACACGGATTTATTTTTAATATAATACATAGTTACTGGAAAAAAGTTTGCGAATTTTACGTTTTTGTTTGCTTGTGGCTCTTGATGATTTGTTTAACCTGTTATTCAAACTATAACAACCTAAACATTATATTAAAATTAATTGCCTGCATATACAGTGTGTTTATTTAAGCATCCTCACCTTCACTAAAACTTTTTCCTAAATATTTTTTCAAATAATAGATTATATAGGATGCACGTTAATTTAGATTTACCAAAGGAACACAGTATTCCTACTTAAGAAAAATAAGAAAGAACGAACTTTTATAATGTGTAGCCAATGCGCGTTACATAGTAATATATGTACAGTGTGTACAAGGTAGTCCCTCCTATTTTGACAAGCTCTGGAGGTTTTAATATAATATATAGGAAATAAGTTCAATTACAAAAGTTGTAAAGTTTGTCTTAAATCGTGAGAATTTGTTAAGAACAGAAACATAGAACGCCGCAAAGCTGTCAAAAATTGACAACTTTGGTTTTTTAAATGGAACACCCTGTATATTATGCCAAATTTGGATTCTACGGGGAATTGTAGACATATTTGATATAACATACCCCACTCTATCTATCTCCGTTTCTGAAATATTGACATTTGAAAAATGACAGTTTTTTCCTTTTTCATATGCTACAGAATCCAAACGATGTATGCCCCTAGTGACATTCTATAGCTTATAAAAAACTAAGATAGGAACATGCAAACTGTTTTGCTCTACATTGTATCGTTTGGGTTCTGTAGGATGCCAAAGAGGGAAAACTGTCATTTTATATAAGGTATCGCTCGACCGGCCACCAGCCGCTTTTAGAAGTTTTTTTTTATATTTACTTTAAAAAGTTGTAAACACTTTTTTTGAAGGTCGGATTTAAACCTTTAGCCGCTCAGGAGCTAGAGGATGGGAGTAGGATGTATACTTGAAATTTCAGGTCTTTTTAGAGTCATGATTTATCATATTTTCCCGAATAACTTCGGAACCCGCAAAAAGCTGCAGCTGATTTTTGTAAATAAAACTAATGTATTACTGAGCAACAAATTAACATAATACTCGAGACGTGGTGAAACGTGAGTAACTGCTAAAAGTTTCTTCAAACTTGATGTTTAAGTTTTTTCTTCTCACTTGCTTTTCTAAAAATGCATGCAGATATTTTTCTACAGAATCATAAAATTTCAGTTGTTGCAAAATCTACATAAAATGAGCTTTCGAAAAATGTTTACTAGTGCGTCTCTGTTTGCAAAACTCAATAAGATATTTACTTCTATATAAAGAGACTCGAATTGGCTACATGTGACAACAATCTTTATTTAACACTACAAAAATTAAATGTCTTAGTTATATTTTGTAAAATACCTACATTTTAAAGTTTAATATGCGTACGTAAATCAAATGAACAAAACACCTCGGTTGCTACATTGTCAGAATGCATTTTTGATAGGTCGTTGTTATACCATTTTCCATAGTGCGCCGGCGTGATGGCGAAAGCATTTAAAAGATCATTTTTTATAACTGGGTGCTGTTACTAGATGTAAATAAATGGGAAAAGGCAAAATATAAACAACATTGCTAACCCTTGAGACTATAATATCTAATCGCTTATTTTTAAAGACTAGGAATAGTTTTCGTGGCACTTCTCACTTTTATCAGAACATGCAGCATGGTACTTAATTTTAAACTTATTTTTTTGACAGAATAAAAGAAAAGTTCCTTGATTATTTGAACCTAGAAAATATATTAGGCAAGTTTCGAATAGCAGATATAAAAAGCTCTTTAAAAACAGATATAGATTTACTGACTATGTTTCAAAAATGGGAGGTCCGCTATTACAAATTAAATTTAACATTAATAATCAACAAAAATTAAATTTAATCTAATATTCTCGTAGTAAGCTATTTTTGTCATGTTTTGCTTGGCACAATATGATGTAAATTTTGAAGCTAGGGTCAATACCTCCAATCTCCTTTTCTAAGTTTTGTCAATTAATTCAATGATTATTTAGATTCGCATAAATATTCAGTTAAACAGGTTAAATAACAATATTAGTGAATGCACCAAATATTTTAAAATAGTAACCAATTTTACAAATTTCATTGCCAAATTTATATCTTTTTTTTATTTCCTGAAAGTTATAAAATATATTAATATGTTATAACTTATCTAAAAATCCCTGAACCCTAACATAAACCTGGAAAAATTACTAAATCCTAAAATCACTTATTTTTAAAAAATATAATCATTGTAGGTCATTATTCAATGACATAAACACTGTACAAAATTATTACTTTAAATAAATTTCATCTCAAATTTACATCCCTGTGAAGTTCCTTAAATACTGTTAAATTGGTTAAATATAATCTCGTAATTTAGTCCCTCGAAAAGTACAATTCCAACATAATTTTATTTTCTTGAACTTATTCCCTGTTTCGCTTATGCCTTAAAGTTCGACAATTTAATGGTAGATAAATGTTTTCGTTGAATAATATTTTACTACTAAGCGAAAGTTTTCTTCAAATATTAATTCTAAGCTAATTTCAGTAATCAAAATTTGACTATTTTAAGCAATGTTAAGGGATAACTTTACCTCAGTTTTACTCTCCTGTATTTTCGTTGATTTTCTTTCTATTTGACAACGTTAGGATAGCTGTTTTAATTAGTAATTTTAAATTACTATGCAATTCAATATTTTGTTACGTCTTATTTGCTAATGCCCCTCCTGAAATCAAGCCCGAAGTGAACAACAGAAAATTAGATATCTTGGGTTACAAAATATGAAAAAAAAAAACAAAGAGAAAAGCCGAGAGAGAAGCACACATTCTATATATAATTAAACTCAAAGTTGTAGCTTGGAGTAACCTTAATCTTATTTTATTTTTTTATTCTTTTTATTAGGCCGACAGAGGCGGAACGAGAGGGCAAAAGGAAAAAAATAAAGATCAGGTGAATGCATTACGAAAATAGTTAGGATTTTTTTTGTAGGAGTGGCTTAAATACATTTTTAAACTTTTTTTCATTATGTTTTAATTCTTTGATTTTGCTTGGATGTTTATTGAGTAATAATGGGCCAAAATATGTTATTAATCCTTGACAAAATGAAATTATTAAACATATTAGGTCATTAAAAAATGTTTTTCTCAGATGAAAACCTTGTTAAATAGTTATGTTTTCCTGCTATAGAAGTTTGGTATATTTTTAAAGTATAATTTATTCCGCAATATGTGTACAGATTTCGTACGTTAATTACATTATTTTCGGAGAACAGCAAGTGGAATGAATGCCTAAAGTTTTTATTTAGCAAAATTTTTAAAACTACATTTTGACAAACCGAAAGTTTTCTCAAGTTAGAGTAATCCAGTCCTCCTCAGACAATAACACAGTATCTCAGCGTAGACTTGACTAATAAGCTATATGAAAAAAAGTTATTAAGAATTTTAGCTAACTGAAAAATTTGTAAAAAATACTTCTCAATTTTTTATTTAAATAAGTAACATGTTCATCCCATTTTAGATGTTTGTCTAAAATAATTTCAAGTTATTTAATATTATTAGAACTAATTATTTTTTTACAGTTACATATAGGTAAATTGGTTAGCTGAATAGTTGAAACTCGCCATTTTCTACATTTAGTTTTGTTTTAATGTTTTTATATTAAGTCTATCTTACTTGTAATGTACAAATAAAGACCTTTGTTATTATTATTATTATTTATTATTAAATTATTACAATTCTCTGTGTGAATTCGAATATCGTTTTTATGTGGTTGGTCGGATATTGTGGGCGAAAAAGTAATGAAAAATGTTTTTGAGAAATTTAAATTTAGTAGCTTATTGTCTAACCACTGGTTCACGTTACTAAGACCCATCCACGCTTCCCGATATGTTTCTTCCCAAGTTTTACCAAAAAAAAAAGAAGTACAGTGTCATCTGCATATGAGGTGACGCTACAATTCTGAGTAATCGTGAAAAAATCACTCTCCGAGATTTTTTCAGATCTTCACGTTTCAGGGTCTCTAGATGACGAAAACATGTTTTCTCAATTCCGTCGGTATGTCTGTCTGTCTGTCTGTCTGTTCGCGGCGTAACTAAAAAACTACTCATCCGATTGACTTCAAATTTTGGTCAAAAATTAAGGGTCATATGGGGATGACCTGGTAACATTTTGGTAAAAATCAGATATGGCGAAACAAAATGGCGGCCTAGTGAAATGTTAAAAAATGTATTAATAAAAAACTGCTCATCCAATTTATTTCTAATTTTGCAAAAACATCATGTATTATGTTGAACTCAAGTGGTAATATTTTGGTACAAATCCAAGATGGCGGCATAATAAAACATTTAAAAATTCAGCCTGAAAAAACTGCTTAATGGTTTGACTTGGTTGACAAATTGTGTGCCATAACTAATTGTGGTATAGGAATCAGCTAGTAAAATAGTGTTACTAATTCAAGATGGCCGAACAAAATGGCGGCCAAATAAAATGTTTGTAATTGTGAAAAAATCACCCTCTCAGGTTTTACACATCTTTACGTTTTAGCTTCGCTGAATGCCAAAAAATATGTTTTATCAATTCCGTCGGTCCGTCTGTCTGTCTGCCTGTCTGTCTGTCTGTCAGTTCGCGGCATAGCTTAAAGATTACTTACCCGATTGACTTTAAATTTGTATTAATAATCAAGGGTCATATGGGTACGACCTGGTAAAATTTTGGTAAAAATCCAAAATGGCAAATGTTAAAAAAAATTATTATGAAAAAACTCCTTATCCAATTTATAATAATAATAAAATATATAATAATTCTGCCTGAAAAACTACTGAGGATGCAACAAATTGTTGTATCCTCAGGATACATAAATTTTATATCCTGCATGATACTCATATTATTAGTCTTTACCTACTCCATTGGATAACACATATTTCCCAGATATTGAATTTCTTAATGGTTTTCGTCAACGATTTTCTTGTTGTTATGTTAGAGAGGTGTATTATTTGGGGTTAGGAAATATCTGCGGACCAATGGAGGTAAAGACTAATATGGGTTTCATGCAGGGTATAAAATCTATGTGTCCTGAAGATGCAACAGTAAATTGGCGAAACAGCGGCAATTTAAAATATGACCTTTGGTTTTTTTACTGGATCCTATCCTCAACTAATGTACCACTCTAACATAAGAACAAGAGGATCGTTAATGAAAACCATTTAGAAATTTGATATCTGGGATATGTGCGGACTAACGGAGGAGGTAAAAACTGATAATATGGGTTTCAATTTAAGATGGCGAAACAAAATGACGGCCAAATAATTTTTTTCAAAAATCAATTTTAAAAAATCTTGTTCAATTGATTTTAAATTTTGCAGAAAATTTAAATGTGAATATGGGATAATTATTGAATTTATTTTAAATTATGCCCAAAAGTCATGTGTGGCATAGGTAAAAATGGTAAACATATTGGTAGGAATCCCATATGATCGAACAAAATGACGCCTAATAAAAATTAAGAGATAGTATATGTAAAACATATATACTGTGACTATGTACTAAACTAATTTCGATCACACTTCACTCTTCCCAATAAAAGAAATAATTCATAACGAGGGAAGTTCCGGGTAAAAAAATTTCCCGATTTTTTAAGTAGTTTTTTATTAAATTAAGAGGTTCATTTGGTATTACATGTTCTTCAAGTCTATCAAATAAAATATTATGTGAAACCGTGTCAAAAGCTTTACATAGATCCATAAAAATAGCCAAACAATTTTGTTTATTTTGATAGTTTAAATTAATGTAATTTAGTAAATCAAATTTTGCAGCTTCTGTACTTTTATGCCTACGGAAACCGTATTGTTTTTGATAAAGTAGTTTTTGAGTTTCTAGAAAATTTACTAATCTATCTTTTAAACATTTTTCGAAAATTTTTGCATAGTTATTTATTAGCGATATAGGTCTGTAGTTGTTCATATCTTGTTTATTTCCGGATTTAAAAACAGGTGTTACCATAGAGGTTTTCCAGTCAGATGGCACATCAAAAGATCAAAATGATAAATTAATTACGTGTGAGAGTGGATTTACAATATGCAGATGTATATTTTTTATAAGAATAGATGAAATTTTATCTTCATTGGGTGATGAATAATTTTTTAATGAGCTAATATTTTTAATAATTTCATTTTCATTTATAGGTTGCAAGAAAAGAGAATGATCGCTGGTATATTGCGTTTATTTTGAAAAGGGACATTATGTTTGGGTATTTTATTTCGAATGCTTATAAAAAAATAATTAAGAAGCTAACAATTTTGTCTTTAATATTTAATTAGTTATTATTCCACCGATTTTTTGTAGAGTTGTTTGTAGCTTTATTATGTTCCAAACTTTTTTATGGTCATTTTTGGATTTACGTATTTCAGTGTTGTAAAAATCAATTCTCGCAATTTTCACAAACTTATTTAAAGAGTTTCTATATTTTTTATACCTGTTTCTGTTTTCTATAGAATTGTATGTATGTAAATTTCTTTTCATTTTATCCCGTTCGTTAATTGACATAATAATTTCCTGGGTAATCCAAGGTTTCCTTTTTCTGATTTTACTATTTATTTTAGTTGTATTAGTATTTGCATTTATATAAGATAAAAGTATATTTTTAAAAAGTATGTATGCTTACATTTTATTACACCCTCCCAACCTTTATTCTTTAATTGTTTGTTTAATCCTATACAGTTTAGGTATTTTTGTTCGGTTGTTTTATTATGGGTAATTTTGTTATTTTTACAATTTTCAATAGACAATCTAATAAAATAGTGATCTGTTAAAGAGCTTCTTAGATCAAAAGATTTTAAGTTTTCTTTTTTCAAATGTTAATTTTTCCTTTTTAAGAATATATGGTCTATGCTGGTAGATGAATTTGCAAACTATCTAGTTGGTGAATCAATACATGATTGTGCTAAAATGTTTAAATATGGAATAACATTATAATCCATTTCATTAGATATATCAATGTTTAAATCCCTACAAATATTTCAATGTTATTAAAATGAAACTAACGGAATTTTTTTCAAGGTCTTTTAAAAAAATGTCTAAATTTGTCGAAGTATACCCCCGTTATTTGAAAACAAATGTTATTTATTGTAAAGGTACATATTAATGTGTTTGTTTCTGTAAGATTAATTATTTCACAACTGGCATATACGTTTTGTCGAACAAACATAAGCACCTCATCATTTTTATTAAATTTGGAATTATTAAAAAATATGTTAAAATTGGGTATCGAAAATCTTGATAAGTTCTCTATTATTCAAATAATACTAAAATATCAATCTGTTCCAAGTTTAACCCGTTTAAATATATAACAAGTTAGTAGACTGTAATGTTTAAGTGAACAATATTAAGTTCGTCTCCTCCACTAAATATATCTTTTATCTTACCACAACCTTCAAATATTTCTGCCTCCAGGCCACCGCATCTCCACCTGATCACTATATTCTAAAAAAATTAGTCATGATAAAAATACAGCTAGAAAGTAAAAAATGCCCAGAATCTTAAAAATAAAAAATAAACAAATAAAAAACCGAAATTATTCTTCCTTTTCTTTTCTCCCTACTCCCTTCCTATCATCCAATCTCTTTCTTAACAACACCAAAAAACTGCCTAGTTTCATCTAAGTGCAAATCAGTTTGGCTTTCAGAATTCAAAATGTACCTGCGATGCAATATATTCCTTTCTAGAAAAAAATTATTCTGGTTTTAACGATCATGATATAGTTGTTGCGGTTTTTTGCGATTACTCCAAAGCTTTCGCCTGTGTAAATCATGAAGTTCTCCTCGAAAAATGAAAGCATCATGGATTCCAAGGTAACTGCTACAACTGGTTTAAGTCATATTTAACAAATTGGAATCAATTAGTTAGCTACGGAGAAAAGATTTCTAGTACAACTACAATTTCTTGTGGGATGCCACAAGGATCTGTCTAGGGTCCCATTTTATTTCTATTATAATTGTTTGCGAACAATACTACCATTGTCTGGCAAAATAAAAATGAAGACCTGTTGAAAGAAAATATCTCAAGAGATCTGATCTTAATTAAGAAATGGTGTGATGCGAATCACCTTAGTTTTAATGTATCAAAAACTAATATTTAAACGTTTAAGTTTAACTTTGATAATCTTTACCTATCTGATCTTAAGTTGAAAGCAAATCAAACACGAAATTTTTGGGAATACACATTGATAATAACTGAATAATATAATAATTTATTAACCACATAAATAATCTAAATGAAAAAGTTGCAAGAGGCAATTATGCCGATCGTATTGTTTTAAATGAGTTTGGCATTACTGCAGCAAGAATAGCTTACCTTGCATTTTGTAAATTCATACCGAACTTATGGTATAGCCTTTTGGGGTTACTGCAGCCAACAACTTTTTAATTCTACTTTTATTTTGCAAAAACGGGCTGTTTGTTAAATGTGCAAAGCTGGGGCCCGAGACCATTGCAAACCACTTTTTGTGTTACTTGCCTTTTAATACTTGAATCTGTATCTGTCATATATAAAAAAGTATCTTTCATACATAAAAAATATGGACATTTAATATCTGTAAGGGCCTTTAATACTAACCAGAATTGAACCTCCTTCTTTCTATCCCCAGATCAACCTAAGTAAAACATTCAATTTTATACGAAAGTAAAAAAATGTACAATCACCTCCCACAAATATTTAGAAATGTAGAATCTCTTAGATTCTTTAAGAAAAAAGTAAAATATAGCTTGGAGGTAAAAGCATATTATAACTTACAAGAATTTTAGAATGATATTTCATATAAACATACCATATATTTTTTATTTATTTATTTATTTTTTTTAGTACTCATGTATTTTAGGTCCTATGGTTAAAATCTGTACTTATTAATTTATTATATAATTATATAATATTATTAATTATTATATTATATATTTAAGGTGGATATTAATATGATTAAATTTGTGCATTTTTGTATAACATGTAGTTACTTAGTTTATAGTCTATGTTTATTTATTTTATTTTTCCAATGACTAGACTGCAATATTTTTATTTTTATAGAGCTTACTTTATTGACAAAGACTATATGTTCTTTTAATAATAAAGTATATTTGAGTTTGAGTTTTAGAGTTTTAAGTTTGAGTTTTATTATGTTGATTTCAAATTTTGTGCAAGAATTAAGAGATGAACTAATAAAATTGTGGTCCAAACGATGAACTAATAAAATTGTCATCGAAAGTTTTACTTAGTTCTTAGGATTTTCGGATTATTTTAAATGTTTCTTTGGTTAAGTAAGTAAATTTAACAATTTAATTGTAATGTTTGTCTTCTACAAGATGGTAGTAAGAAAATTTTAATTTTAAATGACGTTTCTGTTTTGGATCCTAATCATCAACTACATAAATTTAAATATGGGACAGTACTTTTTATTGTAATTTTTAAAGTTTATTACATTACGAAAAAATATGTTCTAAACATTAACTGAAAAACATAATTAATTTTAGGAGTTGGAATCATCTACTAAAATTTTAAATACAAAATCCAGGTCGGTATTTAACAAAATTGCTGATTTATCCAATAATGTACAAGGTTTTAATAAAATGACTATATTTTTGGACCTTTCTATATCTTTAAAAAGCAATTTCTCGTATTGGGACATCCTATACAGAATGTAAATTAATTCGTGTATCCATAACTTTGGAAGGTAACTAATCACATAAAAATAAGAAAAAAAAATCATTTAAACCCTTGTTTCGCGAGAGATATGTGAGGCACAGGTCAAGCACCCGGTCATACACCCAGGCTGACATCATGAACACCTGCCACTGTATAATATTGTCTAGTTTGCACTTTTGTATATATTTAAGCAAATTGTAAAATAATTAACTTCACTTGCAGTTAACCTTCGAGCATTTGCATGTAGTTACTCTGTTAGTCAAAATTGTAAATTCTTATTTTTTCGAAATAAATTATTTTTAAAAAGTGATTTTCGAAAGTAAGATATTTAACTGGCGCAGTCGGTAGGATCTCAGAAGACCTTTTGGCAGAGTTTGGAAAGTGTGTTCCCGAAGCCCTGTCCCAGAGGATCGTCAGTTTCAACTGTTTGCTGAGATTTACGAACCACCAGAAAGAAAATTTCACAGTTGCGATTCAGGAAAAACATATCGTAAGTGAACTTTCCTTTCCTCCCCTTATATTTTTGGTAAATTGTTGTGTGTTGATATTTTAAATTATTCTTTAAATTGCGAATTTATTTTTCGTTATATTAAGATTTGATTTGAATGTCAGACTCCGAACTCGAAAATTTAATTAGTGATATATCTAATATAACTATTACCGATTCTGTTATAAATATGACATCGCTTACTGCCGCAAAAGAAATTGCACATACGTTAAAGAATTTTACTGGTAGGTGCGAACATTTAGAATTTTTTATAGCTAGTGTAGATAAGTTTTACGAGAGATATCATGAGGGCATCTTAGATGACTCTCTTAAAGAATTTGTGTTTGCTTCCATATGTTCTAAAATAGTTGAAGAAGCAGGTGATTTTTTATTATGTAGGCCAGACCTTACATCCTGGCCCCGAATTAAAATAGCCCTTAGGCAAAAATTTGGTGATCGTGTAAATAGACAAGTTTTAGCGCAGCAATTAAACTTTTTAAGCAGAAATAAAAATGAAAGTGTTTTAGATTTTATAGAACGTATCAAAATATTAAAAACTCGTATAAGTCTGAAAATAGCATCTGATAGTAGTTTAAGTACTGGCACAAAACATGCTTTAATAGAACAAACCGAATTAACAGCAGTCACTGTTCTTATGTCAAACTCACCCACTGAATTACGGACAATATTAATGTTTAGAAATCCTGAAAATATCGAAGATGCAAATTCTATCGTACTTAACCATTCTTTGCTAGAACAACAAATAAATGACCGCGCGTTTGTCCCAAAACAAAATATGCCAATACAAAATAGACCTATTCAAATGCAACGAAATCCACAGCCTGCATATAATTATCAGTCTACACCCATATCTAATAATTTTACACCGTATTTTCCAAATGCAAATAATGTGACATCAAGACCATTCCAAAACCAATTTCCAAGTTTTGGTAATAATAATTTTACGCCAAAACCAAATTTCCCCACGCAACCTATAAATATACAAAATAGGCCAATTCAACATCATTTTCCTACAAACAGACAAGGTTTTGGAATACCAAGAGATGTATTTTCTAAAGAAAATTCTAACAAACCTACAGGTCATCCAACACCCATGTCCACATCAAGTAGAATGCCTACTATGCAGACTAGATATTCACAAAGACCCACTATACGTCAAAATTCAAATTTTAATAACTATCAAAGGAATCCACTAGTTTTTACTGAATTAACTTACCTAGCAGATGGAACTCCTGTATATTCAGAAAACGATGTATCTAAAAATTATTATACAGAAGAACCTGTATTCGAAAGTTTAGAAAACACTGAATACCAACCCGATCTCGAAAATTTCGAGGAAAACGAAAATAATCCCATATATCCCGAAAATTTTCAGAACCACTCTCAGGAAAACAATCCGCCCTAAATCTTAATAGCTTTCAATTAAACTCGCTTCCTTATATAGAGTTGAAAAACCCACCAGCAAAACTTTTAATCGACACAGGAAGCCACACATCCCTCATCAGACCCTATATAGCCGAGCAACATTTTCCACACTTGATTTATACATCAAAACATACTCTTGTAACATGCACAGGTACTACGAACACCCAGTATAAAGCAAAAATTCCTTTCCTAAATGAATACAATATTAATACTGAACTTGAATTTATTTTATATAATTTTCACGAATACTTTGACGGTATTATTGGCATAAGAGATTTACGAAAACTAAACCTAAATATAGACATAACAAAGAAAAAAATTTATACAGATACTGTAGAAATACCTTTAACGTATCGTGACGATTTTGATATTCAAAAAATTGAAGTGCCACCACAATCTATAATTTTAAAAAATATTTCTACTAATATTCCCGACGACACAGAAATATTTATGCCCCACATCCATAATAATATTATAGAAATTCCACCCTCTCTCTTAACAGTAAAAAATTGCTCAGTCCCTCTTGAAATTCGAAACCTTACCAATGAAAGTGTCCTGATACATTTCGACCCAAACTCTATAAGAGAAAAAGCCCAATTTTTTCAATCTCAAAACTTTGAAATTTTTGATATCGAGCAAATTCAATCCTAATGCTACACATTCGAAGATTCTGGAGAAAAATGTGATTTCTCTCTTATTCGTTCAAAACACCTGAACGACGAAGAAAAATCGGAATTGCAAAAATTAATTGCACAATTCCCCGATGTACTACATAAGCCCAATGAAAAATTAAGCTTCACTCACCAAGTCAAACATGAAATTAAGACCACAGACGATATCCCCGTCCGTACCAAATCATACAGGTACCCATATATTCATAAACAGGAGGTCCAAACACAAATTTCTCAAATATTAAATGACGGTATCATACGCCCATCTTCTAGCCCTTGGTCTTCCCCAGTTTGGATAGTCCCAAAAAAAGCTGACGCCTCAAGCAAACAAAAATGGCGCATTGTGATAGATTACCGTAAAATTAACGAGAAATCGATCGACGATAGGTATCCAATACCTAACATCTCCGATATACTAGATAAACTCAGCAGAAGTCAATATTTCACCACACTTGACTTAACATCCGCATTCCATCAGATCGAAATGCACCCTGATTCCATTCCTAAAACAGCCTTTAATGTCGAAAACGGACATTACGAATTTATTCTCATGCCATTTGGACTAAAAAATGCACCTGCTACCTTCCAAAGAGTCATGGATAACGTCCTAAAAGAACTTCAAGGCAAAATATGTTTAGTATACATGAATAATATCATAATTTTTTCTACATCCCTACAAGAACACATGAGCAATATAAAAGCTGTTTTCAAAAGACTTCGAGAGCACAATCTCAAAATTCAGCTCGACAAATCCGAATTTCTCTGTAAAACAGTCGAATTCCTGGGTCACGTTATAACACCCGATGGTATAAAACCAAACCCAAAGAAAATCGAAGCAATTAAAAAATTTCCAATTCCCAAAACACCCAAAGAAATAAAATCTTTTCTGGGCCTAGTTGGATATTATAGGAAATTTGTAAAAAACTTTTCCCACCTAACTAAACCATTAACAAACTGTTTAAAGAAGAATCACAAGGTCGAACACACCCCCGAATTTGTAAATAGCTTTGAAACCTGTAAAAACATTTTAATGAACGACCCTATACTTCAACATCCAGATTTTTCTCAGCCTTTTAATCTCACAACCGACGCCTCGAACTACGCTATCGGAGCCGTCCTATCACAAGGTCCAATAGGTAAAGATTTACCTATAGCTTATGCATCACGCACTCTTAATCCTGCGGAGCTTAATTACAGCACTATTGAAAAAGAACTACTTGCAATAGTTTGGGCCACAAAATATTTTAGGCCGTATCTTTTTGGTACCCGATTTAAAATTATCACCGACTATAAGCCCCTTCAATGGCTATTCTCAATCAAAGAGCCTAATTCTAAACTAGTGAGATGGCGCTTAAAGCTAGAGGAATACGACTACGAAATTATCTACAAAAAAGGTAAACAAAACACAAACGCAGATTCACTCTCACGAATTCAAATTAACCCTATCGAAGACGACCAACTTTCCATATTACCAAACTTCGACCCTGACGAAATACTTCCTCTACCATATGAAGATCTTGACGAAATCTTAGGCACAATTGCTGACGAAAAAGACATACCCAAACAATCTAAAAGTCAAAAAATAAACATAATCTCCGATATTGTAATTAAACTAAAACAAAAGCCTACTAGTGATTTGGAAACACAACATTCTAGTGTAGAAAATCCAATAATAGGAGCGCCTTATGTACAAAAATCCCTGAATATATATAAAAATCAAATAAGTATTCTAATAATAATCAAATTAAAGTACAAAAACAGCAAATTTTTGACAAACATCGAACATATGTGTTTTTAAATAACGACCCTTCGGAAGAAGCCATTTGTAAAATAATAAAAGAACACTTTACGCCAAAAAACACCTATTGTTTACATTTTAAAAGTAAAACAATCGAACCAATCGTTCTGAAAATCTTCCAAAAATATTTTTAAAATAATGCGTTCACACTGTATATATCAAATACTCTTTTAGAAGATATAACAGACCCTGACGAACAACAACTTAAAATAAAATACTACCACTAGACAAAAACATCGCATCGAGGTGTACAAGAGAATATTATAGCATTAAAGAAAAATTTCTATTGGCCAAACTTAGAAAACAACGTAAAAACATATGTAAAATCTGTCAAAAATCTAAATACGAAAGACACCCAAATAAGTTAGTATTCAAACACATACCCATAGGATATGAACCGTTTGACCATATATACATAGACGTATATAAAACATATAATACCTCATTTTTAACTTTAATTGATAGCTTTTCAAAATTAGGACAAGCATATCCATTACTTACTCCAACAAGCACAGAAATCGCTAATAAACTACTAATTTATTTTAATCATTACGGATTACTCCGAAAAATAACTACCGATAATGGCACAGCTTTTAAAAATGAAATTATTCAAAACCTATGCGCTCTTCATCAGATAGAAATTCATTATTGTACACCACACAACCCAAATTCAAATAGTCCTATAGAACGACTACACTCAACAGTAAATGAAATCATCCTCACAATAAAAGACAAAAAACCGAAAGAAAACATTATTACACTAATGAACTATGCAATTTTATCATATAATAATTCTAATCATAGTGCTCTAAAATATACGCCTTTTCAAATTGTCCGAGGCAAACTCGATTATAAAAATCCTTTAGAGCTTTCCGAAGGACAAAAATTATCCCAATATATGCAAGAACATTCGGAAAACATAAAAATAATGAATCAAGAAATTCACGAAAAACTAATCTCCCAACAAAAATCAAACCTAGATAAAGCCACTAAAAACCGACAAGACGAAATTCCGATCGATTCCCAAAAACCGTTATTTACAAAAACTTTCCCACAAAAATCAAAATTAAAAGAACATCCTAAGTATAAAAAAGTAAATACTCCAATGGTGGACCGAGAAAATGTTATTTCTACTCAAAACAAAAACATTCACAAAAACATACTTAAACCACAACGACATCTAATTGTTTCAGATGAGACACTTCCTTCTACTTCTGGTATTACCCATCGTTACAACCTTAAAAGGACTTAAAAATCCTATCCTTCCTTTATCCCTAGGACAAACATACATTACCACAACACAACACACATCTCTCTATCACATAAATCTTACACAAATCGAAAACTGCCTGTATAATATACAGCATCTATTAAAAAAATGCAACGAAACAATAATTAACACTAATACAACCGAAAACTTCTCAACTCTAACCACCCATAAATATAAACAAACATTTTGACTATCTACAAACAATATTAGCTAATACAAAATTATTTCATAAACTGTTGGCAAAGTGAACAAATGGTTTTTCGGAACACTCGATTCCGATGACGAAGAAAGGTACAATAAGTACATTGACACTTTACAACAAAACCAACAAGACATACAACAGGAAATAAAGAACGAACATACTGTACTATCAAATGTTATAAGACGCCTATAAACAAAGTCTAGAAACACTTAAAACAAATCAAAATATGGTACTTAAGAAATTAAACTTATTAGAGGACGCAGAAGCAAATACAAGCAATGCCTTATATTTATCTCTAATATTAGATAACATTATGTTTCAACTAAATACGTTGAATCAAATAATAAATAATGTAGAAAATGCAATTTCATTTGCTCATGTAAATATGATGCATAACTCTATTCTTAATCCTAAACAAATTAATGAAATGATAAATAATATACAGGATCTATACGGAAAAAATCGCATACCTAAATTTAACGAATTAATTAATTGCTATAAATATATTTCTGTTCAAGTAATAATAAAAAATAATATAATTCTATTTTCTATACACACACCAATCGTTCTTCCCACACAATTTGTATTATATAAAATATACCTTATTCCAATCCTTAACCAAACTATATCCCTAAATAACCCTTACATACTGCTCGCGAAAGAAGACTATTGGACCACAACAGAAGAATGTCCGCAATTAGAAGACATCTTCATCTGCCAACAAAACACACTATCGAAAGATGAACCCTGCCTTTACAAGCTGCTAACCACAACGAAAAACGAATGTCCATTAACCGACATCCACTATAAGAAAACAACAATTCAGCGTATCAATGGAGAAGAGATCCTGATTATCCCATTCAATGAGACAATTATAAAAAGCAAATGCCAACGGGGACTCTACAAAGTTAAAGAACCCAGTATAATCGTCATACCTTCATGTTCAATAGAAATCAACAACAAAACATACGAAAAAGAGAAAAAGACAGAACTTCAATATGTATTGGAGCTGCCCAAATTTTCGTATATTCAACAAGAAAAAACAAATCAAAAACTACAACTCGAAGAAGTAAATTTAGAAGAATTAAATAAAGCACAGAAGATCCTGTCAACTGTCCAATTTCATACATTAAATACACCGGGAGTATCAGTAAACCATTGGGTTACTCCACTAACAATTTTAATCTTATTAATTGTTATCAGCCTAGCATATGTCTCAAGAAAAATTTGGAAATGCAAGAAGCAACCCAAAAGAAACGAAAATTGCCCAAAAATCCAAATTGAATTAGAAGATCGAAAAACCAGTCAACCCTTGTTTTCCGAACTCAAGGAGGGAGGAGATATGTGACGCACAGGTCAAGCACCCGGTCATACACCCAGGCTGACATCATGAATACCTGCCACTGTATAATATTGTCTAGTTTGCACTTTTGTATATATTTAAGCAAATTGTAAAATAATTAACTTCACTTGCAGTTAACCTTCGAGCATTTGCATGTAGTTACTCTGTTAGTCAAAATTGTAAATTCTTATTTTTTCGAAATAAATTGTTTTTAAAAAGTGATTTTCGAAAGTAAGATATTTAACTCGAGTTATATTATTATGTTATCGTTTCTTGATGTAAATTTTTAGAGAATTCTATTCAAATTTGGTACACGATATAATGACTAATATCAATAATGGAATTAAATACATTTTTGGAAAATCTGCAGGATGTTAGTTTTTTCTTTAACCCTACCGAATTTTTTCCTACTACTTCATTGGCCATTTCTACAACAAAATCAAAATTCTTATTATGTTCTGTAATTTTTGGTCGTTTGATAATTGCACCGTAGGTTTTAAGAAAATGGTTCATTTATCCATAGTAAATTTTAGGGTCTAATTGTAATGTTAATGCATGATAACTGTCAAATTAGGTATGCAAGAAAATAAGATAATATTAGACACCAAAAAATAACAGAATAGAGTGGGAATTCAATTTTGTCCAATGACATTTATAGTAGTCATTTCGAGGAGTTTAAAGGGACAATCTGGAAAAAAAGAAATAACAGCACCTTGGAGATTTTTTCAAAACGTATTTAGTCGGTTTTTGAGATAGAATACCGGTAAGAAATGTAATTTAAAACCCCCTACAAATAAAGAAGATGTACCAAAGGAAACTAAAAAATATTACCGTTACTACATTCTTTGTTTTGAAAGGAAAGCGTTTGCAGAATCATGTTAAGATGATTTTGTAGATAGATTACCTACTACCATAATTTTGGACATTAATTAATTTCCACCTTGTTTGTAAACTTTATATTCCCTATTTCGGTTACCCTATATAATATGAAAGATTATTAATATAGAAAAAATATGTTTAGGTATAATTTTACTTAAGAAGTACCAAGAACTTGTAATGAAATAAAATAATTTTTGCTTTAGCAAAATAACTCGCTATTGGTTAATATTTGCATAAAACCAAAAACCAAGAAATTTAAAAATATCTATTACATAATTCAGGAGATTAACCTGAACTATGTAATAGATATTTTTACATTTATCAATTTTTTTGAACTCTTCAAGAAAGTTGAAAAAATTAAAAAGTTAGTTTTTTTGGTGGAAAATGCATATTTTTATAAAAATAATTAGTCTTGAAAAATAAATCATATATCAAACATTTGAGAATTTGATTTTTTCCAAATAACCCATTTATAAAGCAGCTATGCTTAAAATCAAAATTATTTCAGATTTGCAAATTCCCAATCTCGACAAAGTTCGTGTAAAAAATAATATGTTTGTAGTAGCCCTAGTTTAAACAAGATCAAAGCAACTCTTAAAACCCAGATCCCACAAAAAATTAACAAAACCTGGACCTGCATGAAATATAAAAAAATCGTTGGTAAATAAACAATTTTGTTAAGTATTTATGGCTATTTAAATTAAAGTTAAGTTGTAAGAAATAGCACTTGGAATTGCACAGTAGTTTAGATAAATGAAAAATTGAGCCTACACAAATAAGTGGATATTTTTAAGAAACAACTACATCAGTATAAAATACAGTCATACATCATACAGTAGTTTAGATAAACGAAAAATTGAGCCTACACAAATAAGTGGATATTTTTAAGAAACAACTACACCAGTATAAAATACAGTCATACATCATACATTCACTTAGATACAGGGTTGAAAACAGAAGTTACAAAATTTTATTAAGCTTCACGGTCTGACTATAAGCAAAAAGAAGCATCGAATGTCAATTACGTTAAAAGAAGTTTTGTCTACCCCTTATCTCTTTTAAAACAATACAAGTAAGACCTCTTTAGAATTCGACGGCTACTGTAGTTTTAAAATTTCATCTGAAAACTACAAAATATAACGTGGCAGCCCGTCAAGACTAGAGGATGGGGAAATTAACAAGCCACTTTTTGCCAGCATTGTAAACATGTTAGTAGCATTTATATTCCTGAATAATTCAAATTTTTGTAGACATAAAATCAGTCCCTAATAGTAATCCTAAAGTGACTACCCTATCGCAATTTAATTAAAATCCCAAAATAGTAATAGAACAGAAACAATATTGAAACTACTGATAACTCCCCTCCAAACAGGATAATTTTATGATACGGATTGCGAAATTTAAATCAACTTCAATAGATACGACTGACTGAGACCAAACCCAAACACCAGCAACAGGCAGCGGTCATAAGCTACGTTGAACTTGTATGCAGTTCCCTAAGACAAAACTCTATTAGAAAATCAACGGTGAGACAGATGTTGCAACTAACATTACGCAATAATTAATTGTTTTTAAAACCCTAGCAACCTCTGTCATGGCTAATATGATTATTTTAATTTTAGCAAAACCTTGTTTATAGGTAGTTATCACACTAGGTTAAGTTATCATTAACTTATCTTTCATAAGCAACTGCAAAATTGAAAATTAGGTACCCTATTTTTATGATGTTAATATTTATCCAAACCGAAAAACAGTTAACCAGTTATGGTACAGGATGCGATCAAAACTTCAAAAGTCGATTTGCGAGAAACTCATTTTATTTTTAGCTCGGAGCATTTTCTTTTCTGACATTTTGTTGGATGAAGGCTTAAACAAAGAGTAAATAACCTTGATTGTTTTTATCCTGGTCTACTCCATTTCCCCAGAAAATACAATTAAGTGGGAATTATGGCACATTTTTAAGTGGCTTTATTATTATTAACTATACAATTTAGACGTAAGTTATGTTATACGAAAGTTGTTTAAAATTGTTAAGAGAGTTCAAAAAACATAAAATATACTGGGTATTGTTCCATTTAAAATAACAAAATCGCGGATATTCAATTAAGAAATGTTCAAAATATGCAACGCTCTCAACAGACTAAATTCCATATTTTTATCTCTAGCCGTTTTCAAATGGCGCCCTGGGTAGTAGTTTCATTGTCGCCCGCTATATTCTTTAAGGATTTCATTGATCATTTTCTGGAATGTCGCTGAGTCGTTCTTTAACCCAAATGGCATTCTTAAGTATGCAAAATGCCCGTAATCAGTTGATAAAGCAGTTTTGTCGGTGCTGTCTTTATATATATATATATATATATATATATATATATATATATATATATATATATATATATATATATATATATATATATATATATATATATATATATATATATATATATATATGATGAAAACCACTGTCTAAATCGAGGGTAGTAAAATATTGTGCTCTGCCAAGCTTGTCCAGCATTTCGTCGATATTGGGAATCGGAAATCGGTCGTGAGTCGTCTTATTATTTAGTTTTCTATAGTCTACGTCTATTCGCAATTTCTGGACTCCGGAAGCATCTTGTTTCTTTGGTACAATCCGTATTGAACTTGACCATGGACTAATACTATTTTGTACGATTTCTTCCTCTAACATCTTATTGATTTGTTCTTGAACTTCCGTCTTGTGAATTTCTGGAAATTTATAGGACTTTGGTGCAAATTACGTGAGTTTTGGTAAGAGATGAAAGGGGCTGATGAGGGTACTAGAATATATCGTAAAAATTTTGACGTAACTTAAGTTTTTCTTTTTCCTCGGCATTCAAATGGTCCAGTCTAAGAAATGCGTCTAATTTTTGCTAACATGTGCATATCGATTATAAAATTCGCCTTGAAAAGTTTCAAATCCATTTAGTGATTCTGCTTTAAGAGATGTTCTTAGAGTTGTATAGGTATTCTCGAAACTTAAGTTATGGATTTCTACTATTCTATATTTATTTCTGACATTAGTTACAGATTCGGAAACAATTCTGTAATATTCTATTTTCCATCTATACTAACATATATAGGAATGAATGTCCTTAAAATGTCAAAGCTACTTAGGCATATGTTATGACAATCGTATTCTAAAGGTGTGCACTGATGCACTGGACGATTACAGTCTTTTCTATCTATATATCCGCCTTAAAGAATCCAAATGAATCCTAAATTGCGAGGATCGCGAAAACTTATTAAACCCTCAAAAAATGTGTGAAAATTAAAAAGGATAAAAATATTTTTTTCGTTACGGTTAAATTCTTTAAATGATGGTATGTGGGCTTCATATTTAACATTTTGTTGTGCACAAGACGTTTTAATTATATTTGGTTTTATAATAATGTATTCTACAAAATAGGTTTCTGCTAACACAGAGTTAATTAATATGGCTGCCTGAACCCAAAATAAATTTAAGGGGTTTATCAAAACCTGATATAAGGAAGTTTTCGCGTGTCAAATACTATTTAGTTCTAAGTAGAGCTCGCATTGGAGGCCAATGTCTTGGAAGTTCTTGAGGTTTAAAATCTTGGATGTTATTTAACTCAGATAAACAATTAACATCTTAGAGTTCACAATCATTGTCGGTAGCGGGAAGATAATCATATAGATTGTCATCATATGGATTGTCATCATCCATGTTATTAATATTGTACACTGTGTCCCAGATTGCTTGTAATCACAGGTTTTCTCGGAAACCAGCAGAGATATAACTTTGCGGTTTTCGGGACCCTGTGTCACTTTTTTGAAAAACTTTGAATGTCGCAAACAGAATTGTGCCACATCGTTTCGTTCCCGAGATACAGGGTGAAATAGAGATTTTGCGCTTTTGGGGGTGGTATCATATTTCGGAGACCCTATCAGATAGAGAAAAGGTAAAAATTGCTATGGATAGATATTTTTACGTAGAATCCAGTGTTGTAGTCGCACAAATTTTTAAACAATCCGTTTTTGAGATATAGCCCAAACTAAGTATTTTTTTTTTTAAATTTTATTCCAAAAAATTCGCCTTTTTTTCTCTTTAAAATGATGTATCACACTATGCACTTTTGACGTAAACTAAACCTTATAAACGCTATATTAAAAGAAAAACGTAAGTTGGCCATGGAAATATGGGTAGATATTAAAAGTATCCAGAAGCACAATTAAACAACATAAAAAATTAATAACCATTTTTTTACTATGAAGTAAATAAACTTAATAATCTTGATAAACTTAGTCACAATACTAAACAAATTCTACATAACTAGAAAAACTGTTCAAAATGGCCGCCCCCCTCACGAACACATAATTGGCACACAGTACGAATTCTTCTTAGAGCATTCATCATTATTATAGGTCTATCTTCCAATGATCTAAATGCCTGAATGGTTGCATTTTGCAGCTGCTCCATCGTATTGACTGGATTCAGGTAAATTTTGTTTTTTAAGTAAGACCAAACGAAAAAATCTAATATTGAGAGGTCTGCCGACCTAGCAGGCCACCTTACTGGTCCATTTGTACCGATCCAGCGATCGTGAAAATTTTCAAATAGAAAGGGCCTTATAATTTGCGCATTGTGGGCAGGAGCACCGTCCTGCTGAAAGTAAATATTGTGCAGATTTGCTAGCGGCAAGTTATCCAATAAATCCGGTAGTATTTGATTTAAAATTGCTAGATATCTATCTGCTGTTAAATTATTATTGTAAATATGGAATGTAATCTTTGTTCCCAATATAAAGCAAGCGACGCTAAACCCAAACCTTCCTTGCTGCTGACGTTCTCTTGTTAAAAATTGGTTTTCCGTATACCAGTGCCTATTATTATGACTGTTAAAAATACCACTACAACTTATATAGGCTTCGTCGGACCATATAACCTTGCTACCGAAGTCAGGGTCATTTTGGGTTTTTTGAAGATACCAGTTACAAAAATTTAGACGCCTTTCTGCATCTCCAGGATGCAATTGTTGTACTACATTTACTTTATAAGGCTTATATTTAGGTTTCTTAATATCCTTTGCGTTTGTGATTTTGACACCCCCACTGTTTCCTGAATATGCCTACATTAATTCGCGTGATTGGCCTGAATACTTGCTAATACAACAATCTCATTGTTCTCGTGATTTCGTTTATTATATGTTTTAGACCTGTGCTTTGAAAATGATCCATCATTAATTAAATTTAATTTAATTCGGCGAAAAATTGCCTTGTGTGGCTGAGGCCTTTCTGGATATCTACGATGTAAAAAAAGCTTTTGGAAATAGTCCATAACTCAAAGTGGAATTGAAAAAAAATTTTGAAAGGAGGTTCATAATAATTTAAGCGCTTGGTGCTTACCTGTTAAAATATAAATCAGATGCTTGATGACTGTTTTCATGACATTCAATAAAACAAACCATCATATCATACTTATGACTATTTTCAAAATTATTCATTTCTTCTTAATATCTATTAATTTACCTGTTAGAATTATTGGTAACTCGTATGATAAGAGGATAAACACGGCAATATTTGATATATTTAAGAAACAAATAGTTTTGATTTTTGTTTCCATGCCATATTTCCATGGCCTACTTACGTTTTTCTTTTAATGTTGCGTTTATAAGGCTTAGTTTACGTCAAAAGTGCATCATTTTAAAGAGAAAAAAAGGCAAATTTTTTGGAACCAAAAAATACAGGGTGTCCCATTTAAAAAATACTAAGTTTGGGCTATATCTCAAAAACGGTTTATCTGAAAAAAAAAATCGACTACAGCACTGGACTCTACGTAAAAATATCTATCCATAGCAGTTTTTACCTTTTCTTTATCTGACCGGGTGTCCGAAATATGATACCACCCCCAAAAGCGCAAAATTTCTATTTCACTCTGTATCTCGGGAACGAAACAATCTGGCACAATTCTGTTTGCGGAATTCAAAGTTTCTCGAAAAATTGACACAGAGTCGCGAAAACCGCAAAGTCTTACCGAGAAACCCTGTGATTACAAGCAATCTGGGACACAGTGTACAACTCCTCAGCAATAAAAGTAGGTCTAGATTGGAGGAGAAAATAATTTGGTTTATATGTTGGACTTCGTTGAGGATGCTGTGGTTGTTATAGGTTTGGTTTTGAAGCTGTTTGTCTAGTGACAAAAAACGTGGGTATCGGCTTGGGCTGTATGGTACCTTTTGGCTTCCATACATTAACATTTGAAGTACTGGGTTGACCAAAAACTTGTTGGTTAGTAAAGAAGTTTTATGGGGTTAGTTGTCTAGGAGTGATATTTATTGGTTTTTTAGGGAAACTTCTAGTGTGGAAATTGTTCGACTGTTCATAAGAAAAGTTTGGAACAAATGGGGCTTAAAAATTTCGGTAAACTTTTGTACATTATAAGTAATCTTTGTATTAAAATAATCAGTATGTTTCTTTCTATCTTGTACCATAGTTAAAAAAAAATTTCCTCTTTTATTAAATATTGCATAGCTATTTCTAGACTATCAGTAAAATAAGTTTTTCAATATTAGAAATCTATAAGTTTTTCTCTTCGAGATAAAGTTTGGTCACTATTATTTGAAGAAAAAGTTAGACTTTTAAGATATTGGCACCTAACACAAAAGCTATAAGAATTTTCTCCAGCCTGCGGCCTAATATTATGTAGTTTTAATAGTAAACAAGAAAAAAATCTCCGGTCTGAAAATGAAGTTCTTAAAATAATTTTTACTTGCTCCTTAGTAGTTACGTTTTAATATACCTAATATTACTCGAAAAATATTTTTTTTAAGTTTGCATGGATTTGATATTAAGTAACTACTTCATGGCATACAGCAATAAAATTATTTAATTCGCGAGGTTTACCACTGAAAACCGGTATAATATCATGAAAAACTCGTAATTCAGAATCATTGATTTCAGCCATTATATTATTGGTGTTACTACAACTAGGTAAACAATTATTTCAATCTGATATATCAATTCTTGCTACTTTACTTATTATTTGATCAAGATCAGTGTCAGAATCAGAATCTTAAGAACTAGTCTTTTGGAAACGTTTAATTATTTGCTTATATTCTTTATCAAAAAAAAAAACAAGAAAGAATAACTCTTTTACTTGGGTAGAAAAAAATAAGAAATAGTATTGGGAAAAGTGCAGCAAATTACAAAGTTGACTTACGTACGTGTATGAGTCTTAACCTCTAAGCCACCTGTAAGGATATGCGTTTTTCAGGACACTTGGTCCCGTGAGAGAGAAAAAACTTTGTGAATGTTTCTCGTAAAAGACTTGAAAGTCACCGTCAGTTGACGCGCTATCCAAAAAGGCACTAAGCGAAACTTCTTGTACGAGGAATCCTACCGACTGCCTCAGTTACGTGAGCTCGTATGCAGTGAATTTGGTTCGTAGAAACTCTTGTCTTGATGTTGATTCTTCTATAAGCTTGCCAATGAAACACACTATTCCCTCAGAGAAAACTCTGTTAGAAAATCAACGGTGAGATAGATGTCGCAACTAACATTACGCGATGCTTTACAATATACCGAACTAACAGTGTAGAATCTTTAGTTAATTTATATAACTTAAAATAGATAAAATTATTAAAAATGTTGTGTATACAAATGATAAGTCTCGGTGTAAAAGATAATAAACGAAATTAAACTTAATAAACATAATTATATATGATATAAAGTTCGGCATAAATGATATTCATCAAAATATAAAAGATAAAGTTCGGCATAAACTTTAGTCAGTATTTTATTGTTAATTATCTTGAAGTGAACTTAAACAGATAAGACATGAAAACATGTTGTATAGGCAATAACCGTATTTTATCTACAAAGGTTTGATTTTATTCCAGTATTCATATTGCGGATTTTTAGAGTTTAGTATTAGTAAATATCTGTATATAATAAAATACTTATAATAAATTCTATTTTATTTAATTTACTTATTACTTTTTTTAAAAACATGGGACATTTTCACCTTTCTTGAAATTTTTTCTTTTTAGGTGGCAGCTTTGACGGTTTTCTGCCAGCATCTTAAATCATTTATGAAATAATTATAATGAATATAAATAAAAAGCAGTGATAGAACGTCTGTAGATTGAGGGTTTTAATTTTAATAAATATACCTCTAAAAGGAGCTGCTGGTGAAACTGGAAAATATTGCTTTGTGCTCTAGTTTAAATTATTTAACCAAATACATTCCAAATTAAATTAGACATCAGCTATTTAATTAAAGTCGCATTAGGCTTGAATAAAATATAATTTAATAAATATTGGATCCACTTTCACTATCAAAGTCAGTCAGATTTTTTTCTGTTGTTTAAAAGTTTATGCTTGTTTTTTATAAAATAAGTTTTAGGAAGGCAGAATAACGTAAATTAATAATTAATTTATTTAATTTTATAGAATACTAAGTACGCATCGCGGAATTAAAAGAGTAAAAAACAGAGAAAAATTTTAAATTTTCTTGAAATATGAACTTTTTGTCTGTCTCAAATATTTCATAGCATTCGTTAAATTTAAGAAACTTGAAGATATAGGTTTAAGGATACCAGAAACATTCAAACATTTGATATAAGCCCTTGAAAATAAATAATATTTAAAGATTAACCTAAATATTCTATTTTCAAAATTAGTATCTTGGTATTAATGTAGTAAACAACAATGATATAGTGATGTCTAGTAATGAAGAGGATTATATCTATACATGAGCGTAGCATTCAAGTGAATAAGAGTCATTATATGCTGATAGAATACCACTACGGCTTTTTTTTATTTGCTATACATTAGATTTGTAACTAAACATGAAGTTTTATAAAATAAATTATTTAGCAGCACATATTAAATTTACAGTAATTTTAGACGAAATTTGACAGATGAAAATTAAATTAATTAAAAAAAAGACATATATATTTTTAACTAAATTAATTCAAGAAAATAAGATGTACCAACCTTATGGTATTTTATCACAACTAATGAATGCTTAATTGTCGGGGTCCTGGGGTGGATCTCTGTCCTGTGGCGTTAACTTCCATCATAAACTTTAGACTTCCAAGATGAATATTCATGGAGCAATTTTAATTATAATAAATCTGCACCAAAGTTGCATATTTAAGTATTTACTATAATTTAACGTTAGGAGTTATTAAGGAATTCTACTTAGTTTAAGATGGCTTAAAGTATACATACGTATTACGTTAGGATTTTTTATCAGTGGCGGATGGTGCATAAGAGCTGCGGAGCTGCAGAACACACGTAATTTAGTATTTTTTAAAATATTTTCGTATAACAAATAAATCCGGGAATAAATCTATAACATCCCTGAAGATCCCCAGCGTAGGCTCGTTTTCCGATGGGCGCGGTACTGTGGGTGCACAGCGAACGATTTTTGAAAACGACACGTTGAGAGCTGCTTTGTTTATTTCGAATCACGCGCACGGCCGTGATGAGAAGGGGCAGAAAAAATCTAATAGAACAAACAGTTTAGTATCACAGAATCTTTAAGTCTTTAGTACAGGCTATTTCTTAATCTATATGATAAATGCAGATCAGTCAGGATTGCTTATTAAATCTTTCAATAATTTAGAAAATGTACATTTTTTAACCACCAGTAATTATTTTTTATAAGAGAGAATTTAGCCCTTATGTACACTTAAAACAGGCTGCGAAAACATTTTTATCAACACCTCCCATCTATAGCTAGTGAGCAATTATTATTTTGTTCAACTGACCAACTTTATGCTAACCGAGGAGCTATAATTCCGAAGCTAATCAACTTGGGAACAAAATTGGATTCGGAATGACGACTAGAAAAATGTACAGAAGTTTCAAACCCGCACATAAACAATTTCAAAAGCTAACATATTAAGCTTTAAAAAAAAGGTGTTTCACTAGCCGTAGTTAGAATTCACAGCATTTTGAGTTTGTGAACTAGACTAGCAGACAAACTTCTTTTTCCAACATAATATAAAAATTTTTAATTTTAACTGTTATTGTCCTACTTTTCTGATCTTTCTTTATTTTAGTATTACTTATATGCATGGTTTATTTATTATGTTTTGTGTTTATTGATTTATGTTTACTAGAAAGTATTTTTTTGTCTTACTGCGTAGAAGAAAAAGTTCTTTTGTTCTACGTACGAGTATATTAAAATAAAAGAAATTAAGAGTTTGTATTAGTATCGTTTTTAGTCAGCAATATTTTTATTTGTCACTTTTTCTATTGTATTAGAAAACACAACTTCAAATAAATTTTTCCTACGTATTACAACTTACAACCACAAAATATGACGAATTGGTAATTCAGATATTAATATAAAACAAGAATTCGGGGTAAAGGAAGCCTGAAGTTCGGCTTCGATTCCTGTCGGACTTTACTTAGGTCGAATTCCGTTTCCAATCTCGGTTCCGGTTTTGTGTTTCTGAAAAATCGATTATATGTGGAACACGATTCCTGAAAATAACAGCCAACAGTCTCAGAACGACCGAGGAATCTTGTTGATTGTCAGGCAACTGATGTAACTGTCAATGATTTGACAGGCATTCCGTTTTTAAAGGGTTTTTCAGAAACCGCTGCTAGACTTCTGTCACTACACAGCTAACCAGATTAAGAAATAGAATACATTTTTATTATTGCAGTTTTAGTACGAATTTTCTTTAATACTCGCTAGTTCTCAACATACACCGCTATGATTGGTTTAACAGTCCTAAAATAGCTACATGTATCTATTATTGATATATTTGGTTAAGTTCGTGAGGTTATTTGCTCGATTGCATGACTTTATTGTAGACATTATTATATGATAATTGCTAGTATTGGAAATTATTTGTTATAAATAAATTATAATATCAATTCCAATTTATTCTAAAAATAATATTATTTTTGCGCTACAATTGAAAACGCTTTTAAGAAAGTAAAGATTATTCTTATATAAACTCTGTACAATAATTATTACATTTTTGGGTAATTCAAGAATTTTAGAGAGTAAAAAGGTATACGAATATAAAACACCAGGCCCTGTTATACGAGAGGCAACCACACTACAACGCAAGGGTAAGTTTTTTAAACATACATTCTATTTTAAAATTGGAAAGAAATTAAACCATTTTATTTATTGCTTAATGGTGATTATTATTTCAAAAAAGTAATGTGGAATGTTATTGCCAAATATTTTTTTATTAATATAACATTATTTAACGTAAAGGCTGAAAAGTTTATGTTTTAAATAAATGCGGATGTCAATATTACTTGTTACTTGAATAACAAATAACTCAGGCATACTAGAGAATGATTTATTATAAAGACATAATAGAACTTCATCGAATGAGTAATGCTATGTTATTTTAAAAATTATTCCGGTCTTTTAAAAGCAGTTTATAAAAATAAATTTTAGTCTTTAAAAAACCGAAATTTCTTTACAGACCGTCCATCAAGTCTTGCACCAATTTGTTAAAAATGAAGGTATATCAATAACAGCTCGTCAGAGGCGGTAGGGTCGACCATAAAATATACAGGGAAAAATTTATTTTTAAAAAAGTACATATTTTTCAAAAATGAGTTTGCAAACATCCTAATAACGTACAAAACCAACATGTAGTTTATTATTTCCTCGGCCCATAGCAAAATAGGTAGATATACCTATTATCGCTTGACTAATATACAAATAACGTAATTAACAGAACCGTAGTCCGCGGGCCACAGTCCAGAGATATTTTAATATATTTATTATAGACGGTGGCTCGGCCAGCCGATTCCATCATCTCACATACTAGACTTCATATACTAAATCACGCATACATCCTCATATTATAACCTCGGCTATAACGTTCATCGTAGCTTATATCACCCAACACCGGCCCGTGTCCATGTGGCCGTATCCCCGGATTTTTTCCCAATTGAATACTACCATTTTACAAGTATTAATTGTAATTATTATAAAATGATACTACTTATTTTCAAATTAATTTTAGTTAGTTCTTTACCTCAGTCATGACTAATTATGGTTAATATATTAAATTAGCAATTTTTACTCCATGCTACATGTTTAAATATGATAACGAAATAAGTGCAAGTGAATATTTTAAAATATCATTTGCAATTTGTTTTAGAAGTCGGCCGGCCGCATCGTGGTTCTTGCTAAACAATATGCTTTTTTGGTTGTGTATGTAGCTTTCACTTTGTTTGACATCTATTTTATTTTCTTCTTAAGGCAATATACATTAAAAATTCAAAAAAATAAATTGACAGTGTAAAGCATTTTACTAATTTTTTTTTTCTTATTTATTAAATTTATATTCTAGGCTAGATCTGCTGTATATCATACTTGTTGTGGCATCAGTGAAAAAAAAACAGCCTCTAGTAAATAGTTATAGAATGACGTCTAATATTTTTCCTGCAGCAAATTTATTTATTACATTTCTACATGTACATCAATACTCTACCTATGAATATGCAAGAGACGCAATCTATCAGGTCGCTCTTGTGCTATAGTGTTTCCTAGCCTAGTTGGTCTAAGCGGAGAAGGGGGGTAATTACCTCATTACCCCCTAACCGTAAAACCGCTCTTGATTGGCCTTAAGCCTCGGCCGACCCTAATTTTTGAGTACGAGCCGTCACTGAGGTATATATTTTTTAATATAAATATTAAACACATACCTGCGATTTATTAAATTTATAAGTATAGAGAGTAACAAATGCAAATTGTTAATATTTCCAAAACAATTACAATTTGGCATAGGGCACGCTACAAGAATCAAGGTCTGTAATTAAAAATGTGACATTATATTAAACAAAATTACCCCCAATGCGACAGAGCCTAAATGAATCACTATGTATACTTAATACTAGATCATCTAGTTTAATAAAACACTTTTTTTATTTTTGTTAAAAACAATTATCCAGATTTATCCGAGTTATCTCCCTAGGGCCACTTTATATTTAGGGTTCGCAAATGGCCATTGGAAATTTGTCTCCGAAATCTAATAGTGGTTTTATCAACGAATCTTGGCTGACCTAACGCTAAACCAGAAAGATTAACCTAACAGTATAGATTTTAATTAAAAAAAATCCTTTGGCACAGCAAACCTTACCCTACCTCTAAATAATCCTCATTTTTAATATTACAATATACTGACGAAAAGTGTTACAATCGAACACGGTCGTGGTACAGTTAATAATTGCGTGACTCAAAAGATGATCTAGCTTCGGAGACCACTTACCTATCATTAGGAGTGAATTTACCTACGCGTTATTAGGTCCTTCAGTAAATTGGAGACACGTAGTATCTACCGGTTTAAAGATTATCTTGATTAGATATATTTTTACATTTAATCTCGTTTTACTATCCTAACCTTGCCATTTGAATCAGCGATGCAGATAAGCCGCAGTGCACTCTCATTTAAATGTACCACTTGCTTCGTCAGCGATAAATTAGCATAAGGATGTTAAAATGTAAATGACAAGAGATACGATTATATTATAAAGGGGACGGTTTAAGGAGAAAAATAAATATTATAATTTCAATATTTCCACTCAGATTAGAATGAACTTTTCAGTAGTCCTAAAAAACGTTTTTTTTTAGATATTTTTTATTCCAAGGTGAGAAGTACTTTTAAAACAAATGTCTAAAACACACATTGTTTTAAACTGGCCCTGTTAACTTAATTTCAAATTCAAGTTCGAAAAAGGTCAAGGTGGTAAAATTAAGTACAGTTAATAATTAAGCAGTAGGTTAGTCAAAAAACAGTAGAACTTTTTAGACTTATAAAAAACTTAATAGCAATTCAACTACTGGCGAATATAAATTAAAGTAGTTTACATTGTTTATTATTTCAGATTTTTACTAATAATATTGAACTAATTTATGCTTTTATAATTTCTTAATATAAATATTATTAGACACTTTAAAAACCTTTGAAATCAACTCTTTATAATAAGAAAAAACTAACAAAATCAATAAATAAGAATACATTCGTTTAGGTATAATTAAACAAAGATCATTCAAGTCTTTATTTTAAAAATTATTTGTTACTGATATTAAATTATTTTGAAACAAATCGTGTTTGAAACATTCTTAAAGAAATTCTGTTAAAAGCATAACAACTTTAAATTACACGCGCTTCTGAACATCACAAAAAAGCTTTAATATGATTACCTACTGTTATCGGTTAATCAAACGCCTTTGGTGGCATTACAAGCCTATGCGTTTGAAGGCCAGACCCTATAATCGCTTTTGTGATGTCAGAAGGACACTTACAAAGTAAATGTGAAATTGTCTCTTTTTTCCGCTCGAAACCCCTGCAAAGCAAGCGAGGTGTCAGCACCTCATATTATGAAGACATTTCACTATTATATATGTGCAAACTCTTTTTCCGTTTTTAAGAAAAAAAAATTCAAACAGTTACGCCTTTATGTGATAATGTTTTTTAAATATTTTTCTGCTACTCCAAAATAGTTCATTTAGTTACGCCTCTATGTAAGAATAGTTTGTTGCAGATTTTCTTTTACGTCAAAATAATTTTCCCAAAAGTAAAAAAGACATAATCGAAAACATCTCTTTTTTAGCCATTAAATCCATTATATTCGTCCAATTAATAGGTCTGTCAGTCTCGCTTTCTCTAACAGACAATATTCTTAAATCTTTGCACAAAGATTTTAAATCTCAAAAGTCTCCGGAACCCATCGTCTGAATGTTTTAAGGCATAACCCATGGCACTATAAGCGCTAACGCCCTCGTTCTGGCCATGGTTGGTTTCAAAAAATGCCTTTAACATTTTGTATTTTTTTTCTCCAAAGGGTACAGCAACATATAACAACCTTTTACAGCATACTCTGAAATTACTTTAAAAAGGCAAGTACCAATTTCAGCAGATCCACGTTTACTGTTCATTTCACCCAATTTAAAACAGAAGCACTTTTTAGTCACAATAGCGTAAACAGTGGAATTAAATACAGATAATCTAGATTTGTAAAATATGGCTCTTTCCTTTGAAGTGGACGACAGATAACCCGTTGAAAGACGAAAACTGCGCACACAACCTTGGATGAGTTATCCTGAGCTTCCAGTTTGTCTTGGTCTTTTTTTTGTCTCTATTTTTTTTTCTAAAAAATGTTTGTTATTTCTCTTTAAACAAATTTTTGTCATTATCTTCTCTAAAATTGATGCCAAAAGAGCATTTGTATTTTTTGGCCTTAAATCTTGTTTTAAATACCTTCCGAAATGTAGAAAAACTTCAAATATTTTCAATTCCCTTTTTCGTCTGTTCTACTGGAAACATTTTGTTCATTTTTCTAAGAGATAGTTCTGGACATTGTCTTGGTGCTCGTTCAACAAAAATCTGACTCAACATGTGGATATCTATCAATATGATTTTTTATAATGTTATATTCTCTTTGCCTAACTTCTTCAGTTCTCTGTCTTCCTCCTCTTTTTTTTCTTCCATGGCACCTATTTTACTTAACTTCGTGAGAGCTGTACAAAGGGCACGTTTGGGAATACTTAACATATTAAAAAAAATGTACATACATAAAGTAATTTTTTTATGGTTAACACCAAAAAGAACAAAAGCCTTTTATTTGTCTCTATTTATTGAACTGTTTGGTTTAATACAGTTTTTAATATTAAATGTTAAGCAATCTTAAATATTTTCATCACTCCTTAAGAACAATTTATCGAATCTTACATTTAAAACATAATAGAATTCCTTTTTTTGTGAATTGATCACGTTTTCAAATCGATATAGCAGCTTTGAGTCTTAAATCTGTTTGATGGAAAAAGTTTTAAAGCGGAATAGGATTTGGATCGACTTTCGTGACTTTTTCGGACGGTGCGTTAAGTAAAATTTATAGTCTCGTTTGCCATTAGGCTTTTCTTCTTATTCATGTTAAACACCTACTAATATTTTGAAGGAAATTTTAATATTTTTTGACCAACTTCCATAAATAAGTGACTGATATTTGATGTGTATATGTAAAATATGTCATTATAGATTATAGTCGGAAATCGAATATCGTAGTCAGTTGTTTCACTCGTGAACGCCGCTATCACGAAATTAAAACTTCTTAAAGATGCATCGACCAAAAACAAGAAATATTTGGATTACTAATCCAAATATTAAAGAAGTTAAATTCAATTTTGTCTATGCAAAAGAATAAAATGTCAAGGCACCGCCAAGAAACTGAACTTTTTTTGTCATTGGACATTTAGAATATCATAATAACGATAGGTTCCAGTTCAGAGGAGCACGTTTTTAGAACTATGGAATACGGAATACCTGAAAGCCGGAGACTTTTTGGTCTTATATTAACTCTGAAAGTAATCTCTTGTATGCCAAAGCGGGTCCTGACTGAAGAAGGAAATAGAGAATTAAAACGGAAAATTTCCGCTTTTGCTTGAGACTAGAGTTAGGTTAGGAAAAGGAAGAAATGAGCTTTTGTAGAGTTTTGATTAACCTAATTACCTAAACTAACTGCTCTGTCGAGCAATTGTTTTTCAATTAGCACAGTCAATGAACATGATTGTCGTTACTGGAATGACCTTTTCTGCTTTTAAAAACTTCATACACGGCATTTTCCTAGAACTAATATACGATATGAAATTATGGCAAATAAAGCAATAGGTTAATTTTTTATTTATAAAAATCTTACCGAAAATGCATGGAATATTGAAGATGATGATATTGGCTGCCACCCAGCTTTTCGGATGGATTATGCCACCCCGCACTTATTTACTTGTCAAAGAACACATTTGTAATAACTAATGAGCATGTATAGGATGTCCGGATTTCGTTGTATTTTTAAGTTATTTCGTTTATTAAAGAATTAGAGACTTACGGTTTTCACGAAGTGTTAGTACTTTTTGATGAAACGAAAGGTGGCACAAATAGATTTTTCATGACCCTCTTTGGTTTTTTAGATACAGGGCGATTTTTTTTTATTTTCAGACTCTCTCCACTATTCAGTTATGTTGTAATTTATAAAAACAGTAAAAATAATTCTTTATAGAATTTTTTACATAGAATACCGTAACGTAGATACATTTTTCTCAGGTATGAAAATATTCTATATAATAATCAAACTTGTGTTTTTTAAATCAAACACCCTTTATATTTATACAAGATTATATTCTGCTCATAAAGATCTTTTCAGTGATATATAACACTTAATCATTGTTTTTTTTAATTTTCAGGTAGCCCTTAAATCAAATATTTTAGTTTTAAATTTTAATTTTATTTAGTTGGCTTAAACTTTAAATGAAATATGACGTATCTGTAAATCCTGCATTACCATTTTTACTTAATTTAGTCATGTATAAATGTTACTGAAAGTAATTACATAGTTTTTTTATTTATTTTAAATACTCTTATTTTGATTCGTTACTTATAAATTTTTAATACATAATAATATGTCAGTTAATGAACCTTTTACCTCTGCGAAAAGTATATGTTGCTGAGTTTTATAATATGTGACGAAAATAATGATCTGGTATCAGACATGTATTTAGAAAGGTAAATATTTTCTCATTATGCTTGGTATTTTATCCGCTATACTATTAATAATATAATATACAGGTATCCCGAAGGGAAACAATCGAATAAAGCTATATTCCATAGAACTAAAACAAATATTATCACTTTTGGATCTCGCCTCGCCTAATAATATGCCTCAACAAGAAGCCCAAGAAATTGTTTTGTTAAGCATAGCACACACTCCTATAACAAGTTTGAAGAACAAATAGGAGTGCACAAATCCAAGGTCCAAACAAAAAAACACATAAACACAAATGTATGCCATATAATGTTAAACTAGTGCATTACCAATGACAATAAATAAATATCGACAGACATTTGTACAAAAAAAATATGTCCTCAGATAAAGCTTTTATTAGGAGTTCTTGAATTTTTAACAGTCAAAATAGTAGATATTGGCACAGAGAAAATCAACACGTGATTTGTCTAGAGAGCGACAAGGCACATTTATATATAGTATTATATAGTATTAGAGTATTTCAATTTAGGAAGTATCATCAAATTTCACACATGAAGAAAGTATAACATAAATACCTACATAAAATGGAAAATACTTTACAACAATTATGCGATGATGTGCCTTTAGCCCAATTAAATCAGATGTAGTTCTAACAAGTTGGTGCTCCGGCACATAATTCACACATAGCAAATACATATTTAGATGAAAATTTTGAGATCACTGGATTGACACCCCTGACTTCATAAGGTCGGTCCCGAGATCTCCAGATTTATCAGTCCTCGATTTTTTCCTTAGAAAATAAATATTTCGTATCGAACATCGTAACACAAGCAACGCAACATAGTTAGAATTTGAAAGCCCGCCCAATTATATTAATAAATGCCTTACGCAAGGTTACAAATTGCTCTTAAGAAGCAGAATATAATAATATATAAATAAACAGAGTATTTCATTTAAAAAACGCAAGTTTGATCTCTCGAAAAGTCTCGGATCTGAGCAAAATGAAATAAAACCAAAAAACTCTATAAAAATTTATTTTTACTACAAAATAACCGAACTGTGAGGGGGATCTGAAAAGAGAAAAAATTAATTTCGCCCTGTATATCAAAACCTAAGAGAGCCATGGAAAATTTACTTGTGTCAACTTTTTATCAAAAAGTAGCAACACTTCCCGAAAGTTAGTTCTTCTTCAAAATTCGAAAGTCTGCCTTAATAAGACTCCTGAAACGCTCCAAAAGATAGAAGGATTTTGAGAGCAGATTTTATTGTTCTGAATAAATTAACAGTGGTCATTTTCAATATCTTATAAAATAAAATAAAAAATACGAGACTCCTGTAACGCTCCAAAAGAAAAAAAATTCAGGGAAAACTTTATTATCGTAAAAAAGTTAAAATTGCTCATTTTCAACATTTTATAAGATAAAATAAAAAGTCAAAGTTTTAATTGTACGATTGGAATTCTTATTTCAATGCTTCAGCATTTGAAAGTAAACTAAAACTGGATTTACATAAACATTTAAAACCCTAATGTTTAGCCCCTTTAAGCCTGTAGCAAATTTTAAACTATTTAGCTTTACCAAAACTCGAAGTATTAGCCCATGGTTTTTTTGAAAACTCTATAAATACTTAGTTGCAAAATAGCAAGAGTATTCCAAGGCAAATCTTGTACTTGTAGGACTCTTGCTAGTTAAGAGTTGTTTTTGGTATCAGTCTTGCACCCGCAAACACAACTGTCGGTACCGTTGTGACATAAATCGTTATATACAGTTAGAATCAAATTCAGCATCAAGAAAAAACAAATGTACATACTTAAAAAAAATACCGAAATTGTTTTTATAAACGGCAATATCAGAAGATCTATTTAAATTTGCAGAGGGAAGAAATTGATGGACAGGGTTTTTAGTTATGTGTCTTTGTGTGTGTGTTTTTCTTGTAATACCATTTTATTACTAAATTTTTTAAAAATTCAACACTACCTATATTTTTTCAAATGAAATACTCTAAAAATTATTATATAGTAACAAATTTACCAGGTTTAATACTGTTACCTTTAAAAACAACCGAAAAAACATGCTAGCTTCTAATACATAAATATAGATTCAATAGAAATACGTTGTTTCTTACAGTAAAGCTTTCATCGGTTGACTTTAAAGGTTGATATATTAAACCTGATATATTTATCAACAGCACGAAAAAAAAACGTTTAAAAATAATAATATACATTAAAAAATTAGAGGTTGTATTTATATTTCCTGCATCCATGACGTTTTTAATTTGTGATATTCCTTACAAATTACAAGACAACTTTTACACTTTGTGTGTTTAAACTTTGCTTGATTCTGCTACAGTTGAAGGTGTCAAAATATGAATGAAAATCCGGTCTTAAGACCTATTAAACCGATCATTATGCCAGTTTTTATTTATGATAACATTATTTTTAGAGGAGGAAAAGAGGCTATAAAGAAGGAAAATTTATTTTGTAATATCTTTTTAAAAGCAGCCTCAAGAGAATAGAAAGGAAAATGACGATTTTCGTTTTTTTATTTGGATATCTTCGGAAGTTGTCGGGGTTTTTCAAGTTTGTCAACAGCGTATTATTCGACATTAAATTGCACAACTTTGCCTTAATTTAATCAACCTAGTATCTCTTAAGGTAATCAATGAGAAATTCTTTCTTCGGTTTTTTTGTAATTGGATATAACAATTATAAAAAAAAAACAAGGAAAGGAGTACATAGATCTGAGATAATATTTTTCAGATGTTATTAATCGTCAAAATGAGAAACTTAACAACCTGTGTTTCTATGGAGTTGACGAGGTCCCAAATGAAAATTTAAAGGACAAGATGTTTGATCGATAATAATCAAGAGTGGATAAGAAAACAGTTTACACACGGGAGGGCAACATACTTATTAAACAATAAAATGGGAGGTCCGTCAAAATAAGAAACCTAAATGATTTAAATTCATTAATTAGTTAAGAAGAGCGGTATATGTAATTCCTATATATATAATTATCACTTAGTTTAATTAATTTTCAATTTGCCAATGTACTCAATATAATTACTTTCTAATATTATTTTTTATTTTATAGTTTAGTATTTTTTAGATTTATTTTGAATGTTAGATTTTCTGAGAGAGGTCGAGGGAGTCACGAAATATGAAGAGTCATTATTGGGGGGACTGGGGTGTGTCCGGAGCTTGGTGGATTGGATTAAATAATGTTGACGTTCTGATCTTATCTGAAACATTTAACATTGAAAACATAACTTTTGTTCATATTGATGGATTTGAACTCATCTATAATAATTCAGTAATTAACAAAAATGATGGTTTGGTAATGTATATTAGAGAATCATTAACTTATTCTAGTGAAATAATAAAATTAACGGAAACTAATTTAATCTACGCGCAACTAAAAAAAAATAACGTTACCGTAGGTGTAACAGGATGCTATAGACCCAATCAATCCGTTAGTTTTCTTGCAAGATCTTCAGAGATATCTGAATAGCATAAAAAATGCGAAATTCAATTACTTATGGGCTATATAAATATAAACTTATTTCTCGATAAGGATACAATTGTCAATGAATATTTAGACATTATGAATGAAAAGGGACTATTTAGTTGCTTGAAAAATCCTACACGCGTCACAGAAAGAACTGCCTCACTAATTGATCATATATTTATAAATGATACGCAGGGAACCTCTCATGTTAAACCTTTTATTGCTCAAATATATCTGACAGATCACTACCTAACCGGAATATCTTTGAGTCTAAATTTAAAAAAAGAACTAAATAAGAAACAAAATTGTAAAAGAATTAACTATATTGATCTATGTAATCATTTATCTCTAGAAATATGGGAATCTTGTACGTCTGTGAATAATGTTCAGGATTCTTACTCGCAGTTTATCAATATATTAAACCGTCATATAAATAATTCTACAAAAATAGCTGTGATAAAATCCAAGTTATGAAAAAATAAATCGTGGATTACTTTTGGCTTGATACACTCAATCAGACATCGTGACGCAATGAAGAAATCTCTGGTACTTAATTATTCTGACGAACTTAATAATCAATATAAACTTTATCGAAATAAATTAACAAAACTTATTAGAAAAACTAAACACGATTATTATACTAAAAAAATACAAGAAAACAAAAACAACATTAAAAAGTATGGCAGCAAATAAATCTAGCAACAAATCAAACTACAAGAAAAAATAAAATTGATATCATTAAAAATAAAAACGGTGTAGAAATTAATGACGATATCGAAACAGCAAATATGTTTAACAATTTTTTTGCGGATGTAGAAAAGTCTATGTGTGATGGAATTGGTCCAGTTCTCCCCCCAACTAAAATGTTTAAGAACTTCGTAGAAAATTCTTTTTTTCTAAAACCAATAGAAGCCAATGAACTTATTAAAACTATTAATTCTTTAAAAAATGATTCATCGCCTCGCGAAGATCAAATATCAACAGAACTCTTAAAATGGATTCATCGCCAAATTTTAGTACCTCTAGAGCACATTTTTAACCTAACGTTCTCGAGTGGTGAAATTCCCTTTGACTGGAAGACTTTCCTGATTATTCCAGTATTTAAAAATGGCGACAAAACTGAGACCACAAATTATCGTCCGATTTTTTTAATCAGCAATATTGCCAAGATATGGGAAAATGTATGAAAGGTCGTTTGCTAACTTTTTTAGAACAAAATATTTTTTTTTATAAATTATCTATTCGGGTTTAGAACAGCTAAAAGTACAGAAGATGCAACATTTACTTTGATAAAAGAAGCTATTAATAAACTTAATATTAACAAAAAATCTATCGCAGTTTTTATGGACTTGGCTAAGGCTTTCGATACAGTTTCACACAAATTATTATTGGAGAAACTCTTTAATGCTGGTATTAGGAGCAATGTCTTAAAATTACTTAATTGTTACTTATCTGATCGTATTCAGAAGGTAGTTGTAAATGAAAGAGTTAGTTCTGGCAGAGTAATACATACTGGAATCCCGCAGGGTACGGTGTTGGGGCCTCTCCTCTTCCTTATCTATATCAATGAAATAGGCAGTCTGCCCATTAATGGCACAGTCATATCTTATGCTGATGACACAGCAATTTTATTCTCAGCAGATAACTGGACTAGTTTATATAATGAGCTCGAGGGGAGCCTTAGAATCATACAGCAATGGCTGAGTTCTTCTCTACTTAGTCTAAATACTTTAAAAACCAAATTCATCGCATTGACAGCTACATCAGCAGATCAGTCAGTCAGGGATAATCTCACTATTCATAACCATAAGTGCTATGTTGCAAATGATGCTTGTCAATGTACATCCATTCAAAAAACGAAAAGTGTAAAATATCTAGAAATTATCGTTGACCAACATTTCCGCTGATCTGAACACATAATCGAAACCTCAAAAAAAATTAGAAAGCTTTATTATAAATTTTATCAATTACGAAATATCCTATCACCCAATTTGTTAAAAATAGTTTATCTTTCGCTAGTGGAATCAATACTACGGTACTGTATTATTATTTGTGGTGGTACTTACGACACCACCATAAATGTTCTTAAAACTTGTCAGAATAAAATATTAAAAATTATTCTGAAAAAACCACTAAGATATTCAACTGAATTAACATATATTAAATCTGGTGCTCTTAACTTGCGTGGCCTTTATGTCTACTCCTGTCTTATATACCTTTTAAAAGTCAAAGACTTATTTCCATACACAGACCATCGACATCAAACTAGATCAATTTTTGTAACGAATATCTCAAAATACCTTTGTTCCAGAAATCTCATTTACACAGAAATATTTTATTCTTTGCTCCTAAATTTTTTAATATATTACCCTTATCGATAAAACAGTTAACCAACCACATAAATAAAATTAATAAGTATAAACCACTAACGAAAATATTTGTATTACAACATCACATGTTTACCTGTGTAATAAAATAACAAGCCGATTATAGTACTCTCATGTATCCATCCTCTCTCGTGTCGCATATCCCCTCTTTGCGTGTCGCTTTTTCGGTACAGTGTCTTCCTCCTCCTCTTGACGTTTAGTTTATTTCTTTAGTTTATAGTCAATATATTTTCAATTTATACACAAAACTTATTTGATCATTGGAATTATTTTTTGTTGGCTGCTATGTATGCAATGGGATGAGCATTTTCAAACACGGGCACATTTCGCTGAGTCTAAATGAAAATGCCATCCACAGGCGGTTAATACTTAGAATGAAAAACATTTTTGTGAGTATTTATAGTTTTAATTTATTCTATGTATGTATTATCCAATGAATTTTATTGTGAATTTGGAACTTTTAAAATAAAATCTTCGAATCTTTTGAATCTTTCAATAAGCTTACTATCGTTGTTCAATTTAAAATATTCATGATCTAACTTTGGCACGCCATAGAGTCTATTTTTTGCGGTTAAGGATGATCACCTAACACTTAGATTCGCAATGATTATAACTATTGTGAAACTCGAAATCCACAAGTAAGCTATTTAAATAAATTTGCAATGCAGTGTTCCTGGCGTTAATTAGAGCACTTGCAAATTTTAGGACCGCTCTACGTATATTTTGAAAGCCAGGGTCTCTCGGATCTAATCAAAATTCAGATTACTTAAACGTCGAAAGCCTTTTTTCAAGAGTATATTTAACCGCTTCGCTGCACTAGAAAGACAATTTCTGTGACAATAAATTTTTGACATAAAATTGTATCAGACGCAAAAAATAACCAGCTTAAATGACATTTAAAGTTTATTACACATCCTTTCATATTTTATGTAAAGCGGCACAAATTTATATGTATAAGCGAATATAGAAGAGTCTTTTGATTTCCCTATACTATCTTAATCTTAATAAAAAAAGCTAGCAGTGATGACTAAAAATTGACTAGAGTTTACTTAAAATGTTCACTCGTAAATAATTATAGCTAAAAATACTGCTTTTGTTTATGTAAGTGTATGTGTGCGTGAGTGAGAGAGAAGGATGACCCGAAGGATTGGACAATGTGTAGTATGAATGTGTGTGAGAGAGAGACAGGAAGGATAGACAATCGCGCAAACCTGGACCCTGCCATGGCCTTAAGGATGGGATAAGGTGCATTGTGTGTGTGTGTGTGTGAGAGAGATAGTCTTGTGTTTAAGTAAGTTTATGTGTGGTCAGTGACTGTGTATGTAAATGATATGTGCGTGAGATAGAAAACCTATATCAATATACAACCTGTTATTAACATTTTTATAAAAACATATCCTAGTGACATTGCGCAGTGCGTCGCGACGTCTACAGATGTCGGTGAGGGCAGACGGCGCTGACTGGTCCCTCTATCAGATCCTAGAGGTACTGGCGTTACATTCCCGCTGCTGCTAGCTTGGACCTTAAAATACCTGATGGTTTAGAAACTTTATTAGCGGGGAGTTTTCATACTATGTCCTGGGAACCCGTTATTTAAAAAAAAGCGATTAAACATGTCAAATTTCTTTAATGTCTTTCTACAATAAATTCTACACTATAAAGAGCAGCTATTAGGAATACTGGAATCCCTGGAATATTTTTTATATCCTTAACGCTTATCGGTTAAATAGGTCAAACTTATTTTTTTTGCGCACAAAAGCATTTTTTTTGTTAATAGGATCACTTTGTTAACAACAAAATTATAATTTTAGGTTTTTAATCTAATATACACAGAATTATTCTAGAGGGTAAAACAGCTCTTAAAAAGGGAGGATATTTTTTATTTTAGAAACAATTTTTTTAAAGATTGATAAAACGGCTGTCAAAATAGTGTCAGTTTAATTTTTAAACGGTTTAAAAGATATCTATTTAAGATTTTGCGTACTACATAGTATTTTGGATATACATGTTTTTAGATTTAGAATTGACAGCTATCAAACAGCTATTGTTTCCATCCTGCCCAATGCGGGCAGGATACTTAAATGTTGCTTGTTTATACGTCGAAATAAACGACAAGCTAAAAGGAAGTACATTAAATAGTCTGTGTTGTGTTTGGTTAGTTCCAAAATCGATTTAGGTTTGTGTGTATGAATTAAGTTGCTACTTTAAGTATATATTCCATTTTCAGTACAATATTTACTATCTTATGCATATAATGTTTTATCATTTCTTTAAATAATATAATAATACATTTTTCATTAAAAATCTAATTAATTAAACTTCAGCTAAAAGATGCACGTCTCAGTGATGATTTAAATGTCGTTAATCTCTCTAACACTCTGTATGTGGGTCGACTGTAATGGGCAAATTTGTAAGCAGATGCGGAGGATCTCGTCTTGCAAATCCATTTAGGGAAATCTGGGATCTATTCGGAATATTTATTATAGTTCTGGCCTTAACATTCTAACGGCCAGTAATCAGGAACTATAATGGGTCACTGCTATTTAGAATTAGCCATTACTCCATTTTAGCGAAAATTCACCTATTGGCTGATCCTAATTAACTTGTATGGTATTAGAAAATTAACTTATTTTAGGTCAAATCAAATTTGATACATGGTATATGGAAGTTCATAAAGCAACTTTTTAGAAAAACCTATAAGGTTGCTGTCATTTCGAAATTTCGCACCCTTTAGAAGTTATTAATATATACAAATAAGTTAACATTGCAATTTTACCATTTTTTCTATATCCCACATGCATTATGGATATTATGACTTTCAAATTAGCTATACATGAATCTAAGTTTTGTTAAATAACTCTAAACGACTCCAAGTATTTAAATAATATAAGAAAATAAAAAGTTGCAGAACAATATGAAGAATTTCATTTTATTAAGAGTAGTAAAAGGATCACAACTGGTATTAGCCAGCAAAGTATTAGGTGCTTTACTAATATTCTTCATAGAATGCCATGTATAAAATTTTATTTAACGTCTTAAAAATATACTTGTCTATATTAAATAGATTTTTCATAGATATTAACATTTTGACACGTATCTCAAGATAGTAAGCATTTGCCTAATCCTGTTTATGTGCATTTTTTCTTATTTGTATTAGATAAATCACTTTTCTTAGTTTTGGACGTGCATTAATTTACACCGTGTATATAGAATATTATTATTGATTCCGAGGTGAATTTCTGCTATCAAAATCTGCTTCGGACAGTACACAAGGGTGATCCTTGCCACTTATTCATACTAAACTTTCTATCATTTCCTCCTCAGTAAAAAAAAGTTGTGAAGAAAAACAGACACACCATCTATCTTTTCTAGTAGCTACTAAAAAGTACTGAATAGTTCGAGTCATTATCTTTAGAGTAAAAGTAAAATAAATATTTTTTTTGTAAAAGCATTAGCCATAAAGATAATATCGATAATGGGAGATACTGGATGATATTTGACCATACAACTTATAGTTGCTTTTAGACAATAATTCTGTAAATTAGAATCTCGTATTTCCCTCTTAACGTGAAGCTTCCCAAGTTGTAAAAATACTGCAAAAAAGTGCAGTATATTTACGACATATTTATATATAAACAATATTTTCTTCGATGACTCAGCGAGATATAATTAATGTGGTGAGAAATCGGTAAAACAGCGTGTTTCTGGTTTACTACTGGCTACTAATTTCACTAAAAGATCCTTGCGTTTATGATACATTTTGTCGACGCATGTTGCTGATTTAACTTTGATTTCTACCGGTTTGAATGAAAGCACAGAGCAAACGGTTAATATTATCTTTTGACGTAGAAACCGTCAAGGGACATTAACTAATAACTAGAAGTTACCTCGATATGAAACAGCAAAAGAGAATGTCTAATGTGTATGAGGTTTAAACCAAATAAAACAGTTTTAAATTATAATTTATATAACTTTATTTATTTTTTATATTGATTGATTAACAAGATTTTCAGTTCCCTCGTATGAGGGAAGTATTGTAAACGTGACAAAATGTCTCACCCAATTTTTTCAGATCTTTACGTTTCGGGATCTGTCTGACGGTCGATGTGTTTTTCTATCTGTCTGTCTTTTCGCGGTATACTTAAAAAATAATTACCCGTTTAACTTCCAATTTTGGCCAAAACCACATTCATGTAGATGAAATGGTTATACAATATCGAGGAACAAAATGGCGGCCTAGTAAATTGTAAACTAAAAATTATTACTAAAAAACACTTATTCAATCTACCTCAAAATCTGCATAAAATTCAAATGCGACATAGGAATGAACTGGTAAGAGTTTAGCACGAATTCAAGGTAATAGAACAAAAAGGCAATTGTTCAAAAGATCAGCATAAAGAAAATCCTATTCCATTTTTTCACAAAAGTTAAATGTGATACAGGGGCAAGCTGGTACCCTCATCAAATTTAAAAATACATTTAAAAAACTGCTTAATAAATGAATGTAAAGTTTTGTGAAAAAATCAAATGTGATATAGAAATGAACTGATAAAATCTTTGTACGAATCCGATATGGTGAAACAAAATGGCAGCTTAGTAAAATGTTTGGAAAGTAATATAAAAAGTCGTTACTTACTTGGAACTTCCAGATAACACTGGCAAAACTATTTAACTCTGCACTTAAAACTATCTCACCTTTGCACTTGACTTCGAGACGTGCACTTAGATATTTTACCTCCGATGCAAAGTTTAGTTTAGTTTTTAGAGATCTAAATGGTTGTAATCTCCTTTTTTTCCAAAGAACACTATTTTTGTTTTCTTGAGTTTTACACATATGGTGGCTTACTAGTAGGCTACTAATAGGCCATGTACTATTATTTTACATCTAAGGGCTGGAACTCTATAAAAAATATAAGAGAATATGAAAATAAGGAGTGGTTATTTTTGTATCTCCTTTAATACCACATAAGTTTGTAATTTTCTTGAACCTGGTAGAGGTAAAGAAGAAAAAATACATTTACAAAGTCGAGTACCGCATTATTTCATAAAGAACTGTTCTCTAAACAATATAGCAAGATCATCTGCTTAATAAATAGAGTAGAATCCTTTAAATTTAAAGTAGGGCGAAAGTCTCTCAAGGCGTATAATAAGGACAATGATACCTATTATGGGGGAAACCACTTTTAACTTTACCTGTACCAGAGTTAATTACATCAGTTTTATTTTGTGAAAAATTTTAAATATGCAAACTCTAATTTTTGCCAAAATGTTCTAGTTAACTAGGGCAGATGCATATTATAGGAAAGTGATTTTATTATAAGCAATTTCTATGGCCAATGTCAAGTTGGCTTCTTATAATCTACTGATTCCTTAGTCCAGCCCGAAGTCTCAGTCAACGGTGTGTAATTGTTGATTGGAATTGCGCATCGATATCGAATTCAAGGTACCGCTTTTTAAACTTCTGCATCAATTTAAGCAAGGAAAATTTAGGACTACACCTGCCGATTTTTGGAATAAACAATATTTTTATTTAAAGCAAAAGCATATTTATTTTATTCAAAACAGAACATTTTCCGGACTCATTTCGACAGTACTTTCAGAACTTGGGCATTTAATTTAGCATTTTCATTATCTTCATAAATAACAGCCATTATTTTTGCGTCTAAAACAGATTTTCATTAAAGACTCTTGAGTTTCTTTTAATTATCTCGTAAAACTCATTATAAATGCCACAAAACTGAGTATCTAAACAATGAAATATGTAGGGTGGCATCCTTAAAATAGTCAGTTTAATAGACCCCTTAAAAGTGTTTATACAAAATTGGTTTTTGTCTATCCTAACAACTTGTTTTGTGCCTAATTTTTTATTAAGCTAGGAAAAGAAAAGAAATCAAATCGATGAAAGTAATAATATCAGGCACATAGTAATTGTTTGCTTAAAATTGTTATATTTAAAAAGTATATATCTATAACTATATCTGATTTTAATAATTGTCTATTGCTAAAAGATTTAAAGATCTATAATGTCATACATTCGAAACACATAACAATAAATATTTCCAATTTTAAATGATCCGTTATAATAACATAACAGAGTAATAATCGTTAGTCAGTGATAGTGTACATTGGTGCTAAAATTTGATTGTATTTTGTGCAAGGTGTGTTGTTTTAGTTTTAAACGAGTCATCATTATTATTCATATCGTAGTCCAATGAGTCCATTTTTTTAACATCATTATAACCTTTTTATTCGAGATTTTACATTTTAAATATTGGCTTTCTTTTTTACACCCTTTTCTGTTTATAGTGATTTTTTTTTCGTTATAATGGTGCAAAACTCAAGACGCTTCAACAAGCAAATCTTTTATTAAATTACATGCTACTACAGTAATAATTCTAATTTTGTTTTATACCGAATTATTAGATATCCTTAAATCATTATTTTTGGAATATAACGGAAATAATACTGGTGTTTTCAGACTTTTTTTCCGAGTGTCTATTCGTGCCATAAATAATTTGTGACCGGTTTATTTTCTTGGAACAAATAAATGATGTTTAAACGAAGTGGAAAACGTTCGCCAGTAGCCGAATAAATGTTTTTAAATTAATCTGCTGACCTCAACGTCTTGATTACGTACATTTGTTACTACATTTACCATTATTTGTATCGTAAAGTTTTGTGAACTGTTATGTTCATTATTATATTGCTTTGTTTAAGCGTCAAAACATCGCTTAAGGTCGTTTCTAATAAAATAATAGTAAAAAAAATTACTAAATATAATATTCATGATTGTTTTTCCTTATCAAAAAATCGGAAGACTGTGCAACATGCGGAACTAGACTCCTGGGCAGATCAAACTGGACAAGCGAATTGATAGGGATACGTAAAAAAGTTGAATATTTTTAAAACGAGAAGAAAATTTTTGAATTGTTAGATCAACTTAAAGCTCTGTGAAATTGTAAAAATAATTTGAAACGTTTTTAAAATATTTAATATTTTTGAGATATCATTTTTTTAAATTATTCTTACATATTAGACTGTTACTTTTTAGTAGCCCTCTGATGTAATTAGAGGGGAGTAAAGGAGGGGCAGGAGGCCGGGGTCCCTATCAATATATAATCTATTTATTATTTTTTTAGAAAACATTCTTAGAAATATTAATCGAGAAAAGAAGTAAAATCGATATTTTTGAATCGTCAATATCCTTCGTTCATTCTTACCTCAGGCGTAATCGTTAAGTGTTTCTGCCTCCGTGCCATTTAATTTGCATCAACTCGGCTGTTTATTTACTGAAAATTACTGTACATGGCATGATCCTAATGTTGTGTCAATTTGTTTAGAAGTACTAGTTTGCATTCTTATGTATATTACATAAATTAAAAATCTACTATTTGCTATGCTATGCGCGCAACCGCTCATTACTCACCATTAGATAGCGAGAGCATTAAATTTTTATTTTTAACAAAAAGGCAAAGGCAGGCACATAACCGTCGGTGCCACGTCAAAATCTGATAGGAGTTTAAATAAGAGGTAAGCAGTAATATGTATAATTAGGAATCTTCTTATTAAACAAGGCATTAGTCATTACTGTCAATATTAATTAAACTTTGATTTTTAAATAATTTCGATTTTATATTATTTATTTTAAGTTTAAAGTTACGGCGAATAAACAAAAATAATCGGCATATTTACTTACAAATTATTTTGATAGATCTCTACCAGCAAAAAGCGACCTAGGTTTAAACAGCCTCAGGGTTCGCATTTTAAGGAAAATGAACCGCATTAAAGCAAAGGAGTTCACATTTCTTATTGTTTTATATAGGACAATTCGTACGGATTTTAAAACTTGTGTTCTTTAAATAATTTTTTTATCTTACAGAGTACTATTATTTTTACTTATTAGGAATAATGAAATGTGACCCAATTTAGTTTAGTACATAGTTATTTAGTAACACATATATACTATCTTTACAAATATTTCTATTGGGCGCCATTTTCTTCCATCGTTTGATTCGTACTAATATTTTACTAGTTTCTATGCCACACTTGATTTTTGGGCATAATTAAAAATAAATGCAATCAATAAGTAGTTTTTATATTTTCATTACATTAACACACACTCCCATTTTGTTACGTCATTCTGAATTCGTACCAGTTTATCCCTCGGTTTATCCTTATAACACATTTAATTTTTCTGCAAAATTTAAAGTCAATTGAATAAAATTTTTTTAGGTTGATTTAAGAGAAAAAATTATTGGCCGCCATTTTGTTCTACCACCTTGAATTCATACTACAACTTTACCAGTTTATATTTATATCACACTCAATGCATGCACAAAATTTGAAATCAATCTTCTAAGTAGTCACCATTTTGTTTTGCTATCTTATATTCATACAAAAATGTTACTAGTTTATTCCTACCTAACACTTGATTTTTGTGCAAAATTTGAAGAAATTGGATAATTAGTTTTTAGTAATAATTTTTTTAACATTTCACAAGGCCACCATCTTGTTCCAGAATATAAGATTTTACCAAAATAATACCAAGTCATCCCCACATGACCCTTAATTTATGAAAAAAAGTCAATTTGATGAGTAGTGGACCGACATGCGGACCGAAGGAATTGAAAAAACATATTTTTTGGCATCTAGGGACGCTAAAATCTAAAAATATGTAAAACCTGAGAGGGTGATTTTTTCACGATTACAAATATTTTATTTGGCCGCTATTTTATTCCGCCATCTTGAATTAGTATCATAGTTTTACTAGTTCATCACTATACCACAATAAGTTATGACAAATCATTTGAAATTAGTCCATTAGAAGTTTTCTCAGGCTGAATTTTTAAATATTTTTATATATTTAAAGTCAATCGAGTAAGTAGTTTTTTAGATATGCTGCGAACAGACAGACCGACAGATTGACGTACAGATAGACAGAGAATTCTCGGAGGGTCATTTTTTACGATAACAATACTTCTCTTTTACGAGGGAAGTAAAAACTATGAACTATATGATGTATCGAATTTGCTTTAAAATATAGAAACCGATAAAAGAAAAATAATAGAAATTTTAAAGATGTAGACCCCTAATCAATATTTTAAATTTCCTTTGAACAAAGTACGAGAACGTAAATTCGATTATCTTTGGTTAAAACGATTGGAGGTTTGGAAAGTATTGATAAATTTAACCAACAAGGAGTAGCGCAATGTCGCAAGTTTTATTTATGCATACTGATAACTTTTAAGGTAATTAAATGACACTACATCTAATAAAATTGCTCATAAAAATCCATAAAAATTAACGCCTATTATAAAACCAGTCAATTTTTATGAAAGAACAGGATTTTCCGTAAGATGACATATGGATTCTGAAAATTTACGTGTTTATACTGAATTTAAAGCAGGTGACCACATTCTCAAAGAACATTTGTATAGTGCTGGGACGAATGCCCATTATTTGAGCTGGGCTATAAAGAATCAAACGCTATCAAATGGACAAAAATGGGCTAAAAAGAATCAAATGCTACAAATATCAATAAACTTGTAACCGAGATTAACACCTGTCATATCAAACCAAGAGCCGCTAATAAACGGATTTAAGTTTCTCTCTAACTAATTAATTTATAATTCGTATATTATCGCCTTTAAAGTTTTTTTTAATGAAATCATAACCTAGTATTCACAAAACGTTATTTAAAAGATTCGTTTTCTTTATACAGGGTGTCCGAAAAAGACACAAGCACAGCAATAGAAAATTCTATTTTTTCCATACTTGGCTAAAGCTTATTTTTTCAATTTAAAAAATATAGGGTTAAGTCGGTTTATGTTGAATGTTTCGGAATAAATAAAATGTTAGATAATGCAATCTAGTTTAATACCCTATTTTTAGCTATAGGCAAAATGCATCAAAATTGAAAAATTCTGCTTTTTTAATTAATGGAATATTTTAAAAACGTATTTTTTTAGACACTTGCGATAGTTTTAGTGTGTTATTGTTTAGTTTTATCATTCATGTGAATTATTAAATACTTGGTTTTATCTTTCAAGTGGATTATTGGAGAGCAAATTAAATCAGAATATGATGTACAAATATTAAAGTACAACTAAATAAAATGTCGGAGAATGTACATGTAAAAATGTAATGTTAATATGAATAAACCATTGAAAAATCAATATGTTACAATATTTCAGAATTTTTGGTTATGTAAAATGTATGTAAAACAAAGAAAAATAATTTAATTAAATAATATAAACTAACTGCATGATTTTACATGATGATACATTTTAGTACAACGTGAGTATCTTTATAAAATGAACACTATTAATTTTTATTATTTGAATATTTTTTTTGCTATCAATCTTCAGTTTTGAATATGCTTTATTTTTATGGACAATAGCCTGTAAAATTTTGAAATAAAATACGTTGGAAATATTTGTATTTCTGTTTTCTAAGGAGTAGAGCATTCAAATTATATTGGACCTTATCCCTAGTGTTATAGGCATAAGCTGATTTTTTTAATCCAACATTTCCGTAAGTAATAGTATAGCTTATACGAGCCTGAAAAACTATATGTCCGGACGATGTACGAAATATTAAAGAATCATATTTATGCTTGATTTAAACTGTTTTATTTTTGGCTTCCTGACTGAAAAATCAAATTACATACTCGTTACCTGACATAAATTCCGATCATAAATAATAATTATTTTATTTTGGATAAACTAGATAACAAAATAACAAAAACATATCAAATATTCGGACACACTTGAATCTTATAATCATAAGATCAAACGAACTTACCAAGTGATGTTCGATCTTGATTATATGAAGGCCTCGTCGAAATAAATAAAGACATATGTAGTACCTCCGCCTCTGGCCAATACGTCCACAATCTTGAAAGCTAAGCAAAAAAGAATCCCTTCGTACCCTTGCCTAACTCTGCCGATAGTATTCAGTCTAGTTTAAAGTCGTTGTTGCAACACAATTTGGGTTTTTTTTTTTTTTTTTTTAAATATAAAAAATTGGGTTGGGTTGGGACTTTATTTATTTCGACGAGGCCTTCATATAATCAAGATCGAACATCACTTGGTAAGTTCGTTTGATCTTATGATTATATTCGGCCTCGTCTCATAAATAAAGACATATGTAGATGTTTAAAGAAGTTGCAACAACTAATTACTTCAAAAAAAAAAAAAATATATATATATATTTATTATTTTTTAAGTTAATATGCAACATTAAGGAACATAAAAGAAAACATATGCAAATCAACAGTCTAAAAAAAAGAAAATTTTTCTTATGGGTATGTAAGCATAATAATGTAATAAATATGTAATTTATCACAACAGTTTATAACACACTAATCTTACAACAACAAGGAAAACATAAAAATTAATATCATTAAAAAATGGCAAAACTATAAAAGGCTGACTCTTATTTCTGCCTGATGTCTTTATTCGACTTGGAATTTTTATTTCAATTCTCTCTTTTTAAATTATTATATTGTCAATATCAATCAGATTTAAGGTTTGAATACGCTGTCCCGTTGCCAATGCCATCAGACTTACTAGTTTTTGGGTAAGCATTTCCAAACTAATCTCACTATTTTTAAAGTTTTTTAAATAATTTATAACAATACCTGGGTCCCAGGTATTTTCATATTTAGCCAAGGTTGGTCTTTTCCCAAAAACTCCCTTAAAAAACCTTTTTAACCTAAAATCTTGCCCCAAGTCCGGCCCTGCTATTTGTGCAATTGCAGATCTGTAATTATTAAGAGTTCCATATGAAGCCCCTCTCTTAAAATGTGTGGTTAAAAACTCTAGGACAGATGGAACTTCAACTTTAAAGGGATTTAAATTATTTGCTATACTAAACTCCCACCATAACTTTAAGGCAGCATTATATTGCTTTAATGTTGCGGGTGTAATTGAGCTTAAACATATATCTAAAGAATCTCTAGGCACCTTTCCTAACAATAGCGCCCTCCTGATAGTCTCCCCGCCACCAGGGTAAGGTTCTGCCAAAGGGGGTGTGGTAACCTATTAAAGGTAAGTAAAAAATTTTTTAGGATTAAAGATTAATGGTTCACCAACTAGTATTGACTTAAAAATAGGATACCATGGTTGTGAGACCTAGAGAGGAACAACTACTATCCCTTCGGCTCGATCTTCAATTATCTTTTGAAGCACCTTTAAAATCATACAAAAGGGTGGGAACGCATAAAAATTTAGTTTGCTCCAATCCAGTGTAAAGGCATCTACTTTATGTGCCTCTGGGTCTCGCAACCATGATATAAACATAGGACACTTTCTATTCAACCTACTAGCAAATATATCAATATCTGGTTGTCCAAAACAATTTACAATGTTTTGAAAGGCTTTATCTGATAAAGACCATTCCGTCTCCTTGTGCACCTGACGAGAGGCCCTATCGGCTTCTATATTATGCTTTGTATTTATGTAGCTAGCAAAAATTAAAATATTTCTACTTTCACAAAACATCCAAATTTTTCTTGTTATTTCATTTAATTTATTAAATCTAACACTCCCTTTCTTATTTATACAGGCTACAGCTGTAGTGTTGTCAACACGACATAAAATATTGCAGTTTGATAATTTTGAAACAAAACACTTCAATCCAAAATACAATGCCAAAAGCTCTAAATAATTTATGTGCTCTACCTGTTCTTTATCTGACCAATATCCCAACGTTCTCTTTCCGTTGCAAAAAGCCCCCCAACCTGATCTTGATGCATCAGAAAATATCTCTAAGCAAAATTTAGACAAACTAATATTATTGGAAGTATTTGTTATTTATAAACCAATTAATGTCAAAAAATAACGTCTCTGGTATTTTCATCTGTACATCATAGCAACCTTTAGCCTGTTTTAAAGCGATATGTTTACAACGTTCTAGGGATTTTAAATGAAAGTACCCATATTTTATCGCTGGGCATGCTGAAACCAGTATGCCAATAAATTCTGCAAAGTCTCTAATCTTAAATATTTTTAATTTTAAAAATTTTTTGCAAATACAAGATATTCTAACTTGCTTTTCAGTTGGTAATGATAGTTCCATTGAAAAAGAGTTATAGATAAAACCCAAAAAATTACATATTTTGCTAGGTATTAGACTGCATTTTGTATGATTAATTAAAAAACCTAAATATGTTAGAGTCTTAATTGCTAAATTTGTATTTCTGCTACATTCATTATATGATTTTCCAAAAATCAAAAAATCATCCAGATAAACTACTAAAAGGATCCCCCTTTTTCTTAGCATACTAACTACAGGTTTTAAAATTTTTGTGAAAATGTAAGGTGCACAACTGAGCCCAAAAGGTAGACACTCGTATTCATAAATTACATCCTGGAATATAAATCTTAGGTATTTTTTGATGTGCTTCTCGTACTGGGACCAGATAATAAGCATCTTTTAAATCAATGCGACACATAAAAAAATGTTTTCTTATTAGCCGGGCAACTACCTTATTATCTTCTATTTTAAAATGTTTGTTTTCCACAAAGGAGTTAAGTTTTTTTAAATTTAATATTAATCTATAGGTCCCATCAGGTTTTGGTACAAAAAAAAAATTTTGAAATAAATTGTTTTTTACATTTCTTGACAGCTGATATTGCGCCTTTATAACTTTTTTAAAATTAAATTTTCTTTTTGAGACCATTTATTCTCAGTGGGAATGAACTTTTGCACGGGATTATTGGTAAATGGAATTGACAGTCCATTAATATAAGACCTCACTGTCCTATTTATAAATAAACTCTGCCACCTATGTACAAAATGTCTCAGGCGTCCGCATGGTTTACTAACCTGAAAGTCTATATGCGATGACTGCGCCTTCTGTTGCTCGGGTTGCTCTGCGAGTAATTGTTCTGTCGGGAATTTGACCTTTCCGGTAGGTGTTTCCCCTGCGAGGTGGAGCTGGAGCTGAGTGATAGGTCCTTCTGAAGGGAGCCGGTGTTACAAATCCATTCCTCTTGGCTCCTGCTGATCTCTGTGGGAATGGAATTTTGTAGTTTTCCGAATTTATCCTGCCTGCAGTCTTGTTATAAGGTTGCTTCTTGGGCCTTAATTGTTGGCCCGACTTTTCCAAGTCCTTGGTGGTCTTGATTCGCTCCTCCAGGTTATTTCCAAAAAGCAAGTTTGATATTGGTGTACTTACTAGCGTATCCTTTAGCTCCTTGTTGAGATTAAGGGCAATAAGGTCCCTTCTAGATCGTGACTCCGAATAGTGGATATTTGATAATAATCTACCTGCATCACTTAATATCTGCATCTGCTCTTTCTTTTCTTCTATTTCTGGTTTTTCCAGCATCTTTGTAAGGGCCAGACCGATAGCTGATAAGCTAGCTGCAATCTGTTGTTGTAACTGCACTAGCCTTTCGTCTCTACGTAAAATACTTTCCGAGATAACAATTTTTACCTCGGGGTTTATTGAAGGTGGATTTATTAAGCTACAATTTTCTGGAGGCAAATATTTTTCAATTAGACAATTTCTGGTTTCGTCATCCAGGCCACCAGTTAAAATATTATTCCATCGCAAAGCTATATCTGCATGGATGGGTTTTCCATACGAGTTCCCAAGAAGAAGAAGGGGTAGCCAACTACCCCTTCCTCTCCCAAAATGGATAAAATTTCCATATTTAAATTGTTTCTGGATTCATCTGCAAGAGAATGAACCAGTTTAGTTAAATTCTCTTTAAATGTATTCATTGATATCACAACCAATAAAAACTATTATCAAGTAATGGGAAAGAAAAGGCCACATAATCCATTTTCCACAAGTGGATATGCGTCCTGCTATCACAAACAGGTAAAACAACGATATACACATAATAGGGAATCTGTTATCATTACAACAGAAAATATGTGTCCTGCTATCACAAACAGGTAATACAAAAAAAATATTATTTATTCCGTTATCACTAACAGAAAGACTGGAGGGTACCTATACCTGTTATCACAAACAGGCAGGTAGGTTTTAGACAACAAACAAAATAAAAAAAAATGTTGTCCAAAAAATAGATGTCTTTTAAACCAAAAATTTGGGGGGGGGGGTAGCAACAACTCTTCTCCCTCAATGCGCCCTTCTAGGACTTATCCTTTTTCACAAAACATTGGAATTGAAATATATTTTACTTACTATTTTGACTTTCCCTGTGCCCGTCATTATCAGCTGTTCCACTTATCCCTGAAGCAGACGCAGGCGCCGTCGCGATAATACCAGGATTAATGATTATTTCCCTATCGGAATCAACAACAACAACTCTCACAGGCTGTACGGTGTCAGCATCATCTTTGCTATCCTCATCCGATGAAGTCACAGACGTATAGTTGTCTACCTCTCTCTCTCTACAAACAGAACGAGACCGAGATCGAGACGGAGACCGAGAACGGTCTATCTCACTTTCGCTGTCACTGATAACACGCCGTACAGGTGCCCGTATTTTACGACCACGACTTTTCTTAACCTTGCATTTTTCTTCAAGACTATTAAACCTATTATTTAACTTCTTAAACAATTTATAAAAGCCCGACCGTTCTACCGACTGACTACGACTTCTTTTTCTATGTTTCGGCATAATTTTTACGCTTTTCTACAAAAAAAAAAATTCTGAATTTACACTATCGATTTCGATGTTTCACTTGCGACGTGAACGTATCAACACAAAAACGAAGACTGAATACTATCGGCAGAGTTAGGCAAGGGTACGAAGGGATTCTTTTTTGCTTAGCTTTCAAGATTGTGGACGTATTGGCCAGAGGCGGAGGTACTACATATGTCTTTATTTATGAGACGAGGCCGAATATAATCTAAATCGGGCATTAATAAAAAGTAACATCACTGTTTGAGGTACTAACAGCTTATGTGCGTTTTGGCGTGGAATATACTAGGCTTGCAATATTCGGGCGTGAAAGATGTTTACCTTTAATGCCATAACTATAGGCTGATGATCGTTACGCAAAGTTTTCTTTATCTGATACCATAAACTTTTTCCCCTAGTCATTATTTTGCTGTTTTCGGAGTGTGGCAAGGTGCACCGTCTTGATGTAATATAAAATTGTCGTTTCCAAAACTTTGTTCTGCTACTGGAACGAAACTTGAAACTTGAAAAAATTGGTTGCTACTTTTTTGCATTTACAATACTATCAATGACCTCATATTTATAAACTCCTTTACTACTCATACATTCCCATATCATAACCCTCTGGAAAAATATTACTCTACGCTTTAAACAGTCTTTTTCGAAAATCACCTATGTAGACATCAAGTTTCGATTTGTTACTGAAGATAACATAACTCTACATTTCTGTTATCCAGGATATTTTCGATTTTGCCCAATCCAAACATATTTCTTTTGAATAAATGTTAATAACGGTTTTTCCTTAGCCTTTATAGAAATTGGATAAAAAACATTATTAATTTTTACGTTTTACCACAAAAAGTTACAAGTTTACCTTATGAAAATTTTAACCAAACTTATGCAGTCATAATCTGCAGCATTCTCTGGAGATATTGAACTTCGCCTCGTGCTTCCTTTGAGTATATAAAATTATCACACCAGTTCTGGGTTATAATTTAATGTTGATGATCATAGATGCTATAACACATAAAATATGTTCTGGACATATTTACATTTAATAAACAACTGTGTGTAAGCCATTGCAGAATGACCGAGACTACCATACTCGCTACATTGATTACTTCCCCCCAGCTCTCACCAGAAAACATAAGAGCAGTATCATCTGCATAACATAAAATGTTTGATTTAGTTTAGATTAAAAGAAGTACACATATATATATATATATATATATATATATATATATATATATATATATATATATATATATATATATATATATATATATATATATATATATATATATATATATATATACAGTATTCTCGACCGTGTTATTAGTAAATTACGTCAGTAGTTTCAGGTAAGCGGTCTGTGACTATTCAAACTCTATTTATGTTAGATCTCGATATTTCGTCAAATTTTTATTGAATTCATCAGGAGACAACTAGAAACAATAAATTAGTCTTAATTAACATACCTCAGAAAATATACAGTTACATTGCACTTACAATGTTAGAGTTAGTCCAACATATTATAAAACAAGGACGATAAAAGCAACATTATGCACGTTCAGGACAGAACCAGTTTTTACACTTAACAAGTATTCAATACAAACAAATTGATAGCATGTGGTTCTTATAAATTTCTACAACACAAAACAATGAATTCTAAACTTAAGATATATATAGGATGTTAATTCGTATATGACACATTTGGTTTAAAATATTACAGTAAATATTGCTTAGTTTATTTGTGTCTAATTTTGAATTAATTACATTTTTATTTTTATGGCTCATTTCAAGAAACAATCTATTTTTATAATTATCATGCTGTTCTAGTATCATGACATTACTATAGTCAAATTTATGCCCCGTTTTACTCGTTGTTTTAACCATTGTGACGCGTGGCCAATATAACAACCGTCACACCCCAAGCAAGACATTTGATAAACACAATTGGTTTTATATACAGATGGAGTTTTTTCTTTGACCTTTAATTTAATTTTTAATTAAATAATTTTGTATTAGATTATATTTGGCTATTTTTATATTAGAAAAAGGTTTAAAAAGTAAAATAATTGAATTCGTGAGATTATTTATATAAGGAATTCTGATATATTTTATTTGTTGTTTACTATCTTCTGTGGGGCCATCAGAAAAGCTTGTGTTATAAATGAGGAATAAAAATTATTCCCTTCAAATTTTTGAAAATTATCAATATCGTTTAAAGCTAAGTTTTGAGGCTACTTTTAAAAAAATTAAACAAAATAACATTCAAAAATTTAACAGATTAAATAAAAGTTTTTCTGAAGGTCAAACTCTGTTTTTGAATAATTCAAAATGGTTTAAAAACACTTTCACTGTTGACATTCCAGAGGACATTTCAAACTTTTTATCACTTAGGCCAAAATTTAGCGTTCCCTGTGAAATAAATGATTTCAAAATTGAACACTTTTTAGCTGATCTTGAATATATTATAGAAGAAATTCCTAATGACTCATAAGGTATTTTTTGGGCTAGAATTTCTAATGCAGTCACGAATTTTGTTCAAAAATCAAACATGGGACAAACTTCCCACTTGAAACAAATGTACAAAGAAACCAATAAATTTTTAAAAAATAATCCGGATTTATATATTTTACAATTGGACAAAGGAGGCTATACTGTTGCGATGGTCAAAGTTGAATACACTGGTAAGACTAAAACCTTATTGCTTGACACTTCTACATATGTAAGGTCAAATAAAGATTCTACAACTTCTATACAATCAGTTCATAACAACTTAATAAAAAAATTTAAAATTAAATAAGAACTCACTGAAATAGACGCCAAACATTTAATGATATATAATTCTTCTTTCCCCAGATTGTATTGCTTACCGAAAATACACAAACCTAATGTGCCCTTACGGCCAATTGTTAGCTCAGTTAACTCTACTACTTATAACTTATCAAAATCAAAATATTTAGCTAATATTTTAAACTAAGTTTTGAAGATGAGTCCAGTTGCAATATTAAGGACACCTTCACATTTGTAAATGCTGGCAGCGGTTTTCAGCTACCACAAAACTATGTTTTAATCTCGTTGGACGTGGTATCTTTATTTACTAACATTCCACTAAATTTGGTAATTAATATTTTAGAGCAGAAATGGCCCCAAATTTAAAAATTTAATTAATTTTAATTCATTCTGTTTTCAATAACACTTATTTTGGTTTTAACGGCCAATTTTATTAACAAATCTTTGGAACTCCTATGGGTTCTCCTATTAGTCCGATTCTCGCAACTATTGTTTTAGATCCCTAAATAATTATTTTTCAAATCACCCAACCAATCAAAAATACAATACTGTCATTGCAATGAAAAACAGGGTAACCCACATTAGTGATGACATTTATATACAATTTAATCTAAAAAAACTATTTAATATATTTGTGAACAATGGTTACCCTAAACACATTCTAAAAAAGCTCATTTACAACACAAGCTTTTATGATGGCCCCACAGAAGATAGTAAACAACAAATAAAATATATCAGAATTCCTTATATAAATAATCTCACTAATTCAATTATTTCACTTTTTAAACCTTTTTCTAGTATAAAAATAGCCAAATATAATCTAATACAAAATTACTCGTTATTTTCAAAGGTCAAAGAAAAAACTCCATCTGTATATAAAGATCAATTGTGTTTATCAAATGTCTTGCTTGGGGTGTGAGGGTTGTTATATTGGCCAAACGTAACAATGGTTGAAGCAACGAGTAACTCAACATAAAAGTGATTGCCAGATTGACAAAAATTCGTATGCATTGGTAGAGCATCACTTAAAAACGGGTCATAAATTTGACTATAGTAATGTCAAGATACTAGAACAGTATGATAATTATAAAAATAGATTGTTTCATCAAATGTGGCATATCAATAAAAATAAAAATGTAATTAATTCAAAATTAGACACAAATAAACTAAGCAATCTTTTAAACTAAATGTGACATAAAAGAATTAACATCCTATATATATATATATATATATATATATATATATATATATATATATATAAATTTAGAATTAACTGTTTTATGTTGTAGGAATATATACGAACCACATGCTATCAATTTATCTTTTTTTTTTCTTGTTTGTTTATTCTTTTTCCATCATTGTTCAAAACACCGGTAAACGCACATTATCGTTTTGTATTTGTATTGAATACCTCTTAAGTGTAAAAATTGGTTTTGTCCTGAATGTGCACAATGTTGCTTTTATTGTTCTTGTTCTTGTTCGACTAACTATAACATTGTAAGTATATAGTTTAATGTGCAATGTGATTGTACATTTTCTGAGATATGTTAATTAAGACAAATGTATTGTTTCTAGTTGTCTCCTGATGAATTCAATAAAAATTTGACGAAATATCGAGATCTAAAATAAATAGAAAAAAAAAATATATATATATATATATATATATATATATATATATATATATATATATATATATATATATATATATAAACGAAACCAGTAACGGTAAGGATTACTCCTTCACCATTTTGTCGATATATATATATATATATATATATATATATATATATATATATATATATATATATATATATATTACTGTACGTGATATAACCAAAGAGCGAGTTGCAAACAGTATATTATTGTGGTCGTCTTCTTTGTTATAGGTCGAGTAGTTCCTAAAATATGTGAAATTTGTTTCTTATAAAATTTAGTAATTATAATGGATTACTTGCGTTTCATGCTTTTAGGATGAACTTTTTAATGAAGGCAAGGGTGTTCCTGCCGAAACGTCAATACATTTTTTTAAAACTGGCAATATTTGTGACATCACCAATACCTAAGTCAAATCACAAGTAGTTTTTTGTTTCGAACCTATACCCAAGAAAATTATAAATATTAACAATATAAAAGGAAGGTCAAGAAACTCTTACCAATTCTATATTTATATGTATATATATATATATATATACATGCTTTCTCTTATATATATATATATATATATATATATATATATATATATATATATAAAGAGAAAACAGAGAAATGTCAAACATAGTACCTTGAGAAATCCTAAAATTCACGATTAATGGATCCCCAATTTCATCTCCGATTTTGAAAACTTGCTTGGCTTATACATATAGATATATATATATATATATATATATATATATATATATATATATATATATATATATATATATATATATATATATATATATATATATATATATATATATATATATATATATATATATATATTTATATATATGTATACATATATATATATATATATATATATATATATATATATATATATATATATAAAGAGAAAACAGGAGAAGTGCAAACATAGTACCTTGAGGAATCCTAAAATTCACGATTAATGGATCCCCAATTTCATCACCGATTTTGAAAACTTGCTTGGCGGGTCTAAGATAATTTCTTAAGAGCTTGTTCGGTAATCCTCTTGTTCCATGCTTGTTTAATATATCCAAAAGAGTATGATATGAGACACCGTATCAAATACCTTCGTTAAATCTAAGTATATTATAAGAGACTTTTTATTAAGATTTAGAGTATCGTAAATGAATTTAGTTGCCTGAAATATTGCATCTTCTGTTGAAATGTTTTCTTGCAAACCAAATTTGTTATTAGAAGGAATATTACTTTTTGCTATATTCGTTTACGTGGCATATCTAAGAGTTTACCAAAGTTATCTATTAAACTTTTATCATCATATATGCAACATCGGGTCAAGCTGTAACCTCCCCGTATATTAATAGGACCAAGGATATATCACAAGAATCTATACTGGGGCGATTTTCCTTAATTTGAATATTTCACAATTCACAAAGTCTCAGGTGTCTTGTTCTCTGAAGTTGATGCACAGATTTATCTTTCTTTCTTTCCTGATGGGCTCAAGCAAGCTGTGAGAGCATTAAATTATGATTTAGAAGATATCTATGAGTTGTCTACAAAATACTGATTAGATTAAATTTTATCATTCGGTTATTATTGTTAATAATCAAAAGGTCAAATATTATCAGTCGGTGAAAAATTTAGGAATTATAATGGACAGTGACCTGAAATTTACTAAGCATGTTTCGAAATGTCCAGGAAACGAATATTTATTGCTAAAATATGTTTATACGAATCGGGAGTTTCATAGCAGAAAGCAGAAACTGATGACTATGTGAGTCTGTAACTTGTCCCAATTAAGCTATGGGGACGCAGTCTACGGTCCTTGCTTTAATATAACTATTTAATATTTTAGAATTAAAAAGCTCCAAAATTCGTATCTTCGTTTAATTTTTGGTATAGGAAAATTTGATAGAATTAGACATACACTTAAAATTGCTAACTGATTAAATATGAAGAACAGGCGGCTTTTTTATTGTGCAGTTCTCTATACACAAATACTTGTTACAAAATCTTCGCAATATCTTTAAAAAAAATAACATATCGTCTATCATAATCGATGTTCATAATATAAATATTCGTTTTAAAGGAACACTCACTACTTCAGTTCATGCAACGAAAATGTTTAAACGTTTCTTCTCTTATCACATATTATATATTTTGTCGTGGAATATACAAAATAGCAGCAATAAACGGTTCAGGACTGTATTACTTTGTGAACTATTAGTCGAACAGAGCAAATTTTTTAGATAATTTGCTTATGTATATTAATATACTTAGCCATAGTTACAAATTAATTATAAGTTTTGTAATATAGTATATAAAAAACTTGGGTCTATTTAAAATAACAAAGTTCATGCTCATTTTTTTACTTTCCAATAGATATTTGTTTATGTTTTAGCAAATGCCTCTCTTTTTTTTAAATCCTAACATTTCTGTATTTATTATTTTTTTCTACAAAAAAATACAACTTGTAGACCCCTTGAAAATATAAACAAAACTCTGTACATCATGTAGTTGTATATTAAAAATCATTTAAAGACGCAAAACCAATGTTTAAATTTAAAATCATCAAGAGATATAAGAAAGACATGTAATTTTCTAAAAACTCTAACGTATTAGAAACAATCCTAAACTCGGCCAATATTTTGCAACGCAACATTTTAATAAAGCAAATCCGAAGACTTTTGTTGATAATAATAACCTTTGTCATAAATGGAAAGATGTAAGTAACTATAAATATATTGGCTGTTTTAAAACGTATTAACATACATCCTAAACCTCATAACTCTTGAGATACAGGGTGTTAAACTTTTCAAAAAAAATTATATTTATTAGGAAACTTAACTTAAACTTTTCAAAAAAAATTTATAATATTTAGGAAACAATTCTATGTATCTTCGTGAAATTTGGTACATATCTTCTACGCATCAAGACACATTTTCTGGGGTACAACATTTTTTTAAATTTCTACCGGTGGCGTCCGTATGGGATTTACATTGCATATTTTTGAAGAAAAAAATGGTACGACACTGACATTTTTTTCATTTGGATTGGCTAGATATTTTCACATAAAAATTACCTCTTGCGTTTTTCTCGTCAGATGTACCGTTCACAAGTTATTTAGCAAAATATCGGAATTTTTGGAGTTTCGTTAAGCAAAATTGGCTATGCACCAATGAATATTTTCCCAAATAACTTCTAAACCGTAAAACACTAAAAAGTTAGGGAGCAGAATAGGGAATATGATGAATTTGATACTCTTTGTTCAAAATAAAAGGCCATTTGTTATAAACGTTGGATCAAAAGTCAACAATTAGGGAGATATGGCGGAAAAATAATGTTTTTATTTTTTATCTTAAAAACGAAAAGCGATAGAATAATGAAATCTTATGTGAGTATTACTACTATGAAAACACACCATCTGCATACTTTTTCACTTTTTTAAAATAAGTGGAAGAGGTTGAAAAAGGCTACCTATATTATTCCAGGTAACTAAATTTAAAGAAAGGCTTACGCAACGACAATTTTGGATAGCTTGGTTTATTTAGAAACTTTTTTACCTCTTGACCCTAAAATGTAAAGCATTACGGCAAAAATAGATTTATTTTAGAAAAATTATATAGTTGGCTGCTTTCAACACAGTTTTATTTTATACTAATGTTAAACTTTCTTCTGAACAATCACATTTTAAAAATAATTAACAAACATGTTTCAAGCTAACCCATCTGCACTGTATTAATGCGTGAACAATGAATAAAATCGTTCTTAAAAAAAAACATATTTAAAAAAATGATTTAAACATTGCAACTCAAATAAAAACACATCGTCCTACGCAGAAGCGAGTACATTTTTTTATAGCAAGTGTTGAGAATGCCTGCTTTCCGATATAATACATGCATTTATTCTACGGATCATTAAGCCTCTAACATGCCGAAATATGCCAGGATTATTTCTTATAACATCACATGATGCAATTATGCCATTTCTCAGGTCTTCGAAATCCTGTACTGGGGTAGTGTAAACTAATTCTTTCAGATATCCGCAGATACAATAATCCAAAGGATTTAAATCTGGGGATCGAGGCGGCCAGATATGAGGCCCACCTCCTCTTATCTGGCGGTTTTCATAAGTAAGTGTGCTGGGGCACCATCGTGCATATATTACATGTCTCTTCTAGTTCTCAGAGGTAAATGTTCTAGTAGAGGAGGCAATTATTCTTGTAGAAAATAAAAATGTAACTCACCAGTTAATCTTAGAGGTAGAAAATATGGCCCAATTAAATGTAAATTGATAATTCGTATCCAAACGTTAACAGAAAACTTATATTGATGTCTATATTCTGTTATTGAATGTGGATTATCTTCAGGCCATACATGCCTGTTATGAAAGTTTTGAATAGCATCTTGAGAAACTAGCTTCATACGAAAAGAGATTTTGTGAACAAAAAAAGGGATTATCTGTATTCATTCGGTAAAACTATTAGAAAAAAATAATTCTCGGTTGGAAATCTCTTGGTAAGAAAACTTGAACCGTCCGTATATGGTAAGGATATAACTGTTCTTTTAATATTCTCCATCCAGTTGATTTTGATTTTCCTGGTACTTGTCTCAGGTTGCGCTTCAATAATATTTAGAACAGCAGCAAGCGAACTTTGCGGTGTCGGCCAGTATCAAAAATTCTTTTTTCGAAAATTCCAGATTCATGTAGCCTTTGATGAAGCCTGGTAAACATGCTGTGATGAGGAGGTCTATGATTAGAATACGCTGTTGTATAAAGACGACAAGCTTCCAAGGAATTTCTATTTGTACGCCCGTACATCAAATGCATATCTGTCATTTTTGCATTCGTGAAATTAACCATTATTGTTCTATTGATTTAATTAAAACTCTTATTACTGCATAATTAAACAGATCAGATAACAAAATTTTGATTAAATTGATCGTAAACTAACTGAGCAATGTCAAATAAAGCTAAATTTTTTTCTACCAAATTTTCCCGACACGTAATGATTCACATTTGATTTTTTAATTTAAAATCGGTAAGTTTTATGAAAAAAAATACAAGAAGTAAAAAAGTTTCTAAATTAACCAAGCTATTCAGTTTTTTTTTAAGTCGTTGCGTAAGTTTTTCTTTAAATTTAGTTAACAAGAATAATATGGGCAGTCTATCTGAACCCCTTCCCCCATTTTAAAAAAGTGAAAAAATATGCAGTTCATGTGCTGTCATAGTAGCAATATACCTAAAAAATTTCTTTTTAAGATAAAAAATTAAAATATTATTTTTCCGCCATCTTTGTACCGCAATATCTCTCTAATTGTTGCCTTTGGACCCAACGTTTATAACAAACTACCCTTTATTTTGAACAAGGAGTATCAAATTCAAATTTTCTATTCTGCTCCCTGACTTTTTAGTCTTTCTATGGTTTAGAATTTATTCGGCAAAATGATCATTCGTGCAAAGCCAATTTTGCTTAACAAAACTTCTAAAATTCCGACATTTTGCTAAATAACTTTTAAACGGTACATCTGGCGAGAAGAACTCAAGAGGTAATTTTTATGTAAAAATGTCTAGGCTATCCAAAATTTGTATGAAAAAATGTCACTGGCGTACCATCTTTTTCTTTAAAAATATGCAATGCAAATCCCGTACGCGGAATTTTATTTCTTCCCCGACAAACACGAAAAACGAAAGTTGGATTAAAATCTTTATTCCAAAGTAGTTAATAGTACTCTACCAGTAACTGAAGGTTCGAAACTTCAAGAAAATACTTAGTAGACTAAACCTTTTTTATCTGATATATATATATATATATATATATATATATATATATATATATATATATATATATATATATATATATATATATATATATATATATATATATATATATATATATATATATATATATATATATATATATATATATATATATATATATATATATATATATATATATATATATATATATATATATATATATATATATATATATATATATATATATATATATATATATATATATATATATATATATATATATATATATATATATATATATATATATATATATATATATATATATATATATATATGACATGTCAAAAGTTTACCACGACACTCGCACGCGTTTTTCCATATACTTGTCTCAAAGGACCCCGAAGAGAATGTAAAGTAATTGGCCCTCTGTGAAATTTAATAATATTTGAATATATTGTAGGGTTTGATGTTTACTAAAATATCTCAAATATAAACTTATTTGTTTATTTAGTTTGGCAGCTAGAAGGCATCAAATATAAATATAAAGGGTGGAGCACCCCATATCAGTCGGTCTCGCAGCTAAATCGTACTTGCGTTTATTATAACATGAAGGATATATGAGAATGTGATAGGGCTACAATTTAACTTAATTCGGATTATACAAGGTGTGTTAGAAATAGGTGGCAGATAAATGTTACATGTTTTTAAATGAAATACCCTGCATTATTGCATGTATGAATTCTCCATTATAAGTTTAGCCAAGCTTGTTAAGAGTTATTGGGGATAAGACACAGCAACAATTTGAAATTATTTGGAGATATACAGAGTGCGCCGAATATACGGAGCGGATAAAACTTACAGTTTTTGAAATAAAATACCCTGCATTTTATTGCATGCTTGAATTGTCTACTAAAAGTTGTGCTTTTCTTCTTAAGTTCCTAGGGTTATTGGAATACATTTTTTTCTTAAATACTTCTTTTTTTAAAAAATGAATGACACCAAAAAATACAAACAACCTGAAATAATGAAAATAAAACTACATAATTAATTAATTAATCTATCAGTATTAAGGTCTCCTATCTTCCGATTTTATAGGGGATGTACAAAAACCAGTCGTATACTTTTCCCAAATTCAATCATTAATTACTTGGTTTTTTAAAAAAGACCCCCAGTATGTTTTCTTACTAAGAAATATTTAATTACCTAACAAACTACATTAGAGTTTTCTACAACCCATAACTAAATGCAATAGTTTTTTAATATTTTTCGATTTTTTAGTAAGTTTAGCGGTACCATCTATTAAATTAATTGTAATATTATTATTTATGAAAGAACCATATATTTAATGATACCATAACGTAAAATCCAAATATCTGTTAACCTTTATTATGTTTGGCTATACCTAATTCATATAGTTTTTCAGTTAATAAGACTTTTCTACCATTTAGATAGGAATTTCAAATAACAACAAGGCTAACTCTATTTTTTAAAATTAAGTATCGAGAATGCTGAGAAGTCCTCTTTACTGTAAATATACACGAGATAGGTAATTTCTTCTTAAATCTTCATCAGCACAGTCAACTAATTGAGACGATACAACAAGCGCTAAACTTAATACAGAAAGCCAAACTAGAGTCACCAGATGTAGAGTGCCGACTGAAAACCAATTACCGATAAAGTAATTTATTTTCTTCCCTTGAAGGTGTCTCTTGAAGGTACTTGGTAGTAACTAATTTTTTGGAATGCTTTATTAACCGGTTTCTTCCTTCACTTGTTTTTTCAAATAAGAACTTTATCAGATTTTTCTTTCGAAATATTTTACAGTTTTCAATATAGACACACACATTTGTATAAATGCACACACCTCATACACCGAACATAATGACATATATTTAGTGTATATTATATTAAATATTTGTTGTTTTTCTTTTCAGTTTGCTTCAAAAGATCACACGCGTCTAAAAAAACAAATTGTTGTTACAAAAAGAAAACGGAAGGTCCAAATGTCACACTATTAAATAAATTATCGGGCATTAAGGCAAAAATTCTTTTCCGATAAAATCTCTGCTGAATTTATTTATGAAGTTTGACGTTTTACCCTCTTTGACCTAGTTTTTCGCGTTGGATACATGAGATATTGATTATTTCTGGTATTGCATTTTTAATAAGTTCAGACTCCAAAATTTAAAACTTGGAATATATTTTTGCTTGTTACAAATATGTATCTCTACTTACGATATTTACATCTCATTCACCAGTCAAGAAAATAATTTTATTTCCCAAATTGCTATCTTATTTCATACTTCTGAACGTTATATTTATTCCCAATTTTGTAACAAGAAATTCTTTTATCAGGGTTTGTTTACCTTGTTTACAAGATATCTTGTTTCCTTATAGTATCTTGCCAAGCTCAGGTCGCATCATTTTATATTTCAAAATCAAAATATTTTGCTCTTAACGGTGCCCTTATTAAAATTTTAAGTGTAAGTGCAAAAAAGAAAGATTATAATGAATTAACAAAATAATATACAGGATGTTTCTTAATAACATTCTAATATTTAGGGAGATTATTCTTGGGTCAATTTCGAGAAAAAATCTTCATATGAACATATGTCCTAAAGGTCCTTGGTTTTGAACTACAGGATGCTAAAATTTTAAGATAAAAAATGGTTTTTTTTCAAATATTTGCGAAACTACTCTAGATATTTTTGTAAGACTTGGTATGCAGCTTTTATGCATCAATAGGCATTTTCTGGCATACAATTTATTTTCTATTCTGGCCAGTGGAGTTCATGTGAAATTTGCACTGAATCATTTTAAAGGGAAAAGTGATACGCCACTGCATTTTTTTTAAATTGAAATCATCATTCCTTTTTGAGCAAATCTGGTCTTTCGATTTTTTTACGTTTTACGTACGGTTTTCGAGAAAATAATAAATTTCATTTATTGGTATCTCTCTAGACCACTTACGAGAAAAACAATTCATGTAACTTTAAACAATAAATTATTTAAGAGAATAGTTTTTAAATGGTAAAATTATGAAATTAAAGTAATATAAATATGCTAATAGAAAATAACGCAGAAGGCGCAAAGAAAAGAAGTTTAATCATGTCCACCTCCTGCAAATATGCATGCCTCTGCTCTTTTTCGCATGGACGAACGTACTCTTTCTAAAATGCCGAGAGTGTTTCTAATATTTTCGCAAGAAACTATGATGCCATTTCCTAACTGCTCTTCAGTATGAATTGGTATGCTGTAAACCAATGTTTTAAGATGACCCCACATTTCTCAGTAAAATGGGAATATCTTCCATCAAAGCTGGCAGTTCTTCTTCGAGAAATTGTTAGTAATTGTGCCTATTCAAGATCCACCTCTGCCCTATATCAGTCATCTGTGATAGAAAAAAGAAAGAGCAGAGTAGTCATGTCGTGACCCCTCCGAAATCCAAACTGAGATAGGGACGTTAACTTAGATTTAATTATATATAAATTAAGCTGATCGACTATGACTCTTCCCCAAAATTATTGAAGAGCAAAAGCATAAATTTATTAAAAATTAAAATTTCTTTGTTTTGTTTTTTTTTACAAATGAAATGCCTTCATATAGTCGCTAATTAATAAATCGCCTTATGGCACGGTATTAGTTCATCAATCTCTGCACAATAGATTCTATAGGAGACTAACTGGTATTTGATTACATTCACAAAGTTATGAAAATATTAAGAATGTGTAATTCTACCATAAATCATATAATCTACAAATTCTGGCAACGAAATGGGTTAGTTTAATGCTAGACTACGTTATTTTACTTTAGTTAAGATAGACATTATTAACAAGGTTTTTGTATGATCATGTGCCGTAAAAACTGCATTTTAACTATTTAAGTTATTGGCTAAAATATTATTTATTATTTTACATTCTGTCACATTCGCGATATAACAATAACAATATTTGCCTGCAAACTAATCTATTCACCTTATTCTTAGTGTAATAATATAATTTACCAATAAGCTGCCTCTTCCGTCGGTGATTTTTGTTTAGGTGGCTTACCATTATTGACATAGATTTCAGAGTTCGCATTTCTTGAAAATGTTGGTGTAGCCCTGGTAATGTTCTATATTTAATATTTGACTGTAAACCGTAGTTCACAGAAAGATAAAATCATATTTTGAAAATAGAAAATTCCTTTTCCGTTTTCACTCTGACAGTTTTAATTTTATTCGAAATCTGTTAGAGAACAATAATCTGTAAAGGTTTAAAAGTTTTTGTGAATGTTTGAATAATGAACAGTAATATAAATTGTGTTATGAATATGACGTATAAAGGGAGCGTAAACTTTATAATTTAGATCCACTGTATTCGCTAGTTCTGTGACATTTCCTTCCGCTTTTATTCAGATCGCTGAATAGAAAATATTTGTTGCATCGTAAAACTACTACCAATTTAAACTAATTTCTATTAAAATTATTTTCAATATTTTTTACTATTGAGTAATTGTCTTTTTTTTTCTAAAATATTGAAAACCAATTTATAATTTACTACAAATGCTAGACTAGTAACGTGTAAACTAAACTATTAGTTTACAAATAATTTTTTACGTCTTGTCTGCTAACTTCGGTCTGGTATATAAAAGCAGTAAGTTAAACAAAAATAATATTTTTTATACGATCTTTCTCAAGGGCCAGAATTTGCAAATCTAAAATTATTTTGGTTTCATGTTTTAATAAATGGGTTCTTAGGAAAGGCGAAAAAGTAATTCTTCGTACAAAGTTTTACTTACCTGAATAATAAAATTAATTTAAAAAAGAATGTCAATTTACATACAGGGTACAAACTAAATACAAATTTACAAAAGAAATAAAAAATTAAAATCCAACTTTTAAATTTTTTTCTGATAATAAATTGATAATGATAATAGTTTTTGGCAAAATTAATGGTGAATATTTAAAAAATGCTTCATTTTTACATATTCACCATTTTCTTAAAAACTAAGAGTATTATCAAAAAACCTTTTAACATCTATTTTCAGGCTCCTTAATTGTACTGCCTCAAAAGTTGGAATTAATCTTATTTTTCAAATAAACAAAACTTTTTATGAAGAATAACTTTTTTCTCCTTTAATTGCAAATAAAATAATTGTTAGTATGTTATCCAAAACCACGCACACGCTGTATTTTCTTAATTAGATTTTGTCTTTTGAAATCTGTAAAAGGTATTTTTTTAACCTGAGTAATTTTAATTATTTTTTCAACTTAATTTTAAAATCAGTTACTTTTAAATTACCAATTAATTCTAGACATTTTTTAAGGAAAGTTATACCCAGTTAAGTATGTTCTTTTTATTAGTAGGTCTTTATATACCGAGTGTTCAAAAAATATATAATTATTAAAATCTTTATACCTACAGAGAGTTCACTCTTTACCCGTCGCGTCGGTCTTCAACTACTGAACTGTACTTTCTCTTTAAATGAACCTTGCAGGATATATGCAAATTAGGCACAGCTAAAATTTTAAAATTTTTGTAGGTGTATACTTGGTGGCATATTAAAGATACCTTTTTTAATGGAACACACTATTTTTTATAGTATATATTTAACTTCTTCAATAAAATTTATATTACATTTTAATTTGTTATGTTAAATTAATTAAAGGGTTGCCTGTATCTAATGACGGCATAGTTATACTTACTGAAAAATACGCTAATTACTAATAAGCTATAGTTTTATGTGGTATGTATGGTGTATATTATATGGGATAGAACAAAAGCAGTGTTTTTATACTAACTTTGTTAATAGCACGAATATATATCTACATACATCCTGCAAGGTTCATTTAAAAGAAAATACCCTTCAGTAGTTAAGACACATTATCAAGGTTTTAATAATCATATATTTTTTGGACACTCACTATATGAAGATTTGCTGATAAAGAAAAAACATACTTAACTTGGTATACTTAACTTTACTTAAGAAGTGGCTAGAATTTAAAAGAAAGTAATTTTTGTGTTAACAAAGTTAAGTTTAAAAAATTACTCAGTTTATGGGTAACAATTCTATGAAACTAAAAATCCGTTCACTTTTTCCAAAAATTATAAGGAAATGTAAAAATACCCTTCAGAGAATTGAGGATTCAGGACTCAAAGTCTAACTTAAGAAAATAATAAAGATATACTACGGTCTGAAAAAGTTAATTAGTAGGCACCTGAAGTTAAATTGATATTGGGAAAGACAAACTTGTTAGAAAACCATTAAAAAAAATAGTCTTTTTAATAAGATGTGTTTAATTTAGAGGGAAAAATATGTCAGGTATCAGAATTTCGAGAAATTAGTTTCTTCCTAAGAACCCATTTATTATGTACATATAACATTAAAAAAATTTCAGGTTTGCAAATTCTCGTTCCTGACAAGGTTCAGGTAAAAAATGCCACTTTTGTTTTACCGAGGGATATACCAGACAAAAAGAACTCTTAAAACTTAGATACCACAAAAATATTAATAAAACGTAAGCCGACAAACTGTACAAAACCGTTTCTAAACAAACAATTTTGTGTACAAGTTATAGCCATTTAAGTTTTCTCAATATCGTTTTGGTCTTTTTTTGTTTTAGATGTTGAGATTCGAACCCCTAGAATTAAATTTCTGACTATATGTACCTTAAGAACAGCGTATATACTGTGGTCCGTATTAAGTTTTTAGACTTTAATGACTGTCTTACCTTGAAACAGATCTTAATTATTTTTAGATAAGTTTTAGTTCCATCGTATCTGAGTTAACTGTTACTTTAAAATTTAATGTTTGTACAGGTTGTGTAAAAAAAATGTCATTTTTCTAAATTAAATTATTTTTAGATTCTTTTGATAACATCACAAACGATCACCAATTCAAAAAATGTTTGTTTTTTTTATATCCTTTTTACTTCTAAACAAAAGAGCTTAAATTCTAGAAATCGAAATAAAAATACAAAATGTAAATAATGCCTGCAACACAATTTGACACTGGCAACTAAGCACATCGTAACTTAATAAGAGTGAGTTTTTAGTCAAAGCATGTAAAGCTTTTATGTTTTTTATAAATAACGGTGCTTTAAAACGCAAAGATCTGCAAAAATCTTGAAGGGTGATTTTTCCATGATTACAACACTTAAAAGTAAAAAACGTTTATGAGAGTATTTATGTAGAATCTCATAAAGTTGAATTAAGAATAAATGCACTTATAAGTTAAGAATTTTTATGATAAATCTCTTGATTCTGATATCTTGAACACAATTTTTTAATTATATTGATTTAAAGTATTTTTTTTATTTCTAGGATATAGATTAAACCATAGGATTTTATAAATGCTATATAAAAGCAAACCTTAATCTGAACAGATTTTGTCATGTTCCTTGGATATATGATATTCAAATCAACAACGAACTTCAAGTAATAAACTTCGTTTTGGTACTGTAGAAATTAGATTAGTAGCATAACATTCCTCCTGGTAATTTTTGCTATACTCTGGAACAGCTGGCAACTCTCCTAACATATTAGGAGCACTGATTGAAATGTATTTTCTCACCTTGACGGCAATAAATCCCTTCCTAATCAGTTTCGTATTTGTCGTTTTATTCGTGAATTTCCCCAAATGTGGCACAGCATCATAAATTATAAGAAATCAAAATTAACATGTATCCTGAATGTCATAAATATACAGCACTTTAGTTCATATAATTATGTAGATATGTATATTTTAAATGTACAACTTGCTTGTTATCGCAGAGAAATCGCCCGCCTAGTCTTTTTCAGGTCTTCACGTTTCAGGATCCCTAGATGTCAAAAAACATATTTTCTCAATTTCGTCGGTCTATCTGTTTATTCCCGGCATAGTTAAAAAGTACTTACCCGTTTGACTTAATATGTTGGTAAAAAATTAAGGGTCATATGGTAACATTTTGGTAAAAACCCAATACGGCGGCCTAGTAAAATGTTAAAAAAAATATTACATATTAAAATACTGCCTATCCAATTTATATCAATTTTTTCATAAAAATCAAGTCTAACATGGGAGTGAACTGGTAACATTTTGGTACGAATCCAAGGTAGCAAAAAAAATGGCGAACTATTAAAATCTAAAAATAATACTTGTCTTCAAAATTGTGTACAAGAATTAAACGTGGCATAGAGATTAAATGGTAAAATTTTTGGTATGAATTCAAGATCGCGAAACGGTTGGCAAATAAAATGTTTGAAAATTACGGTAAAAAAAAACATTATTTTTCAAATTTTGCACCAAAATTAGATATGATATAAGGATACATCGGTAAAATTTAACATGGCGAAGAAAATTCCAGCTTAATATTTTTTGTTACTTATTTAATTGATTTTAAATTTTTCCCAAAAATCAAGTGTGATTGGTATAAGTTAAATATAATAAGTAAAATATTGGTATGAATCTAATATGGTGGAATAAAAGGACAGCCTATTAAAATGATCGAAAAATAATATTTAAAAAATCATTAAAATTATTAGGAACAGTAAAGTATGACCTTATTTAGTTTCGCATATAGTCATTTAGTAGTTACATATATAAATTGTGTTACCTTTCACTTTTTTAAATTAATTGAGGGTTTCCTCATGAAGCAACTTCAGGGCAATTGGGTAAAACAAATCTGTAAAGGAACCTAACCGGAAATTAAATCCGGAATATTTCCTTTTACCTAAAAAAGTGAAAGAAAACACAATTTATATATGTATTACTAAATGATTATGTGCAGAACTAGACAGAGTTATGCTTCACTATTCGTAATGAAAGGAAATATTCATAACAAGGGAAGTTCCGGGTGTACTGTGCCGATGTTTTAAATATTAAAAGTGGCAATTTGACAATACACGTAATAGTACATGGTATATCTATTAGAAACAGTTAAACATTCCCGGACGACCGTAAAGATTACCGATCGGGGCACAAGCGGAGGCAGGCAATACGGAGGCCGGGAATGTGGCTTTTCCTGCGAAGTACAGTATTGACAAATGAAATATTTGTTTTATCACTATGGAAACAAAGCTATATTGAATTGTCAAACTTGATATTTTTTTAGTATACAAATAACTGTAAAGAAATAATATTTCATACAAAAATAAATATTTCCTAACAGTTATTTACCTTTGCCTGCAATTACTAGTTGCAAGGAAATGTTAACTTTTTCGTTTACAAATGTTATCAAAAATGTCAACATTTCTGAAGGCTTTACAGAAAAATCCTTTTCCGGTTCGCTGTTAACTGCATTTAATATTTCATTTAACGCAAATGTAAGTAAAGATTACTTGGGATTGAGAAAATTGTACGTATATTTATACTTTGAAAATGAAAAAAAAGGAAATTATAGTCTTTTAAATTCTAAGAGATAGTAACTAGGAAACATTGGAATGGGAGGATAAAGAAGGGTTTTTACCTTTTGCTCGACCGGTTATAATTAAAACCTTAATAAGAAGGGGCTGCAATGCACAGTTACGCAGTTCAACACGATCGGCTCTGGCGTGAGGACAAATTATTGTTGCCTTTACCACGATGCACTTTGGTCCTTTTTAGCAATCTGTGCGTGCAACAGTCATAAATTTTAGATGATACGATTATACTGCAATATTGTTTTTAAAATACCCAGATAACCAGGCAATTCAAAAAATATCATATCACAGCATGCCCTGACCGATTATATAAACAAATAAGTTGCGAAGTCAAGAATTGTTTGCGTGGACAAGCCAGGCTTCGAGACAATTATTTTAGTCTTTGTATTTCAAGTATTTCAAGTATCACAACTTTTTTGTGAGTAAATTTTGTGAGAGTTTATTATGGAGCTAAGGCGTAATGGTAGGCGCTTAATCTTGATTATTTTAGTTTTGTTTGCATCCTATGTTTATTAACTAGTTTAACTGTCATATGACTCTCTATTCGGGACCTAATCTAAAAATTTATTTTTATTAAGATGCGTTAGACAAAACGTTACGTAATTGAGGGGATTGGTTTTAATGTCATATTTGTTATGTACCAATACATCATAAATTCAAGTGCCGCAACTTGCCGTAACTCTATTTATTTACAATTAATTTTGATTTAGTCCACTAGCAGTAAGGCAATTTTGACTTTTTGGATAAATTTATTTATTACTATAACGTCAACGCTTCGCCATCTTGATGTGCCACATCAGGTCTAGAAGAGTAAAGTTACAGAAAGTCCAATAAAGGTTTTTCAGTGTCTTACAAACTCGCGATGAATCTGTGTCAACGTGTCTATAATATCCTTATTGGTTCTTCCCTAAATACGTTCTTTTATTTGGTTTTATGTGTTTTTGGGTGATGCCATTATGGGATTTATTTAGCACTATTATACTAGCCCTGATGATGGCACAAAAAGAAACCTAAACATTGGTGTTGTAGTAATAAATAAATCCGTTAAAAATGTCAACATTTCCTTACTATTCTATTTATTTACTTGCAGATGTACCACAACGTCTGACATTTAGTGACATTTTTGTGATTTGGTGCAATGAGAAAGACTCAAACCGGAAATTTGACGTTGTAATGAAATATTTGAGGAACACGACAAATCTAGGGGAGTTTAACTTAAGTTAAGTTAAAATTTAAATTTAACAAAGAAGTTAAGAATTTATGTGGACAGTTGACTTGTAAATGGTGAATATGTAATCGTACATTAAAAACCTTTTTACTCAAGTGAATTAAAGCGAAACGACGAATACAAAAAAGTCACCATTTTCTGGGATCACTGAGGATATCACAACGAGCAACTTACATCGTTGTTTAAGAAGGCAAATAATAATTTATTTTACTAATTCCTTCGGCCAGCAAGTGGCAACAACTGAATAAACCGTTTGGTAGAAGTCGTGCTTCGTGACATCACGCAATCCACAGGCTCTGTCTGGCAAGAGTGATACAATACCTACTAAATAACGAGGCCTACCAGCTGAAATTAAAATAGGCCTTACGTCATCAGATCTAGGTCGACAGTCGCCTCCCGTAAGAAATGCATTAAAGTATAGACCAACGCATTTTTGCTTATGTCGTATCGTGAGAACTGACCATTAGACGTACTGGCCGACAACCGGCACTTGCTAACCGAAAACAAAACAGTGTGAAACATGATGTCGTTGTTCGTGAATTAGAGTAAATAGAGTAGTTTTGTCTCCATTTTTGGTGATTTAATTATATTTATTAGTTTTTGTACGTTTAAATTCACGTAAACAATTACAACCGGACCAAAAGTTCAGGTGTTTAGTTTTCCGAAAGACAGTGATTTGCAAAAAAATGGCTACGAGCAACTCCGCGGGATGATCTAGTGCCCATTAAAAACACTAAAGTGTGTGAGCTACATTTTTCTAAAGGTTAGTATAATTTGGGATATTTCAGAACAGAATCCGAGAACAAATAAAATTATTTCAGTACATTTAAAAAAACCCCGATTAAAAGAAAATTCTGTACCAATGATGAGCTACAACTTTTGCAAGCCATAGAGCAAAGCAAAGAAGAGTTTAATTTACATAGAGAGGCTACATGTTTTCAAAGTTTTGAAGAGTTTTTAAAAGTATTTCTAAATTTTAATTTAAGGAAAGGGTGGTTTTCGGTAAAGGATACAGATAAAAGAACTTTATTTAAACTTGAATATACTCCTGGTCCCATAATAACTTGGGCAATTGTTATAAATAGCGAATTAAAATTAGAAACGTTTTTATATGGTCAATCTGTTTGTGTTTCAGTAACAAATTTAAAATCACCATTTTTATCTAGCAGTTTGGATGCAATAGAAAGTTTAGCTGACACAATTGACAATATGATGATGTCAATACCCATAAATCTTCATAGCGACATTCCTGTTCCTAGTGAAACTCGTGATTTACACCTTACCGAGTCAAGTCAACTCCCCTAGTGAAACTCCCACAGAAACTCTTAATTCAGATTAAGTTAAGTCTGACAATGACAATATAAAAAAAAATTTAAATTTGTGACTGATATTCTTTTAAACCTAAAAGGTTCTGACAAACTCCCTCAAAATCTAAAATTTCTTTCAGAACAGTTTACTTTGTTAAGGATTTCAAAAGAAAGGTATCGATATTCACCAAGCACCATTGTGTTATGTTCAATTTTGTTTACAATAAGCCCTCATTGCTATAAATATTTGCGAAGTCATACTAGTTACATGTATGGAAACTGCTGACAGAAGTAATTCCCACGATAGCGATTTCAAGAACGGATGACGATTTGCTGATGCAGATTCCCAGGCCCGAAGTTAACATACATTTAATCATTTTATGTAATTCATTCTCATCTTTAAACTCTTACTGTTAAGACATATTTTAGAAACAAAATTGTTTTTTAAAAATTAATTTTTTACTTCAAAGTATTTAAGTGGCGCAGTCGGTAGGATAATGCGGTGGTAATAATTTCGAATAGTCCGGAAGAATTGCTGCTTGATGGTTTCAACCCTTGGACGCTATCCATTGAACCTACAGTGAGTGCAAAGAAGAGGATCGGAAAGGGAGAAAAAATACATCATTGTAAGTGCTTTTCACTTTTGGCCCTCCTAAACCCTCTGTATAAGGATTTTTGGTTAGGAATAATTCTAGGAACAGTGCATCGAGCACATTAGGTTAAATTATCTGTCTATTGAAGACACTGAAAAGATTTTTTTTTTCATTTTTACTCTATATTTGTTTAAGAACAAAATATTTACAATAACGTTTTTATATTTTCATATGGTATATGAACGATTTAGAATATTTATTAAATAAGTTTAGTTCAATTAAATTAGATCTTGAAATACAGAAGCCAAAAATTACCGAAAAAATGGAAGGCAGTGTTTCAGGACAATCCAAAGTAAATTGGGAAATTTTCAAAAGTAAAATAGAGAATATTAAGCCTTTTGATGGCGATAGTAATACTCTAAATAAATTTGTTAAAAGATGCGACGATTTAGTTAACAAATATAAAGCAGTAAAAGACCGCGATTTAAATGAACACATATTCGAATGTATCCAAGAGAAGCTAGTTGACAGGGCAGAAGCCATGGTCGGCAATCGTGTCGAACTAGATTCTTGGGATTAATTAGAATTAGCTCTAGTACAATATTTTTCTGATCGCAGGGACTTAGATAATTTAGTTCAAGAACTAACAAGAACAAGACCCTACAAGGGTGAACATTTAATTAATTTTGGTAGTAGGTTACAATTAATTAGAAGTAACGCAGTGCAAAGAATAAGTAATGACGTAAATTTAAGAATTAGCGAAAAATTATGCCACATAAACTATTACGATAAAACCGCTTTAAATACTTTTATTGCAGGCTGTAGTGGTACATTAAAAAACAATATGCATCTAAAAAAGCCCGCATCTTTAGAAGATGCAATGGCATATGTTAGCGAATTTGAAAGTTTTGAAAAACTTTACGGTGGTATAGCCAATTATGATAGAAATGTAAGAAATAATATTAATCAAACTATTAATATCCCCAATCATAAACAAAACATTTTTCATAATTTTCCCAGCACAAGTTTTAGTAGCCCAAATCTTAATTTTGTTCCCCAAAATATGCCAAATACACAAAATAGGAATTTTACACCTAAACCTGTCTGGTCTAACCAACCTATATATATGCAACCACGTCAAATTCCTCCGAGAAGATACCCAACTAACAGGGAAGTTTTTGGACCCCCTCAAAATGTGTTTAAGCCAAATCCAAATCAGTCTCAACAATTTCCAAAACCCACACCAATGTCAACCACATCTAGGAATCCAACTGTCATGAACAGGCGAAACCCGCCGAATCAAAATTTTTCAAATCAAAACTTTTTCAGGCCTAATTTTAACAACCAAAAACCAAATTTTGTCTTCGAGGAATTGCACTCGAATGAATATTCCGACGACGGAGAGAATCATTACGACGAAATGTATAACAGTTATGCTGATAATTGTTATTTCGACCCCCAAAACTATTATGATGATAATACCGAAACCCCAACATACGACAAGCATTTCGAAAGAAATGACAATCAAAAGCAGACCTACCAAGAAACCAAGGTAGACGACCTGCAAAATTTTAAGGACACAGGTCCGCACGACTCCCAAACTTGATAGAAATAAATATTTCCTCTAGCAAGGCACTTCCATATGTACAAATTAATGAACCAAAAATTAAATTATTAACTGACACAGGAAGCTCGCGTTCTGTTCTAAAACCATCCATAGCGGAAAAATTTTATCCAAACTGTATATACCAAAGTAAAAATAAAATAAAAACAGCAATCGGTAGCCAAACTACACGTTTTCAGGTTTCGATACAAGCTTTTGCGGAATTTAAAACAAAATATGTCATTGATTTCATATTGTTCGATTTTCATGATTATTTCGACGGCATTATAGGTTTACAAGATCTCATAAACATGAATTTATATATCGATTTAGTAAATAAAAAATTAGTAGGCAAAAACATTGAAATACAATTTAAATATAGGCAACCGGAAGACGTGAATTTTTCGTTCTCGTTAAATCCGGATGGTGGTCATTTCGACATCTCAGTTCGACAGCTATATGAATCAGAAAAAAATCTGAACATGTTAATAATTTATTATCTAAAATCATAGTTACACAGTCTGATACCGAAGCCATACAATCAGAACTCCCAGTAATAACCTATTTAAGCGGATATTGCTGCTATATAGTTTTTAAAAAAATTAGTTGTACTTTTTACAAAGAAACTCTCAATGAACCTTGTATTGTAGAGGATTCTTATAATTTAATTAATTCCTTAAGTCGAGGTGCTCTTTTATATCCTCGAGAACAGGTAGTAGGCGTAGTTTCAACCGCATTTATTATATTTAAAAAGCTTATTGATGAGTTTGAAGATACGTTTTTTGATATTTACAACAAAAAATCTTTTCTTTGTGAGTTGTTTTTAAGTTATTTTAGTGAAAATAGACTTTTAACTAAAGCCACCTAAAAATTAATGTTTCAAAAATCTTTTTTAGTAGCATTTCTAATAGATTATTTAATTATTGCTCTAAACATAATCATAATTTATTAAATAAAAACAAAAAAAGGAAACTACAGACTTTTAATAAATAGGTAGTTATGAAATTAAAACCTAGCATTTTTGTATTGCTAAGAAGTATCAGCAATACAATATTTTTCAGAATTTAGCAAATAACCACCTATTATATTCTTGATCATATAGACTCACCACAGCACAGGCATATACCACTTACCCAAGCTTGAAACCATACCCGATTTTGACAAGTTAAAATAATAAGCTATTGTATTTTTGATCATAAGGTCTCGCCACAGGCATATATTACTTACCCAAACTTGAAACGGTACCCGATTTTGACAATATAAAATAATAACCTATTATATTCTTGATCATATGGACTCACCACAGGCCTATACTACTTAAAAAAACTCGGCTTTGACAATTTACTAATTGGCTAAAATAGGACAATTAGTAAGCAAAAAATCATACCGACCTCTGTTTGAAATTTTGCGGTAAATCCAGGCAAACGTTGTCGGGTAAGAACACGGAGTGGATTAGTGGGTAGGGGCTTTACTGAGTCCCACACTGTTCTGAAGTGCCTTGTGCATAATAATTCGTGCGTAAATGCATTCCTCGTCGTGTAACAAAAAAAAAAACGAGTAATCGGTTAAGAGTCGCCTTTGGCATTTTAATTCTATAGCGAAACCGTGACAGATTGACAATTTGACAGATTAAAAAACTCATAAAATAAACCCTATAAATTGATGTTTGTTTGTTAACGTAAATAGACCTCGTTGTTTAGTAAGTATTGAGTGGTAGCTTTTTAAATTGTGTTTACTTATAGATTGTTACAATAATTTGCACTTAAACGATATTTTAGTTATTTGCATAAGTAAAGACATAAAATCAACAGTGACATTTAAAATAAAAGTCAACATGTAATATGCACGTAATTAGTAGACTCTCTCAGAAACAAATGGTTTTTCAATTAGACAAAGTGTTCCCATACTTTGTCTACTTGAATTACCTCGATGTCTGAAATATCACCTACAAGCAGTTAAGCTGCAGGAATTTATGTGACTGAAATTGTAACTTCAAATCATTAGTGTCACAACTATTTATTTATATGCTTTTAAATATCAACCAAAAATTCAGCACTTATTTGAAGTATTTCTCTTAAAATTTAGTATTAAAGTTAAACAGGTAAATAAGAGGATTCCCCTGTCAAGCATTTCAGGCAACAATACAATGTAATTCTCTCACCTAAACATGTTTGCTTAAGCTTATCGATATATTGCTTTTGTACACGCTTCGAATACATTTGCTGGAAAATACGAGATTCCTCTTCAAAATGAAGAATATTTGGTCGACATTGTTGTACCGGAAAAAGAATATGTTTGTAATATGAATAACATTTATAAATTTAAATAAAAAGGAATATTGGAATAAGAAATAAGTGAAATTATAGGTATTTTGAAAAATTTAAACACCCATTGATAAAATAATGTAACAAATGTGATATTATTTATGACTAAGCTATGACAAAAAACTATATAAAAGCGCGTTATAAAGAACGTTGAGTTATTAACAAGTTAATAATAAAAAGATTCACTAATTTGCCTAATACTTGTGGTATATATTTCAGAGAAGTAATGTTAAAATAATTATTAAGTTTATTAGGGATTACAGATCAAAGGTAGTTCCAAAAAATGCTAGCTACTTCAATATGCTTACAAATTACATTTTCGTTATAACCAAGAGCCATTATCTATTCCTGTGCTCCGGATAGGATAGACCATGTTGTTTTAGTTTTATTGTTAAATTGATTTGTTCTTATTTCTTTGCTTTATATTTATATTTAATAGTAGTTGTAATTTCTTTTATAACTTTTTGTTTTTTAGAAAAACTAGCCTCAAAACTGCATCAAAGGCTGTCAAAAATGTTTTTAAAATAAAAATCAATTTCAGTATTTTTAGGGTTTACACTCCGCTCAACTGAATTGTTATTCTTTACTGACTTACATAGCTTAATTTTATAGATTTGACCTAGTTGATGAGAAAATCCCAAATCGAGATTAATTGGTCTCTTTTTCTGTTTTTATTGGGATTATTAGTTACAATGTAATTTAACATTGAATCTTGTATGATTATTGACAACCCAGACCAATTAAAAGCTGACAAGAACGTCTTTTAGGATAAAACGACACTTTACAGTTTGCCTTATCATTCAGATTCCCTTATAATATAATGAAGCTAAAATTTCTTACCGCTTTAAAAACTATTTCATTTAATACGGTGATTTATACAACGTGTCATAAGAGTAAGGAAACGGCGAAATATCTCAGGTACCGTTTATGCGTGAAATTATGCCCGATCCAATGGCGAGTTCCGCATTGCTTTGCCGCACAACCTTATAATATTAGTTTTTTAAAATCTGCCTAAAATTCTCAATACTTTTTATTAGGAGCACTATTTATGAAAGTAAGCAATTTTTGCGAAACTAAAGGTCTAATATCCATAATTAATATCCCAAATGCATTACCTTTTATTAAAATACCTGCACACAAAAGGTTACCTGATATGTTTAACAATGTCAGTTTTGTTGTTTTGCAAAAATGGATCGTTTAACTGAAACCTAAAGAAGTAAAATTTTAATTATACGGGGTTGTGGGAATAGAATGCGAAACCTGCAAGATGTTTATATTATTTTTAATGACCAATATCCTAACAGAAATTAAATAACTAAATCTATCCTAAGTAAAATTCACAAAAAATTTAGTGAAACTAGAAAGATAAAAGATGCTATACGTTCTGGCAGACCGAATACAATAATTCCTCATCTTGCTGCTAAAACACTAGCAAGAGAAAACAGCGTCCCAACTTTAAAAGTAGGTTGCAAAAAACAACGGAAACAATACAATACAAAAAAGAAACTCAATACAACAAACTATAACTCAATGAAACTAAGTAAGGTGTTATGATATGTAATGTGTAATGTTATCCATTTACTTCCTGACAATAAGCCAAATAATGTGGGAAAACATTTAAGCCTCGATTCGTCTACATTCGAATTGTATTCACTCCTTTAAATCCTCGAGGTCATTGGGCTTAGTTAATGTGAATTTCCCTAGATTGACGCTGATGGGCTAGCGCTCTCCGAAAGTAGGTCCTTTGATGAAACATTCACCAAATATGTCAAATCCTTTCATCCTACTATTAACATTCTCGTTAAGAAAGGTCACCAGGCTTTACAGTCGAAAAATAAAGAATAAATCAGTTCCAGTCGATCCGCCGTTAATACACTCGGTAGCATCGAACATTGCCACATTCTAAGACTGACGGTGTACCGTTGGAAATGTGACATTACTGTTATCAACTCTAAGGGCAATCATCTATAGTCAAGAGTGTGCGAAATATGTATTGCCTCAGCGGCAAGCAACACGTAGAAAAGTTTACGCTCGTAAATGCTGAGCAATTTACATCACTCAGGCCCGCAATTCTCTATACGCCACTTTGACCTTAAAGTCTCACCACATCGGCTCACGATGCTACTTATGATCCGAAATTGGGGTTTAGTTCAGCTTAAAGAAATATTTCGTGGAACATAGTCTAGTTCTAAATCCAAATATTTTCAAGAGATCGATATTTATTATTTATACGTTTTGGACTTTATAGGCGGTAAAATCTCAGCAATGTGACCTAGGAAAAATGGACAGCAAGCCACAAAACATATCTTATATTTAGTTATTTCACAACTATTTCAATCGTATGATAAATATCCATTTTATTCAGCATTTTATTATTACGTAGTCACTCAATCAAGTAGAGATAATATTTGCAATCCGTTGTTTGGTTCACATAATATATAACTGTTCTTTTGAGTAGAAACGAAATGTATATTGACATATTACTGAAGTATAGATTGTCGATAAGTAAAAAAATATTGTTTAAAATTGTACGAAAGTCAAATTACGAATTTGCCATTAATATCAACTTAAAATATTTGATATATTTATGAATAGAAGTATTTAAAGGACTAGGAAATAAATAATAAACATATTAATTATTCCAAGAGATATAAAGCTATTGTATGTAAAATTAAATTTCAAAAATTTGAAAAATATGCATATAAAAATTCCTAAGAATAACTTTTTGCTTTACGAGAATTAATACGAATTGTTTCTTTACACCTCATTCTATTTGATAATAATATAATTCTTATATATATTATATATATATATATATATATATATATATATATATATATATATATATATATATATATATATATATATATATAATGTGTTTTCATTCCGGGTGTACATCCGTTCACTACTGTCGTTCTGAAAAGAACAGTTTTGTTGACGTTTCGCCAAAATCACATTTGGCATTTTCGAAGCTTTCTTTCTCGCATTCGAATAGTCTCTACACATTGTATTTTTCCATCCGTGAAGGAGTAAAAATCAACACATATATATATATATATATATATATATATATATATATATATATATATATATATATATATATAGTTAAATTGTGTATTCTTGGGATATGGTCCTTTAGTTTAAAAAATAACTACATTAATGAAGTAGCACAAATCTTTGTTATTGACATTTCGGTCGTACGTTCAGGCCTTTTTCAAAATCTCCAAGAGATAAGTCGGTCAGAGAGAGTTTTAAATTTTAACTTATTGCTAGGACTTACACAAATAGTAAAAAGAAACTTGAGGAAATCTCTGTGTTTCGGTCATAGTAATCCATTTAGTTACATCACAGACATTACACACATATAGTATTAAAATTCATTTTATTAAAAATCTCAGATCAAAACAATGGTAACACATTGGAAGACAAGACAAGACGTTCACCTTTACATGTCCTTAGACGTACTCGATACAGTATGCAAAATAATTGTGGTTTTTTGTTTTATAAATATTTTATGGCAATCCGCACATATTTGTAATACAGATTGATATTTTACGTGGCAGAGTTTAAAATTGATATGTTTTAGAAATTACCAGGATGGTTTTTTATGTGATATTTATTTTTGAGAATAGATATATAATTATGTATGGATTTAATAATAAATATATAATTATGGATTTTTTAAAAGATTTTTTTTTGTTGGTTTATTATATACAGATTTTTTTTTTAAATATATATTTTTTATTACCTATGTACGTACCATTTATTGTAGGAGTAATCATTTTAACAGTGTATGATATATTTTGTGTACATTTTTCGTGTCTGTTCTTGCGTTAATCGCGTTAGAATTTTTTTGTATGTAGATCATTTCGTAAAATTCCCTTTCCTTTATGTTAGTTTCGGTAATAAGTATTTTAACATTATCATTTTTAACATTATCAGTTAAATTTATGGTTGTTTTCGGTCATATGATTTGTGAGTGCTGTTTTATTTCTTTTATCGTATTTGTGACTGTTAATGCGATTTTTTAAATATTGACTGGTTTGCCCGATATATACTTTATTGCAGTCATTGCACGGTATTTCGTAAACAATGTTGCTCTTCTTTCCTTTGGTATAGCTGTCTTTAATTTACTATAATTTTTATTAAGTAGATTAAAACCTTTGTGACTTACTGTTATATTTTCTGCTTTTACTACGTTTTTAATTTTTTCAGATAAATTAGGAACATATGGTTACATTTTACTGTATTACGATTTGAGCTTTTGAGCTATATTTTGGCATTTGTTTGGTTATAGAGTTTATGAATTTTTTTTTGAAAATTGAGTGTATGAGGTATTTTGGATAACAATTTGAGGGCAGTGCCTGTTTTGCTTTATTAATTGCAGTTTTGCGGTATTCGGGGTCAGATAACTGTAAGGCCCTATCTGCCAGGCCAATTATGACAGATTTTTTTTGTGACAGGCGGTGCGCAGAACTAAAATGTAGATATCTACTGAATCAGGTGCTTTTTGTGTAGCATGCTGTTTTTATCTTGTTGTCTCTCGCGTGGTAAAGTGTTAGATCCAAAAAATTTATTTGCTGTTCTGCTTCGATTTCAATAGTAAATTGTAACTTGTTATGATAATTATTGAATTCATTAAGAATAGAATATCAAAAGGAAAGTCCGATTATATTCTTAATGAATTCAATAATTATCACAAGTTACAATTTACTATTGAAATCGAAGCAGAAGAGCAAATACATTTTTTGAATCTAACACTTTACCACGCGAGAGACAAGATAAAAACAGCATGGTACATAAAAACACCTGGTCGGTAGATATCTACATTTTAGTTCTGAGCACCCCTTGTCACAAAAAAATCTGTCATAATTCGGCTGGCAGATAGAGCCTTACAATTATCTGACCCCGAATACCGCAAAACTGCAATTAATAAAGCAAAACAGGCACTGCTCTCAAATGGTTATTCAAAATACTTCATAGACTCAATTTTCAAAAAAAGAATTCATAAACTCTATAACAAAACAAATGCACAACAAAAAAATAGCTCAAATCGTAATACAGTGAAATACTTAACTTTACCATATGTTCCTAATTTATCTGAAAAAATTAAAAATGTAGTAAAAGCAGAAAACATAACAGTAAGTCACAAAGGTTTTAATCAACTTAATCAAAATTTTAGTAAATTAAAGACAGCTATACCAAAAGAAAAAAAGAGCAACATTGTTTACGAAATACCGTGCAATGACTGCAATAAAGTATATATCGGGCAAACCAGCCAATATTCAAAAAATCGCATTAACAGTCACAAATACGATAAAAGAAATAAAACAGCACTCACAAATCATATGACCGAAAACAGTCATAAATTTAACTATGATAATGTTAAAATACTTATTACCGAAACTAACATAAATAAAAGGGAATTTTACGAAATGATCTACATACAAAAAAATTCTAACGCGATTAACGCAAGAACAGACACGAAAAATTTACACAAAATATTTCATACACTGTTAAAATGATTACTCCTACAATAAATGGTATGTACATAGGTAATAAAAAAATATATATTTCTAAAAAAAAAAATCTGTATATAATAAACCAACAAAAAAAAATCTTTTAAAAAATCCATAATTATATATCTATTATTAAATCCATACATAATTATATATCTATTCTCAAAAATAAATATTACATAAAAAACCATCCCGGTAATTTCTAAAACATATCAATTTTAAATTCTGCCTCGTAAAATATCAATCTGTATTACAAATATGTGCGGATTGCCATAAAATATTTATAAAACAAAAAACCACAATTATTTTACATTCTGTATCGAGTACGTCTAAGGACATGTAAAGGTGAACGTGTGTAATGTCTGTGACGTGACTAAATGGATTACTATGACCGAAACACAGAGATTTCCTCAAGTTTCTTTTTACTATTTGTGTAAGTCCTAGCAATAAGTTAAAATTTAAAACTCTTTCTGACCGGCTTATCTCTTGTAGATTTTAAAAAAAGCTTGAACGTACGGCCGAAACGTCAATAATAAAGATTTCTGCTACTTTCTTAATGTAGTTATTTTTTAAACTAAAGGACCATATCCAATTTAACAATACACAATTTAACAATATACAAAGAGGTCCAAGAAAAACATTATTTTAACCATATATACCTTATATATATATATATATATATATATATATATATATATATATATATATATATATATATATAGATAGATTTTCAGGTGGTTTTCTGCGTTTTTAGGGAACAAAGTTGAGTTTTACTAATTATTTTAAATTTCAAATATTTGTAATGCTGATTTTCTAAGCCGGAAAATTTTACCAAGTTGGATGAATTTTTTTTTAGAAGAATTTAGTATAGTGTCGGGGTTATCCTATGACGAGCATATAAAAAATAATTTAAAATGGCATAATAAATGAATTGTTTAAACAAAAAAAGTAATTTGGGCACCCTGGAGGTACATACAATTTTTTATAAAAAAAAATACTAAAAAGTGAAAAATAATATTTTATTCCGTCTAAGAAATCTGACTAAAAAATCAAACTAATAAAAACAGTAAACAGAAATTAAAGTTAAGTTATCAACCACTAAGACACTCAATACATAAATATTTTTAGTGATGTACTAACACCCTTATTTATATCTGGTATTTTGAAGAATTTCCTAATTAAGCTTTTTGAATAAGGAATATTAAATTATTTAGTGTTATACTTTAAAATCAAAGAGAGAAATTTCAGTATACTTATGTTTATTTCAAACTTAAAAAATAGTATCTCAAATTACTACGGTAAAATTTTAACGTATTACGTTCAAATAATGAAGTTACTAAAGCACACTTATTTTTATATTATTTAAATTACAAGGTTAAAAAATGTTGGTCAAAAATTAAGTGTCATATGAGGATAACATGCTAATATTTTGGTGAAAATCCAACACGGCGGAACCAGATGACGTCCTAATAAAATTTTTAATACTTAAAAACTAGTCGTTCAGTTTACCTTAAATTTTAGACAAAAATCAAACGTATTCTAGAGGTAAACTGGTAAAATTTTGGTGAGGAACCATTATGGTAAAACAAAATGGCGTCTAATTAACTGTTTAACACATCGATAAAATTCCATTTTTAGAGTAAAAAAACCTTCTTTCTATAGAGTCAAATAATAAATCAAAATTTTTCTGTAGAATATGTAAATAAATCTATAAAAAATAATAAAAATAACAAAATAAAAAGAAATTAAGAACAAATAAAAACAAAATTTAAAAGAATGATATACTGAAGTAGTGCAGAACTGGTTTTATTTAAGTATGTATGGTAAGTGAATGAATGTTTGTATGTACGTGTGTATGTATGTATGTTAGATATGTAAATAGAACAGATGCATTGCTATAAATACTTATTTGTGCATGCACAATAAAACTATTCAAAAGAACGGCGAATTTTGGCTTAACAATTACGTTATAAAATCGTTACAAAAACGGTAAAAAGTATATACAAAAAGATATGAAGAAGAATAAAGATAAATTGGCTTTTCCCGAAAAATCCCTTGTAGCAAATTCTACCACAAACAGGTACTATATATATATATATATATATATATATATATATATATATATATATATGTGTGTGTGTGTGTGTCTCATTTCATTCTGGGTGTCAAAATGAATTCGCTTTGAGGACTAAATTTACATTGCTCCCCTCAAATTTATAATTTTCTGATGTTTAAAAAGTTAATTTGAAATGCAAGGCTACAATATTTTGTAATTTGTTTTTGCCTAGAATTCTACCAAAATATTGAAATAAGGTTTGATTTTTTTGTTGTTATTTTTTCGGTTTTACAAATTTAATTATTTTAAGTATTTTTATAAATAATTGTTTATTCACTTTGTCAATACTAGTTCTTTTGTTCACTTTCCTTTTTAGTAACTTCCCGGAAATTTCGAGATCATCCTCAAATAAAAATCTTACTAATTATAATATCGCTTCACATTTAGTATTACTGGAAAGCTTGAAATTTCTACTTTATTATGAGTTTTTTTAGAAGTGTTCCAGTTTTTGACATTTTGAAGTATCTATTACGACTGTCAATATGGGGCAAACTGATTGGTGTACTAGTAAAACCTAATACTGACTGACTACAAAATAACCTAGCTGTTAGACTATCGGTAGACTTAAACACATTAATATTTTTCTATCTTTAAATATAAGAGATGTTAAAAAAAATTATTTTAGATCGGTTATAAAAACTAAAATTGTTGAGTCTTACAAAACGTTTATATTTACCCACTAAAAAACCGAAATACTGGCTTCTGTGTAATATTGTCATTACTTTCCTCTTAAGAAATTTTTAGGGTCCCTTGATCCTAAAGACATATTTTCTCCTTTCCGTCAATCTGAGTCTGTCTGGTTGTACACGGTATAGCTCAAATACTACATATCCGATTGACTTTAAATTTTGACAAAAAATCAAGGGTCATAAGGGGATGAAATTAAATTTTAGTAAAATGGCGGTTCAAAATGGCGGCGTCACAAAATTTAAAAAAAATATCATTAACAAACTACTTATGGAATGGACTTCAAAATTTATATAAGGATACAGTGTGATATAGGGACAATCTGGTAAAATTTTTGTGTCAATCCATTATGGCGAAATAAAAAGGCGACCTAATGAAATGTTTAAAAATTCACTACCAAAATAATACTTATCCAATTTACTTAAAAGTGTTAAACGGGGATCCACTGGTAAAATTTTGGTGTGACTCCTATATAGCACAAGCAAATGGCCTAATAAATTGTTTAAATATTCGGTAATAAGAACCTTCTTTTTATGGAGAAAAATAATAAAAGACATAATTTCTTTTTTGCAGGCTACGTAAATAATGTTATGAAAAAGAAGTAATAAAAATAAGAAATAAATTAACAATTTAAAAATATTGAAACACCTATGGTAAAATCTGCTGTATTACCAAAAATAAAGGTATTTGTAGCCGCGAGTTAAAATATATTTTGTTACTAATTAATAAAAAATTCCAAATATCTAAAAATGGGATTTTAAATAAAATCCTAGAAATCCAGAAAAAAATCATTTGGAATATGATCCGTTCTTATCTTCTGTGAGATCACTGCGTAAAATTAATGAATTTTGATAATTTGCCAGACGTCTTGCACATAAGTGTGATGAATACAGGTTAATTAGTCTGATGAGCTACACATTAAGGGTTTTTCTAAACTAACTGAAGAATGCTGCATTCAACGAGAAGTCAGACAGGAATGCATTCTGTCCCCGTTAAGTTGATATGCTGACACGATACGGTTATTTTGTGTGATACCATTCAGGGTCTTCAAGAGTTGTTAAATTGTGTGAACACGACGGGACAGAAATGGGTCCATACTTCCCTGCAGGTAAAAGAACAGAATATCGAGAGAGCCGCTCATTTCAAGTATCTTGGATGCTACATTACTGAACAACCGACCCAGATAAAGAAATCAAATACAAAACAGCCCGCGCAACTTTCCGAAAACTGAAACCACCCTTTTGTAATGATAATTTAAACCTAAAATTACGCGAAAAAAGTGATCAAGTCTTATATTTGGTCGGTATGTGTATGTAGATGTGGTTAGACAGGAGAATGCTCTAAACAGCTATGCAAACTAACAAAGCAGTTTTAAACAGAGCAAATGCCGTTCATGATTTGTTAACAACTGTTAAAATCAGAAAAATATCATTTTTGGGAGGTAGTTCTTAGAGGTGAACGATATACAATCCTTCAGCTTATCATGAAAGGCAAAATAGAGGGCCGCAATGAGATTGGAATGAAAAAGATTTCATGGCTAAAGAACATTCGCGAATGGACCGGGATACACAGTGCCGTTAGATTAGCCGAGAACCGCAAACAACTGTCAACGTTAGAGAAACTTGACATGGTACCAAAAGAACTAAAAGAGTTAACAAATGATTGTAAGGAAGAAGAAGACCAAAGAACATTTTATTTTTGTTCAATGAATGTCCTTACCCTGGTGAAATTGTGAGTGTGAAGTAGTCAAAAAGCCAACGTTTCTGGAAAAATTATACAGGCCCAACTTTGAAACGTAGTAAGGATTTAGAATGTGATACAGGGACCTTTTTAAGAAATCTTTCAAGAAATGTCACTGCGAATATCTGCATGGAACCCAAAGCTCGGCGTTAAAATCGATAATGGAATGGTTATTATAAAAAAATATGAAGTAACTTCTGATTGGCGGATGACCAAAATGATGAATAGCCGCGAAGTGCAGCTTTAAAAATCCAAAACTGTAATATATTGAAAACATTCTTTTACTTAAGAAGATTAATGTTTAGCGTTATTAAATTTTACATCAAATGAAAAGCATTCTAAATTTAAATTAATATCTATATAGATTAAGCAAGAAAAATTGAGTGCATTATCGATCGTGGATGTAAGTAATTGCGTGGGTTAATTACGGTGTAGTTTCGCCCAAAACATACACACTGGTAAACGCTGTCTAGAAATGCAATTGACTTGGCATGAAATTGCTTTTATATTGGATGTGCTACATCGGCATCCTATGCAGATAAACGTATTTGCCCAGCTTAGTATTTGATGTACATGGTTATCCAAATAGGGCTAGACAAGCCGATTTTCCTCGTCATGGGAATCTTGATTTGGAAAATAAAAGTAGCGATTTATTATATTTCTTCCCGTAGAATCCAAAAATTATGAGTAAATAACAACTGAGGAATAAGCTATGGCTCATTTTGATATTGTTTCAAATGGAATACCATATCTTTTATTTGATTTTTTGATTGCTGGTATATTTTTCGGTCTGAAGTAATATATTTTATTTTCATCTAAATCAATTTTACGCACCTGTAAGTTATGAAAATTTTCGTCTGCCGTGATAACATTTCCATTAACACTTACAATTGGCATTATGATAAAAAAACAAACTTTAAAATTGCGGCAAAGTTTTTTTATTTTCGACGAATTAGCAAATTGAATTGACGTTAAAAAATAAGATATTCATTACATGACCGGCCACAAAATTATTTTACAAAAGTGGAGAAAATGTTTGAGAAACACAAAGCAGAGATTTCAGATTTGAGATTTCAGATTTTTCAGTGATGCATTTCAGTAGATACAATTAACAGTATTAAAGCGCTATTCGAAGACATAAAAACAATAAAAGATAGGCGAAGAAATGTAAGGAGACCACATATAAGAGATAAGGTAGTTGCTCAACATTTTATTTTATAGATTCGACGAATTCTATTTCGCATGCGGTACGAGAAGTAATGTATAGTCCAAAGCATCGACGGGTTAGCTATTGAATAGCTCAGAGGATTCTTTGGAGAATCTACACATCCCTGGGGAACCCCCATATTCTCCACAAAACCCCTCGGAGATTCCAACATCCTTAGGGAACCTATATTCCTGGAAATCCCTATATCCCCCGGGAACCCTTAATTTCGAGATATCCTGTATATATCTATATATAGGGTGTCCCGAAAGTAAGAACCCTTAATTTTGGGACACCCTGTATTTTCAGAACACCTTGTATATCTACATAGAGGGTGTCCCGAAATTCCTTGGGAACACTTCTCCCCCAGGAAAGTGTGTTTTACATTATTTTTAAATTCTTCTGAGCTCCTTGCTAAACAACTTTTTGACGTACTATACAAGTGCAATTCTGTCAATTGCCCAGGTGAACGACATCAGACTTTTTGATTTGTTTGAATTTTCTTTTTCTTTTACGTTTGGTTAAATTAAGTTTTTTTTGTTGTCTGTAAAAGTACAAAATTAGTTTTTTTTTATTTGATTTAAGACGGGCTGAGCTATGAAGCTCCTTAACGACTTGTTCTCTGATTTTCGTAACCGTAGACATGCTGGATGTTATCTAAACTGGCGTTGGTTTCTTTTCGAATATGTTTTGTAACGAAAGTGTGTCAGTGGCGGCTATTCGGGTGAACTAGGTGAAGTGCTACTTCTCCAGGAAAAATAAACAAGCAAACATCTAACTATATTTATTATATATCTCTTAAAATTTTAGTTTACATTCATTTATTCACCTAATTGGTAAAAAATAAACTGTACATCTCGAATAAATATTTTACTTGACCGTTGGCGGCATGTCTTTTTAAAACTTTTAATCGAACTTCATTATAACAACTATAACAGTAGCGCAAATCGCTTTGACTTTGCTGGAGGTGCTATGTTTAGTTTAGCCCAGCGCCATACAACGCCCTCGGTGCATTGCAGGCGCAGTACACTACACCCACGTGTCGTTCACTTTGCGGTGGTTGTTTACTTTTATTTTCGCGAAATTCGCTGCAACCGGTGAGTTCCTTTGCAGTTAACTTGACTGTTTTGTGTTATATTTATCTATGGTGTTGTTACAACTTCAAATTCGGAGTTAGTAAATGTGATTGTTCAAGACTGGAATAAATTAAAAGACGTCTTTGAATTTATTACAAACTGTGACAAATCTGACCTAATGCGAAAGGATTTTTAGGTGAGATGAACGATTTTGAATTCACGTTTCTGGCATTAGTGTTTAATGACATTTTCTCAATCACCGACATAGTATTTGACGTTCTTTAAAAAAAATCGCTTGACATTCATTTTTGCATATCCAATATAAAACGCTGTCGTTAGGCGCTCTGTAAAAAAAGAAATGAACTTTTTTTTAATATCATGTTTGGTAGAGCAAATTATATTACAGAAATACATCATTACAAACGTGAGCTTGCTAAGCTTTCACCTGAAGAAATTAGGGCTAAGTATAGAATCCTTTTTTATGAAATATTGGACAATATTTTAATGGAAATGACACTAAGATTTCAAGACTGTGAAAAACTTACATTTTTATGTTTGGCAGGTTCTGCAACATTTTCCGAATATAGTTTAAATTGTTACAGTTATATGGTGAAATATTTTCAAAAAGTCGACGACTTAAAAATGAGCTTGGTCTTATTTTTGCCAATGAGACTAATTGAAATATATCGCTGCAAGAGCAAGTGAAAAAAATTAATAAAAATAAATATATTTTTACCGAAGCATATAAATTGTTTTCCCTTATTTTGACAATACCGTCGACAAGTGCTTCAGGTAAGAAGTTTTTCTTGCTTCAAATGTGTAAAAACTTATTTGAGAAATACAATATCTCAAGAAAGACTTACTTCTCTTATTCAATCGCAATCTTTCAATTCAAAAGGAATTTCTGGAGGAGATTAGGGCAACTCATCCAATTTATGAGGATGTTATAAATAAATTTGCTGCTATGAAGGATAGGAGAATTGATTTAGTATACCAAATTTAGATAAGTCGTAAAAAAATATTCTACCCTCGCTACATATATAAATATTCTGGAAAAAAAATTATTGCGATATTTTCTTGCCTCATTTGCTCTTCACTTACTTTTTCACCCGCGAGCCGCCACTGATTATTGTATTTTCAAAGTTGTACATATTAGCACATTTCTGAGATAATTGTTAATTCACGGAGTGGTTCAGAAAGAAATAAATCAAGCGGGATACTTTTAGGGGACGCCCTATATATTATCATAATTTGAAGATCTACAAGAAAAAATATATTTTATACCTAAATTTTAACAGAAGTAATCCAAAAGTCCTGACTCAGCAAAACGGTTTTCATTTTTGATTGTAGTTTTTACGAAAATTTTCAGAATTATTCACATTTCGTTCAACATATTGTTCGCTAGAAGTTGGGTACTTTGCATTGTTAAACATTTTGTCAAAAGAATTTGTTTCTACTTCGATTGTACTGATGAAAGCCGTACTTCCAATTTTCAAAATTGTAGGACTTTAAAATTTAAATACATTTAGGATAATGACTAAAATACATTAATTATTAATAGACACAAAAAGCCCTTCTAATTAAAAGGACAAAACAAAACAGATTTCGCATTTATGCATAGTTAAGATTCTGAAAATTAAAAGAGAAAAATAATCTTCTGTTTCAGTGATTAAGTCTGAAAAGAAAGAAAACAGCTTACTTAGTTAAGTAAATTATTCAAATAATACCATTACATTGGTTTAGGTAAATCCCATAATAGATGGAAATGAAATTTACTAAAATAAGTTAACATTTATAAAGATATTTTCGGAACAACATCTTAGTATATTTAGTTTTACTGGGGCTTAACACGTAAAACCGTATAACACTTTAAATAGATGCAGCTGAAGTTCTTTAGTGCAACTGAAATAAATTATAAAACTTTACACTACTGCACTTTAAATTCTATTTTCTTCTTCTCTTAATGGAAAAACAAATGTGTCCAAGGAATGTTCCTAAAGTTTGAAATTATTTTAAAGTTTTACATAACCCTGCGGATTAATTTAAAAATAGATTTTATATATAGGAGGATTCTAGGTATATTAAAAACTACTCAGCAAACAAATATAGCGGACATAAAGTTTTATACATTTTTAAAACTGTATAAATAAATTACTAAAACAAAAATGTTTACTTGGGAAATAAATAATTAAATTACCATTACCAAGCAGATAGTTGTTTATACATTTACAAAGTATTAAAGTATTAAATGTACACTAGATACTCGTATATTCTAAAATGAAGGAAATTTAATCTTTTGTCTTTTTTATAGATATTCATTTTATTTCGGGTTCATTCGTGGAATTTTTCATATACTGGGGTTTGTGAAAAAGTAAAAAGAAATTAACTAAGAAGTTTTTAACAGTGTTGTGTGTTACTTCTCAGGTGTTAAAATGCTATAATGTTATAATAATTTTCCAACTAACAAGTGGTGCGCGAAAACTCAGGTTTTGCATACTGTTAAGTTTAGGTTCTTTTAACTGATTAAAATAGTCTGAATTAAAATAACATAATTGTCATGCTATTCAGACATTTATCTCGGGATGTTATTAGAACTAAGTATGGTTTATTAATTAAATAAAAATTACGTTGTTCCTTCACGAAAAAAAATGAAGATAAAACTTTTTCTTTTGTTCTGGTTAAAACCTTTTAGAGACATTTCTGAAATAAATGACACTGGAATTTACAATATTGCATTCATCTAAAAATTTCCGAAACTGTCCGCTGATCTAGGATCCATATACCTCTCTGTAAGCAATTTAGTATTTCAGAATATTTATTTTCTAATATTATTGTCCAAAAAACATTAATATATTTTTATACCAAGAAAATAATACTCAAAACTGATCATTTTGATCAATTTCGTTTATTAACATTTTAAGGGCTGTATTAAATACCAATTTCTATAAGAAAGGAAGTAGTTGATATTTTGTTGATTCTATAACGTAGTTTTTTAAAGAACTTCTATATTGAAGTAAGTGGTTATGTAAAATCCACATCCAAATATTTCTACATTCATCAATTATTTTGAGAACACATTTGCTACATTGTCTGTCCTTAAACCCTAATATGTTTTCAAACCATTTTTATAACTAAATGAGTAATAATATATATTAACGAAATCATAGGTCCCGGGAATAAATATATCTTAATCGTTTTATTAGGGACGTTTACTTCTTAAAATGAGAAAACTGAATGAGACCAGTGTACCACGAAGTAAACATCTGGTCCTATTTCCATTGACAGAAAAATAATATCCGCATTTTTTTAACAGAACGCTTGGGTTTCGGGTCTTAAAGACCTAAAGAATCTCCGGTTATCTAGGTTTCCTGTTTCCATTGCTACATTACGCGACGAGTGTAAACGTGTTGTGAATCGTATGATTCTTATTTGTCTACATAGGATGTACATATAAAAGAAATAGTTTTTTTTCGTAGCACTGTTTCTCGTTATGAGTTAGGTTTGGGTTCTTCTGACATTTTCTTGGACAAAATACTACTTCTAGAAAAGCCTATTCGATTTGTATAAGAAATGAAGAGTGTAAAACTCACTTTAGAATATATTAGAAAAAATAGGAAAATTTTCTTTACCCGGAACTTCCCTCATTATGATTTTTTTCCATTTGTTAGGAATAGAGAAGAGTGAGCCAATTTAGTTCAGAACAGAGTCAAATATATAGGAATTACATATACTGTCTTCTTATTTTTATGGGGCGCAACTTTGAGCCATCCTATTCGATTCCTACCAATATTTTACCATTTTCTTTCCACCTAGGCCACATTTGACTTTTGGGCATATTTTAAAATAAATTCATTAAATAGTTTTACTACATACCGCCATTTTGTTACGTCATGTTGAATTCGCACCAGTTTACCCCATTTGCACGTTTAATTTTCCAGCAAAATTTAAAAGCAATTAAATATTTGTTTCAGTTGATTTTTTAAAAACATTTATTTGGCCGCCATTTTATTTTGCCATCTTAAATTTGTACCACAACTTTACCAGTTTATCTCTATATCACACTTAATCTTTGCACAAAAACTGAAATTAACTTAATAAGTAGTATTTTAGGGCTGATTTTCTAAATATTTTATTAAGCCGTTATTTTGTTTTGCTATATTAGATTCATATCAAAATCTTACCAGTTGATTCTTATGAAACATTTGATTTTTGTGCAAAAATTGACGTATATTAGATAAAAATCTTTTTTGGCTTTTTCGCAACTGAATAAAAATACTTAACTTTAAATTAATTGAAGCAGATATTTAATATAATTACATACCTCAACATGTAGACTAGTCTGTCTACGGAATGTTTCGATACATAATATAAATTATGTATACATAATATATATTATGTATCGAAACATTCCGTAGACAGACTAGTCTACATGTTGAGGTATGTAATTATATTAAATATCTGCTTCAATTAATTTAAAGTTAAGTATTTTTATTCAGTTGCGAAAAAGCCAAAAAAGATTTTTATTTGTCAATCTAAACGCATACAAATAATCTGAACACATTTAAAAAAAAGTATATTAGATAATTAACTTTTTTTAGTAATAATTATTTTAATATTGTTCCGCAATATTGGATTTTTACCAAATTATTACCAGGTTATCCACACATGACCCTTAATTTTGAATAAATTCTGCTAAGTAGTTTTTAGATTATGCCGCGAACTAATAGACAGAACGACAGACGGACCTACGAAATTGATAAAACATATTTTTTGTCGTCTAGGGACTCTAAAATCGGAGAGGGTGTTTTTTTCAGCATAACAAACATTTTATTTGGCCACCAATTTGTTCCGCCATCTTGAATTAGTAACACAGTTTTACTAGATTTTAATAGATACTGATCCACCACAATTGGTTAGGGCACACAGTCTGAAATCAATTCATTAACTAGTTCTTTCAGGCTGAATTTCTAATTTTTTTATTATTCCGCTAGGCTGGATTCGTACCAAAATTATATCAGTTGATTTCAACATAATACATGATGTTTATGCAAAATTTGAGATAAATTGGATAAGTAGCCATTTCAAACATTTTATTTGGCCTCTTTTTTTTCGGACATCTTGAATTAGTACCACAATTTTACTAGTTGACCCGTATACCACAGTTAGTTATTGCCCACAAGTAGGCTAAATTTTTAAATATTTTATAAAGCCGCCATTTTGTTCCGCCATCTTGGATTCTTATCAAAGTTTTAACAATTGATTCCAACATAATACTTTGATGTTTGTGCAAAATTTCAGATAAATTGGATAACTAATTTTTATACTAATAATTTTTCTAACATTTCTCTAGACCGCGAGTTAGTTTTGACATAATGGATTGTTACGAAAGTATTAATAGGTCATCCCCATATGACCCTTAATTTCTGATCAAAATCGGGTAAGTAGTTTTTAAGCTATGCCGTGAACTGACAGACAGACCCACAGTATTGATAAAACATATTTTTTCGCAGCTAGAATCGCTAAAACGTGATCCTAAGAGGGTGATTATTTCACGATTACAAACATTTTATTTGGCCGCCATTTTGTTCGGCCATTTTGAAGTTTTACTAGTTGATCCCTCTACCACAATTAGTTATAGCACACAATTGGAAATCAATCCATTAAGCAGTTTTTTCAAGCTACATTTTTAAATACTTTATTAAGGAGCAATTTTGTTCCGCCATCTTTGAATCGTACGAAAATGTTACCAGTTGATTTCAACATAATACTTGCTGTTTGTGCGAAAGTTAAGATAAATTACATTAAAATTTATTTTTTGCCATATAAGACGCTAAAACATGTATTATGTAAAACCTGAGAGGGTGATTTTTTCACAATTACAAACATTTTATTTGGCCGCCATTTTGTTTGGGAATCTTGAATTGGTACCACAATTTTACTAGTTGTTCCCTATAAAACAATTAGTTATAGCACAACACAATTTGAAATCAATCCATTAAAAAGTTTTTTCTGGTTGAATGTTTAAATATTTTATTAAGCTGCCATTTTGTTCCGCCATATTGGATTCATACCAAAATGTTACAGTTGATTCCAACATAATACTTGACGGTTGTACAAAATTTGAGATAAATTGGATAAGTAGTTTTTTAATAAATAATTTTTTTTAACATTTTTTACCAATATATCGCCAGGTCATCCTCATATGACCCTTAATTTTTGACTAAAATTTGAAGAAGTTGGGTAAGTAATTTCTTAAACATGTTTTTCTGCATCTAGGGACCTTGAAATATGAAGATCTGAAAAAATCCCGGAGAGTGATTTTTTCACAATTACAATACCTCAGCTCCCCTTTTACAAGGGAAATAATAATATAATTTCAAACCTTAGAATTTCGGAATGTTTTTAAAATATTACTTTACAAAGGGCAATACAAAATTAAGATTTAAACAGAAAATTATAATAGGCAGCTTCTTAAAACAATTTTTGGGCAACGCATTTGGACATAAGAATGGAAATATCATTTAAATAAGAAATAGCAACCTAGGGCATTATTATAAAAAAATAACTTCATAAGGCATTAGAAATAATCATTTCGTTTATTATTATTAAAACTAGATTTTTCCCAATTCAAAAATATTTTACTTAGTGGAACATTGAAGTCACCACGGGTATTATAGGGTATGCTTGAGGTCGGCATGGTGTTTCCCGAGGGCCTCTGGCCCAAAGGATATATACGATAATAGCCTTATAATATCTTTAAAACCCTAAAAACTATACTTACATTTGATAATTAATCAGTTCCGCTGTACATCGTACATACATACATCTTAATATAAATTGGTATGAATGAAAGCAAGCGTTGATATAAACATCTCAGTGGATAAATTTGAACTGCCTTATTTGTTATATTTTTATAATGATAGGAGGTAATATATGTTCAATATTTTTTAAATAAATCGAACTCTTACCGTCGATTTATCGTAAGCGGCAAAAGCAAATTAATTGAACACATTTTAATGAGTTATATTTCTTTCCTAAAAATTTTGTCTTTTATATCTAATATATTTCTTAAGTTTAGAGATATCAAAATATTGCATGAACCGTGTTGCCGAAACGACCCAGTAGATATAAGAATTACTTAATTATTATCAAAAATTAATGTTTGTTTTTGAACATTTAGTTTTTTTTCTTTACCCATTGTTACCTTAACAAATGTTGTGACATATTTTTCCCAATAATTGCATTTTGAATCAATTTAAGATGTTTTTGTTTGTTTCACAGATATTGGAGTATATTTAATTTAAATTATCGATTCTACTGCTGTACGTAAACTACATGATGTCTGCAGTGCGGCAACGTGTCAAATTAATACTTGTCACTAACAGGAATTACATTAGTCTCGTGAAAATGCGAACTATATGACATGTGATCTAAAAATTAAAACAGATTAACAGACTTTCCTCAAATCTTCATGAAAAACAACATTCATATGACATTTTTCACTCGTCAATAGATAAAGCTGAGTGGAAAGGAAACGATAGCCTCTTAATGAAAAAGGATTGTACATCTTCTAAAAATCAAAAATTCCTTCTCTAATAAGCATTTTATTAATATGTAAAAGAGGTGACAAGTTAATTTGACCTAGAGTATATATAAAATTACGTTTGTAAAAAAATGAACGCATCATCATCATTCAAACGATACGTACACATGTATTAATCCGCACGGTTCCCATACTTACTGTCGTATTTCAAAGCAATATCTCACGAAATCAATCAGATATAGAGAGACGACGTTTACCAACCTGCACGTTTCATCAAATTACACCGGAGTTTACTCACGTAACGGATTATTGCAGTTACTTATTGTGTGTCTTTGTTCCTGGTTCGTTGACTTAATGAATCCATTATCTTATAATGTTGTACTGGCTAGACGCTTTGTTCGACTTCTGTTTGACCGTTTGTAGTGCTTTAGATAAAGAAATTCCTTTAAAAAATAAAAATTGTAATATTAGTACCCTATGACGGATAAAATTAAAAATATCCATATGTTTAATTTGCAACGTAGACTATTACGAAGTTACTTTACTCTGTACCTTGCTGCTTACATTAATAATAATTGGTTCCATAATTTTTTCAAGCTAATCATATGTGTGTAGTGAAGTGAAATGAAGTAGTTGAAAAAGAAGGAATAAAGAGAAATTTAAAGAACACGAGGTGCGATACCTTTTAGTAAATCCCTAAATTATTGGGAATGAATCAAAATATACTAAAAGAGGTCGCGGGAAAAATAACAAAAAAAAATAACCCTATTCGATAATTGGGGTTTTTTGGTTGAGGTTCCTAATTATTAAATTTACTATAAATTAAAAATTAACATGCCGTGTAAAAGTGACATTGCTTGGAGACGTAACAAGTGTTTGCGTGCATTATTGGTAATCTATTTTTATTTTCAAGCCACTTTCCAAATTTAGAAACCCAATATCAGATTTTAATTATATAATACTTATTAAATTTTTGCAGTGTACTAAATAATAAATTATGTCTTGTGATATAGTAATTATGGAATTTTCAGTGAACTTTAAAATATTGTGTTATTGCAGAGTTTTTCTCTACGACCACTCTAATAATTCAAGCGCGGATTTAACTAGAATTTAGTTATAATTAACTTTTGAACTGTGAACAATAATTCGTTTTTATTCCCAATGAATTAAAAAGTGTTTAAACTAGAGTGGAAATATTTTATTATAAAGTAATGAAAACAAAAAAAAAATGCATAAAAGAAAAAGTTGGTATGCAAATCAAACCATGGTTAAATAGGTTTAAGCAAAAGTCGTTTTCGTTGATTTTTTGGAAATAGGAACGAAAAACTGGCAATTACTAACTGCGAGTTTTTCCGCTCAACTTTCCCAAGTACTATTTTTGGAAACATTTTAAAAACTGTTAGGAAGTTTCTCTTTCTAAGATCAAAATAAAAGTGTTAACAATCGCGATGACAAAATAACTGCTAATTATTTTTGAAAGTATAAACATTTTTAACTACCTGCCAAATAATATATAAATGTCTTTAAGAATAAAAATATTTTAAAAGTTCATTTCGTCACGTTTAGGCTAAAAGCCTATAGTTTATTAAAATATCTTAATGAGGACGGAACAAAAAAACTGATATTATTTGGGAAATATGATACGCCTCAAACTTTTTTATTTAATTGGATATTTAATTTAATTAACAATGTTAGTATTAAGAGCTTTGTCAACAAATACATTTAAGACAATAAAGAAATAAGAATTTTTTGAATTTGAGTTTTAAAGGAGACAGAGCGAGAAACCACTATGCAAATATTAACCAGTGAATGAAAATAAAATGGAAAAACGAATATTTTTATCATTACATCGGGTAGAAATGTTTCTAATATAATACTTCATTGCCATGCACAATAAAATATACGAAGAAATAAAAAGGAAAGTATTATTTAGAAAAACCTATATGTATAACAAAACAACATACTTTTGCAAATTTAAATTGCATTTTGCCCAGCTCAGGGACATTATTTTTACCTTCAGAGTTACTTCATAAGCTAATGATAAATTTTTCACGAATTTTTGTCCGCTCGGATTCGTCACGGATATGTATAAATCGACTAAAATAAATCAATAATCTACCTGTGGTGTAGTAAGAAATTGATTTATCATCATAAACTGATCTCTGCTATTTGTAATTGCTATGCAGCTATAGGAGTAACGTCTTTTCACTGGTAGCGGGTTGACCCATCTCTAGAACGTACCTATCGCCGTGCTTCCCGTAACCATTCGACCCATATCGTGTAGTGTGATACAGGGGGCGACGAAAAGTACCAATATATGCAGGATAGGAAAGAAAGGCAGTCGAGCAGATTTTTGAAAGTTAAATAGTGAAGTAAATAATTAAAAGAAAATTATTATGATTTATTTGCATTTAATTGACTGACATAGAAATTAAGCAAGTTTGAATAAATTACATTTTTTTACATATTTCCTCGGATCTAAACGTAATAATATTTTTGATATATGGGTCGATTTGGTCTCGATTGAGTTTTTATGAATAAACAAAATCAAAATTTCTAAATCGCGAGTGTGATCATATCAACAATACTGTTCAGAAACCAGAAATGTTATTTGTCTTTATATCAATGCCATTACTTTTAGAGTTAAAATTGAGCATTTACTTTTAGAGACCACTCACGCGCTATTGATTAATATGCGTCATTCGGTGGAGTATAAACAAATTTCGATAAACTTTTGGTGTGGCTCAGTGGTAGGGTTCTACAGTTTTATTGAAATCCATATGAATCCCGGTTCAGGTGATAACCTCTGTTTTGTTTTTTTTTTAACAAAACATAAATTTCTATGTAGTTTTGTTTTAAAAATCGGATTGCGTTTTGGTTAGCCGTTAAAGTGATGTAAAAAAGTGTATTTAAAATTAAATTTTTGTGCAAGCGGATTCATTGAGGCCAAAGTTCAAATTGGCGGAAGAAGGCGCCGCGTGTGATGCGCATTTTTGTGCTCTAGATTCAAGTAAATTCAGTTAAAGTGTTAAATTATATTAAAAAGCAACGGACCACGGTAGCAACTGGCTCTTAGAGCTGTGTCAAATTTATAAAAAGAAAATATTTGGTTGTAGAAACACGAGAATTAAACAATATTATTATTAGTATCGAAGAACGAGTACTATAGAAGGCTTGACAGTATTATAATATTTTTCGGTTCGAGTTTAAATGTAGCTATTTCTAATATATTTTTCTACATTTTGAGATTTTGATTACAAAAAAAACAACGTGAATTTGACATATTTTAATTAAACAACGATGATTTTTGAAAAATACTGAGATAGATGAGTTTCATTTGTCAAAAATATTTAAGCTACTGCATACAATTTCGCTTTGCTCCTACGTCTTTTTATTTTCAAATATTTTGAAAAATCGCAAAGAATATTTAAATTCTAAAATAAATAAACGTTTTCTTTTTTGAGAAATTTGCTTTTCGCCTCCCCTAAACCACCAATATTAGGTATTCTATGGAAAATATTAAAATAACTGTAATATATTTAAAAGCATGTAGCAAAAAAAATAACACAACTTGCCGCTGAAACATAAATCAATGGAAGATTCTGATCGTTTTCCAAAAGAACTACGACAAACAACATCTACTTGCTGTTCCTATAAAGCTCTTCTAAAAAGCATAATGATCCTTTTCAAATTTCATGGATATCTTGATATGAGCTTTTTTCGTCTACTGTTGGATATCCGCCTACCTCTCGCACTATATATTTTTTACAGGTAGTTAAACTGATAATAATCAGTGGTAGGACAGAAGGCCATACGATTGGAGTAAAGTGAATTAAAGAAAAGAGAACTTTTTACAAATTTCTTAATTGGATGTTTAATTTCCAAGGGGAGGTAAATTTTTATAACTTTACTGAAATTATTGCCCCTAAACTCTCTTATAAAACCGTTTTTTTAGTATATCTAATCGATATCAAGAAAAAATAGATACTGCATTTTGGACAGAAGACTTCCAGTTACCTCATTATTTTAAATTATATTCTGTTACATTGCAGCACTAAGCAATGCAAAAACTAATATTTAAAAAAGTATAGTAAAAAATAGTTAAATTTTAAATATAGTTTATAGTCATTTAAGGCGTCATTAATTTGATCCTGCTGATTCCTATATCATGGCTCGGTCTCCTATATATTTCCGTTAACGTTAACTAGATTTAAAAAAAAACATATATTGTGAAAATATTAACAGGCTAAATCGCAATACTTTATATTATTTAGATTCTTAACAAATTTTAAAATAAAGACATGATCTTTCATCATCATCATCATCATGAATGAAAGAATCATAACAGCTTTCAAACTTTAAATATTTTTGTTTGATTTTTAAATACGAAATTCTTCATAAACGCGCTGTTTATAATTTTTTTTGTAATATTCGTACATATAAAATACAATACTGATAAAAACTTAAGTTTAATATATTGAATTTGTACCTCATACACCTATTTTACAATATATTTTAAAAGTGGTGAGTACTAATAGATTTCAATCATTTTAAAGTTGAAGTCATCCTATTTATTTTGTAATCGTTTTATATAATTCGTGTTTATAAGTCTGAATAATATTAATGTTCTAAAATATATTTCTTTATTAGAAGTACAAATGATTTCCCAAAATACTTTTTGATTATAGCTAATTAAAATCCTAAACTCTTTGTTGTAGACGAGACGTCTATGATTTATTTAAAATAAACAAGTTGACTAAGATTAATTATATAATTTTAAGGTTCATCCATTAGTTAAATTCAGCTGACAAGTTTTAGCCAGTAATTGTACAGCCCTCTTAAAGTTTTAATGGGTCACTTCATTTTAAAGGCGCCCAAGTTTAACCCTAAGAAAGATTTACTAATAAAAAACTGCCACAATCAGGCTTGATGTTCGTTTTTTATATTAAGCTGAAAAAATTAATTAAATATTCTGTAATATCGTGTATTTTCCTCTGTATTTGACTTCATGATATAAGATAAAAATATCTCGTTTAGATCGTTTGTAAGGGGGATGTATTGTAATCGTTAAAAAATACAGAAGTTTGTTAACGACGCAAAAAGACAAGTTTTATAATAAGCTTTTTTGCGAACGTTGCTTTGAAAGTGGTAGACAATGTATGAATATGAAAAAAATGTACTTGTAGGACATTAATGCCTTTATTGCTGAATTCTTGAGAACGTTTCGACTCTTCCTCTCGTTATCAAGCACAAACTACGAACTTATATACTAGTTGCGCGCAGTGATCCGTGAGAGAACTAGCGTGGCCCAGCAAAGGTCGCTAAGCATTAGGTATTTCGATAGCTGGTTTGCTGAAAATGCTGGTATTATATTAGATGCTGCTCTTTTGAATTTTCTTTTTCCCCAGTATTGTACTATTGTGTACAATTTGGGCCTCAAAATAATGTGTTCTGTGGTGTGTAGACCAAGCATGCTCGGCAATGCGATTTTTTACATCAAGAAGTTACTTTATTTTACGTATATTGGATTCACCATACTCACAAGACGTTTAATTCTATCACTAATAGAGAATTTGCAAACGATACCATTTCGCCAAAATGCATGTAATTCAATAGATAACAACTCTCTCGTACTACTTCGTAGGTCCATCAATAAAACATCCGGCCACTTACTGTTAATAATTTTTGCAGTTCAATGTATATGTTTCCTTTAACTCATAGTATACCATTATATTACGTTTTTATGGTGTATATTTTCCCATATTAATAGTTTAGTTACATTTTTTTCACTCGTACTGGTAAATTTATTTTTTTAATTATCAGCAATACAATAAATGGAATAAGCAAACAATAAAAACAATAACCACCCAAATGTTTGGGATTAATTTCAAATTTCGCGGCTTTTTTTATGTTATTTGCCAAACTTTGGCTTCTGTTAATATTATCTTCAACTAATTTCTTACTAGCAAATGGAATACATTTCCTGTGTCAGATAAACACTCAAAATTACGATACAGCATACAAAAAATGTATATTCAGTACATATTCTAAGCAAAATTCATATGGAAATATGCATGTATTTTGCTCTAAATCGTGGCTAGGCATTAAAAATCGTTTAATTTCGCATGAATTATTTTTTAATATTGGTGATTTCCGGGAATGGATGGCTGATCTGTGCATAGTTGGTGTATATTACTTAAACTACCTGGAAACTTTGTAAGTGATCGGCTTTATTTTATGTCATAAAAGTTTCGTCAACATATCGCAGCCAAAGATTGGGTTTTGTGTTTGCTGTTTCGATTGCGTAGGTTTTGAGGTATTCCATAAATATATTGGCTAACACTGGACAAAGAAATGAACCCATTGAGAAGTCGTCATCCGGGGCGTAGAACTTATCGTCCACTCGGAAGTAAGCACGACGAAGACAATAATAGCATTAAAACATTTTTAGGGGGAAAATCTATCAGAAAGGTAACTATGGACTCTTTAGAAGAGATCAAACTGCTACGATAGAGAAACGGGACTCACCATACACCATATATATATATATATATATATATATATATATATATATATATATATATATATATATATATATATATATATATATATATTACCAAAAATACATCCTTAGATTGATAACCAGTTCCAGGAACTTACCATCCAGCCTACTTTCGAAATATCTCTTATAGGTCATACAACCTTGACAGGGAAAGTACGTACTATTTTGATAAAAATATATACTATTTTGTAGAAAAAATCAGAAGTTTTGTATTAGAACACACTCGCCAATTTGTAAAATTTCATGTGGAAAGCCAATACACAAATATTAATTGAAAGAGTCATTGGCAATCACAAAAACAAAGCTTTGAGAATATTAAAATTTACAGTAACATCTCACACAGCTTCTAGGAGTTATAGGTCTGAAATATTGGTTTCGTAGTGCTTGTGTGTGCAGTGTTAGACAACATATAATGCAGTCGAAACAGCAAACAGAAAATACTGGCTTTGGCTGCGATATGCCGACGACACTTTTGTCATATGGGACCAAGCCGACAACTTAAAGCATTTCTAGGGCATTTATACTGTCAACCATAACGTTTACTATGTGCATAGAAAAAGATTCTTGTCTACCATTTTTTGATGTTCTCCTTAAATGAAGTGTTATCGTTATAAGACCTCCTTTTAGAGAAAACCTTTCTCAACCAGAAGTCTAATCATCTTGTAGCAAGGAATCATAAAGACTCGAATTTCAAACATTGCTGATATAGATAGATTAGACACCCCTGGACACGAAAGTGGAAAAAGATCATATGCGGAATAGTGCTATCGAAAAGTTTATTCTCAACACAAATGCTAGATGTCTAGAAAAAAACGATGTACACCCCATTGAAGATCAGTCAACCAACTCTCTTTTAACCGTTCTCTATGTGAGAGGAACAGATTTGGCAATACAAGAAAAATCAAAATGGCTTTCAAATCCGAAATTATCTTAAAGAGCTTAATAACTAAAATCAAGAATAATAATAATTAAAATTACCGAATATAATAAAAGTATTTTTAGCCATTGGCAACAATGCATACATTCCAAATTGTGATTAAATACTAACATTACCAACAATCAAATGAATAAAATTATTTTTTTAAGAGATACCCTTTGACACCTGCTGCAAATCTTTTAGTTTCATGAATTCCTCACAGCTCTAAAGGTAGTTAAACAAGAGCCTTTATAGCCTAATGATAATTTCTCTTCTAAAAAACAAACTGATATTTAAATAAGATGTTCTTAAGGTTTTTCGTTTTTTTTTAGGATATGACCAAAGCTGAACTGTAAAGGTCTAAATTTCTAAGAACTAAATTAGGATATCGGGTGACAAACACCACCAGTCTCCAAAAAATTGCACGAGAACCATAAGAAGTGAAAGGTCTTTAAAATAAGTTGTCAGGAAAATGTCTTAGCTTAAACCTGACAGGCGGTGAAGGTTTCTGTAAAACAGACAGTGAACGTTTTGTGTAACAAAAGCTCTAGTTGCCTGACATAATGAAGACTCGAAAATTATTCCATATGATTTAATTGATTCGGACCGGACTCTTCTCTCAAAATACTGATTACATCACCAATTCCGCCAACTTCCTTAGAAGTGTTTTGATATGAATGTCCCAAGATAAACTGGAAATAGAAAGTCTAGAAGAAAGAACCTTGCACGCTTTATTATATTCTCAAAATATAAGCTCATTTCTGTGACCAGTCTTTATAATACCGGGTGTGAAAAAACTTCTTTATATAATATTGCGATTATAAAATAACGTTATATAATACTCATTGTATTTTCCTCTGCATATATATATATATATATATATATATATATATATATATATATATATATATATATAGATATATACAATTATAGAGAAAATAATAAGCAACCCAGAAATAAAAAAATGATAGTTTAAAGCCATCTATATTGTTTTTGTATATGTGTTCAGATTATTTATTGCATTTAGAATGATAAACAAAATTTCCTTCTTGGCTTTTTCGCAACTGAATACAAATATCGAACTTTAAATTCATTGAAACAAAAAATTATGTTTATGAAAATTACAAATCTCAACATGGGAACTAGTCTGTCCATTGGACAGGATTTTATAAACTACAATTTTGCTCACAACTATTTTCCTTGAAAAATTGAAAGACAGATAACATGAATTCACCCCCATCGCACAAATTTAGGGACCTTCTTAGTGTATTCTTAGGCCGTCAAAATTCCACGAAAATCAAGCTTGGTCGGAATTTACATTCAAAATCTAATTTTGTTCGACTAAAAAACCTTTCACATTCAATACCACCATATTTATCGATGGCAAATTTAAAACTATTTACCACGAAATATCTTATTTTTTATATCTAATTTGTGTTTAGTGTTAACCAAATTAGTTATCACCGAAATTAAGAATCTCCGATATCGCAAGTAATGCAAAAACGGTAAAATAGTTTTAGTTTAAAACAATTTTACTGCAAACTCGAGCTGTTTGAATTCACTGGATATTTAAGAGAAAAACAAATTTGTTTTTGAAAATATGATGTAATTTTTTGTTTCTTCTTTTTTCTAATCTGCAAAAATAGATCGAAAACAATTATCTGCCTAAATTCGTATCATGTAACCTGACGTCTTGTAGACAGGGCCCACCATCAAATTATTTTTCTAATACTGATTTTCTTTATTCGTATTTATTTAGCACTTAACCTTACAAAATGAACGATGTACTATACGTAATGATTGTATACAAATTTAGTTTTTTTAGACAGTATATTAGGAAGAAACGGAAACCAGGAGTTCAAATTAGAGAATTCTATTTATTTAGCTGCATTAATGCAGGTTTTGGGAGGTCAAATGCTTGTAAAAACAAAATTAAAAATTCAGGTTTTTATTTAAGAAAATAAGGTAAGGATGAATCCCCCTTTCCGAGATGTCAGAATGTGAATTTGACCACATCGTAAAATCTTAAAAATAAAAACTTGTTTAAAAAAGTATTTACGGATTCGAATTTTGAGAAATAAGAGTTAGAACAAATTTTCATGAAAACATTTGCATTTTTCGTTCGTAAATTTTTTGAAAACTCAGGCAGCAATTCTTCCGTATTAGGTTTGCAACAAAATTATCTAAGTTTCCTGTTCCGCCATTTTTTACCCCTAACCATCATAGAAAAAAAATACAATATTTACTTTTTGTTTTCCAATATTTAATTTTTGACCAATGGTACTGATTACTTCAAAATGATATATTTTTGTAGAAAATACAAAACATCCATTGACCAATTAAATATACTTTCTAATTAAAATAAATTTATAAATCCATAAACGTCACTTAAAATATATAATAATTATGAATGTGTTGCCTTTCCCCTTTAACAGCTACGCTTTGTAACCGCCGAAGGCTGCGAAATTGTACATCCACTAACATAATACTGAATAAGATAAATTGTTCAGTTGCTTGTTAAAGTGAAGGTCTTTGTTGATTAGCTGGTTAAAGCGCCTATCTAGATAGTGGAAGGAAATTTTATTATATTTGTAAAAACGACGACATATCTTAAAAACCACTTGATTAAATAAAGTGAAAGAACAAAATGCGTCAAAAATCTTAAACAGTTAATCAGTTTTTATTATTGATTAGTCACAGCTATATCCTATTACGTAAACTGCAGCGTAGTGGTGGACTAGTTTAGCCCTCTTACCTCTGGACAAGGATAAATTTTCTTGTTTACGTGAGATCCTTTTGATGGAACCGCGAAGCTGAATTTGACGCTGCTACCATGTATTTTTTCTTAAATAATATTGTCCGTAATATAATATATTTTTGCCGTAGAGCAACTAATAAAAATTAGGTCTACTTTGAGGGAAAAATATAGCTAATTAAATATTATTCTAGATAGTAAAGTTAACAAACTACAAATATTTAAAAATAAGAATGTTTATGTAATAAATATTACGAAGTAAAAATAAATTATTGAATTTTAATTAAAAATAAATTATTTAATATTAAAAATGACAGGTTTCTTTACATAATATAAATTTAATTGAATACTAACTCTGTTTGGTTGGCCATCCATATAAGTTATTTTTCGATGCATATTGCAAATTGTAAATATTTTATCCAAAGAAAATCATTATGGTCAACATAGTGCGAAAGCTTTCACGGCTGAAATCAATTAAGAAATCATAATTCTTGGATTTAGACCGAGTCAAATTGGGTCATTTTATATTCTTTCGGTAAACATCGCTTAACATAGGCCGATTACAACATCTCTTCTTCATAATTCTCGATTTTACATAGAAATTCTCTTATTGGTCATTTCCCAATTTTTGTTTACATTCTATACAAAGACGGATGTCATACCCCTTTGAATTATGAAAGTGTTTTCTTAGGTGTACAGTCAGAATTCCTGTTACAAATTTTACATTTATTTTAATTTTAATTTATGTCTTTCTTGCATCTACTAGACTTAGCCCAGAACTTTTTTAAATTCCTCAAAGAAATTTTCGTTATGATTTGTATCATTGCTGCAGCTGGTAATAGATTAGGTAAACTAATTCCAAGAATAATTAAATCGACTACAATTTTCGTCAAGTTTAACCCAAAATACAGAAAGGTTAGTAAAACCTATTTGCTGTCTATGTCATGAAATTTTGAGAAAAATATGTGTGAAACTTTACAAATACACACACTATCTGCAAACACATCTATTCCTTCAGCTGCGATTATTAAGAAAAATTATTTTAACATTTCTCGACAGTATTCGACAGAAGTCAATTAAACTACTATGATGGTAGTAATTATAAACATAGCCGACAATAGTTATTGTTAAAACAGTCTAACTCATCTAAAATAGTCTCTCTCAGTAGACCTTTTCCTTAACAGCAACCTCATCGCGGAAACTCAGTAAACTTTAATTTATTTTAATAACCACACCGGCATGAAAATGTTTCTAAAAAATATTTACATGGTAGCACTTCCAATTTGCAATGCATCAGTTTGAATGCAAGACGTCTTTTTTTTATTTTCTATTTAATTTTAAAGTTAGAAGAGAATTTTTATTTTTTAGCTATATTCACAAGATATTTTTAAAATATTGAGGGCAATAATTCTCAAAATGCTTTATTAGAGAAATCTTCTTTTTGAAGGTGGGTGTGTAAGGATACTCTAATAATATTAAATACCTGAAATATCCTGTAAAGTGCTTATGTTAAGTGAATCTTTTTTAAAAGATTTGATACAAATATAATTTTAAAAACTAAAAAACAAAATTAATATGTGTTAGAATTCAAATTCCACTACTAATTTTCGGTAAGATATCACTACAAAAACAAATAGATAGGGTTATTAGCTGTTTACTGTTGTGATATATGCGATTCTAGAGATTTGTTAAAATAGTAAACTATAAATGAAAAATAAGCAGAGTATTTGTTTAGCTATTTATTGTAACCGTACACTGATTTAAGATATTATAACATATCCCTTTCAGATGTAGATATCTATTACGTATGCAGATTAGGCAAGGATTAACAGCAGGTTATCCGATTCATTAATATTCTATTAATCCGTTGTCCTCGAAACCTTCCTATATTTGTCTTTTTTTTCAGTGTAAGGTGAAGCTGTTGAGATTCCTTATTTGTTTCAATCAAGCTTTTATTGAGCAAGTGTGTTTAACAACGTACAACAACTTGGAAAACTTTTTATGTTAGTTCTTTCAAACCATGCCAACTCTGATTTAATTCCTCAACCTCCCTTTACAATGAATGAATTGTATAAACTTGTCCGGCTCAAGACATTAGCGACGTATTACTAAAAAATATATATTTCTGTTAAAAACATACTTTAGACAATTTGGCACTTAAAAATTACTTATTTTTTTAATTTTTTTTTTAATAAATTTTATTAATCAAAAATATTTTTATAAAATGACAATTAATAGAATTATCATTTTTGTCAGACAAAAAATTACGAAATATTGAATTTTAGATAATTCATCTTATAAAATATTGTGATTGTGCCATTATATAATCGAAGTAAATTTGGATTGAAAATATCAATTTACAATGCTAATTTGTTCTCTTGTCTCTTGATTTCACATCGATTTTTGTTTCTAGGGACGCACGAGGCCGTTGCTAAAGGCAAAAGAAATCTAGGTCGGCGCCAGTTTTATTATTATTTGACAGCATCTCTTATTTATTCATAAATTCTGAAGTGTCTTAATAATTACTTGATTCAATTAGTGGATGATTGTTTTCTAGGGCAAGGCTAAATTAAAATTAAGAAAATTATCCCTAATTTTGTTAATACTAATTGTGAGCAAAACAGCTTTATATTTATTCTGTTCCCATAACAACCCTTGACGTTATTTTAATTATTTTTAGGTTGCTTACCAAAGCTATCTATCTCAAGTACTATCTAATATTCGGATGATCTTTGATATTTTTTGAAAAATTAAAATAATTGCAGAAATTTTTACATTAATATCAATAATAAAGACAATTTTTTAATTCACAATTTTTAATTCACAATTTTGACAAATATATTAAAATAGAAAGAGTCAACTTGAGTTCGCTGGAATTTTAGCCCAGAATGTCATCATATATATGACACGGTATGTAAATTAAGAGTTTTTAATAAGTACATTTATATCAACTAAAACATTGTCGATTAAAACAAACTAATTGCTTCTGCATTTTCTTACTCGTTGGTGACCACTTCTTTCCATCCTTTAGATCCTGGTAGCCAATTTGTATTCAACACAATTGCGTCATGGAGTAGATTTGCATGAAAATGTACCTTATTGCCTTTTTCCTTAGTTTATACTTATTCGTTATAACCTGCACCGCTTCGGTGAGTGCTTGCAGGATATTATTTAAAAAACATTTTTGTTGAAAAGTATATTTTGTCTAACACTTGCTAGTTGTAAAGTTAATTTTATATCATTCTAGACAAATAATTAATCTAAGCAGTAAAGCACGAATGAGTTATAAATCATAACCATGTAGTGAGTTTCAAAAAAAAATTAAAATAATTAAATATCTAAGCGTTATTTATTTACTCACATCATAAGTTATTAATATTATTTTTAATATTATTATTATCGAAATTGACAATCAATTTCTCAACAAATGTTGGGTTCTAAGCCAATCGCGGATGCATGTATCAAAAGGAGTGGGCTGGTTTCTATTAATTCTAGGTGTTGTAGAATTTTCTCACTATGTGGCAAGTACTGAGCAGGACTGCCTTCTAGATGTCGATAAAAGTGTTAGTATGCAGTCCTATAATTTTCAGGTTCAGTTCTAGAGTTTTTGGAACTAGTCTGTTGATGATGCAATCATCGGTATCAAATAAACCTTATTCAGTCGCCACATCTGCTGTATCTCCATGGCCTTCTCCGCATATTTGGTCATATTCTCTTTATATTTATCCAACACGTTGTTATTGTTAGGTACAGCTACATCTATGAAATAAGCTGTCTTTGTTTCCTCATTTAATAGTACCACATCAGGCCGATTATTCGTCACCCGTCTGTCGGTGATAATTGCCCGGTCGTAATACAATTTGATGACATTATTTTCAAGCAATGAACTTGGTTGGTATTTTTGCTAGGTAAATGCAAACAGATGTTATATGCTGTACAGTCTCTGATCTCTTGCTACGTTTTCGACACTTATCAGATTCAACGAACCGGTCTTTGATGATGAATTTCGTGTAATTCAGTGTGCTAATAACTTGGTCCTGTATTGCCATCACAAATCCTTCTGTCTCTGGGAACAGTTGTCCATCCTACGGTCACCTGTTGGAGAATGCTTCCTTATATACATGAGTCTGATTCAATTTATTGTGATGTCGGCCGTACAGTACCATTTGAGCCATTGTTTGTCAGGGTCTGAAATTGACTTTAAGATGATGTTGTCGCTTGAGAAATTGAGTGGGTAGTATGAGTCGTTACTTAGAATCACTATGCGGTGGAGGCTTGATGTTCGTGCTTTATTGGTTAAGAACTCTCTCAAGTTTTGCAGCTGTCGGGAGTGGTAAGGTCATTCGGAGAGTTGATGACCTTGGGTGTTGTGACTTGTACTTGGTCATCATTAGGCGAGTAGTTTATTGTAGTCCTTTTAGCTCCGTGTTAATCCATTTCAAGATTCGGAAAGTGTATTTCAGCACGGGCACAGTATAGGTGTTAATTACTGTAATGAGATTTCCGGTGTTCAATTCTGCCTTCAGGAGAGGTCGCACTCTTGATCCTACTGACCTTTCAGCTTGGTTTTTCCTTGCTTATCCTGGACCAGTCTAGCTTGTTGGAACCCTAGGTGTTTTTAGGTCTCTCCTTGGTTTATTACTAGAACTATTTCTCCACTGGGAAAGGCTATATCACCATTAATGACTTTGCCTTTTATGATGTTTAAGGCATTACATTTTTCCATTCGAAATTTCATATGGATGTCTTTCGAGAAGGTGTATATCACGGCAATAGGCTTTTTTAGTTGATTATGTTTCCACCATAGAGTTTAATATCATCCATATACATAAGGTGGGATATGGTGCGGGAGTTGTGTCAATTAACTTTGATGTTGAGGCCATGTCCTGTATTGTTGAGCAACGTTGAGAGGAGGTTCATCGCTAAACAGAACCAAAGTGGACTTAACGCGTCTCCTTGGTAAATTTCCCTTTTAATGTGTATCTCTTCGGTGGTAAGAGATTGATCGTCATTTTATATCCTAAGGTTCCTTCTCCACTGGTGTTTGATAGTTGCCAGGAAATTGATGATCATAGGATGCATTTTGTATATTGGTAGTACGTCTACGAGCCAGGAATGTGGTACACTGTCAAACGTCTTTTTATAATCTATATAAGCATTGTGTTGTTCTTTCTGCCTGCCTGCTTAAGTACCACAGAGTCGATGATAAGTTGTTTTTTGCATCCTTGACCGTCTTACATATATATATATATATATATATATATATATATATATATATATATATATATGTAAATAGCAAAAATATATAATTTCTGCAGGTGCAAAACGGCCTACAAGAAGAATGTCACCCTGTGACATAATCGAAAGCAATTCTTCTTGTAGGCCGTTTTGCACCTGCAGAAATTATATATTTTTGCTATTTACATATATCTTTTCCGGCCAAGAACTTTTGATAAAGGTGTGTGAAAGCGCATTTTTATTGATTTTAGTATCTACTCTCCGCATGATGGTGCTAGTGCATACTTTGCTAAATTCCTATGCGTTTGCCGCCGGAAACCACCGAAGCCCCAATAGGTGGCGCTAAGTGTTACACTTAGCATGTAGTACTGTTCCAGTATGATAGACGTTTCGTTTTCGATTTTGTCATATCGAGCAATCTATTAATTCAGATCTCCCTGGGTACAAGCCTGCCTGATGAGGGTAAAGGCCCAGAAATCATGATCGCAGGAGGGCACCCTGTGACATAATCTAAAGCAATTCTTCTTGTAGGCCGTTTTGCACCTGCCGAAATTATATATTTTTGCTATTTATATATATCTTTTCCGGCCAAGAACTTTTGATAAGGGTGTGTGAAAGTGCGTTTTTATTGTATATATATATGTATATATATATATATATATATATATATATATATATATATATATATATATATATATATATATATATATATATATATATATATATATATATATATATATATATATATATATATATATATATAAATATATATAAATATATATTATATATATATATATATATATATATATATATATATATTTTTTTTTTTGTAGAGGGGAAACCTTCAAAAAGGCACCCACTAGATGTTATGTGTGGCAGCACTGTGTAACGTGGGCAGTGTGAGATTTTTACCCACCAAAACCCCTTCTCCTTTTCTTAGTCCCAATACAATACTGGAAACCGTTTTCACGTTTCTTCGATACTGGGGGCCGTCGTCAAATTAGGTTTTCTCTTCTATGGTCTAGCGGCTCTCTCCTTTGTTTCGATTATGGTTTTTATTACCTTGTATGCTTCAGTCCATATTAGCTCACCTTTCGTTAGACAATTCATCATGCTCTTTGCGCTAAATAGAGTTCCGGAGTTTTGTTCAAATATTGCGCTAGCTTCATTCCATCTAGGATATATAAAAAGGGTGTAGTCAACGCTATCTTGTTGCTTGCAGAATGTGCACTCCCACGAGTCTGCTCTTCCACGGTCATACAGGTATTTACGAAAGCACCCGTATCCCGACAACGCTTAGGTTTATATATATATATATATATATATATATATATATATATATATATATATATATATATATATATATATATATATATATATATATATATATATATATATATATATATATATATATATATATATATATATATATATATATATATATATATATATATATATATATATATATATATATATATATATATATATTTATATATATATATATATATATATATATATATATATATATATATATATATATATATATAAATGTAAATATATATATATATAAATATATGTAAATATATATATATATATATATATATATATATATATATAAACCCAAGCGTTGTCGGGACACGGGTGCTTTCGTAAATACCTGTATGACCGTGGAAGAGCAGACTCGTGGGAGTGCACATTCTGCAAGCAACAAGATAGCGTTGACTACACCCTTTTTATATATCCTAGATGGAATGAAGCTAGCGCAATATTTGAAGAAAACACCGGAACTCTATTTAGCGCAAAGAGCATGATGAATTGTCTAACGAAAGGTGAGCTAATACGGACTGAAGCATATAAGGTAATAAAAACCATAATCGAAACAAAGGAGAGAGCCGCTAGACCATAGAAGAGAAAACCTAATTTGACGACGGCCCCCAGTATCGAAGTAACGTGAAAACGGTTTCCAGTATTGTATTGGGACTAAGAAAAGGAGAAGGGTTTTAGTGGGTAAAAATCTCACACTACCCACGTCACACAGTGCTCCCACACATAACATCTAGTGGGTGCCTTTTGAAGGTTTCCACTCCTCCACAAAAAAAAATGTATATATATATATATATATATATATATATATATATATATATATATATATATATATATATATATATATATATATATATATATATATATATATATATATATATATATATATATATATATATATATATATATATATATATATATATATATATATATATATATATATATATATATATATATATATATATATATATATATATATATATATATATATATATATATATATATATATATATATATATATATATATATATATATATATATATATATATATATATATATATATATATATATATATATATATATATATATATATATATATATATATATATATATATATATATATATATATATATATATATATATATATATATATATATATATATATATATATATATATATATATATAAAAATCAATAAAAACGCACTTTCACTATTGGGGCTTCGGTGGTTTCCGGCGGCAAACATATAGTTAATTGACACAACTCCCGCACCATATCCCACCTTATGTATGTGGATGATATTAAACTCTATGGTGGAAACCATAATCAACTAAAAAAGCCTATTGCCGTGACATACAACTTCTCGAAAGACATCCATATGAAATTTCGAATGGAAAAATTTAATGCCTTAAACATCATAAAAGGCAAAGTCATTAATGGTGATATAGCCTTTCCCAGTGGAGAAATAGTTCTAGTAATAAACCAAGGAGAGACCTAAAAACACCTAGGGTTCCAACAAGCTAGACTGGTCCAGGATAAGCAAGGAAAGACCAAGCTGAAAGCTCAGTAGGATCAAGAGTGCGACCTCTCCTGAAGGCAGAATTGAACACCGGAAATCTCATTACAGGAATTAACACCTATGCTGTGCCCGTGCTGAAATACACTTTCCGAATCTTGAAATGGATTAACACGGAGCTAGAAGGACTACAATAAACTACTCGCCTAATGATGACCAAGTACAAGTCACAACACTCAAGGTCATTAACTCTCCGAATGACCAATAGAGCACGAACATCAAACCTCCACCGCATAGTGATTCTAAGTAACGACTCATACTACCCACTCAATTTCTCAAGCGACAACATCATCTTAAAGTCAATTTCGGACCCTGACAAACAATGGCTCAAATGGTACTGTACGGCCGACATCACAATAAATTGAATCAGCCTCGTGTATATAAGGAAGCATTCTCCAACAGGTGGCCGTAGGATGGACAACTGTTCCCAGAGACAGAAGGATTTGTGATGGCAATACAGGACCAAGTTATTAGCACACTGAATTACACGAAATTCATCATCAAAGACCGGTTCGTTGAATCTGATAAGTGTCGAAAACGTAGCAAGAGATCAAAGACTGTACAGCATATAACATCTGTTTGCATTTACCTAGCAAAAATACCAACCAAGTTCATTGCTTGAAAATAATGTCATCAAATTGTATTACGACCGGGCAATTATCACCGACAGACGGGTGACGAATAATCGGCCTGATGTGGTACTATTAAATGAGGAAACAAAGACAGCTTATTTCATAGATGTAGCTGTACCTAACAATAACAACGTGTTGGATACATATAAAGAGAATATGACCAAATATGCGGAGAAGGCCATGGAGATACAGCAGATGTGGCGACTGAATAAGGTTTATTTGATACCGATAATTGCATCATCAACAGACTAGTTCCAAAAACGCTAGAACTGAACCTGAAAATTATAGGACTGCATACTAACACTTTTATCGACATCCAGAAGGTAGTCCTGCTCAGTACTTGCCAGATAGTGAGAAAATTCTACAACACATAGAATTAATAGAAACCAGCCCACTCCTTTTGATACATGCGTCCGCGATAGGCTTAGAACCCAACATTTGTTGAGAAATTGATTTTCAGTTTCGATAATAATAATATTAAAAATAATATTAATAACTTATGATGTGAGTAAATAAATAACGCTTAGATATTTAATTATTTTAATTACGTTTTTGAAACTCACTACTGGGTTATGATTTATAACTCATTAGTACTTTACTGCTTAGATTAATTATTTGTCTAGAATGATATAAAAATAACTTTACAACTAGCAAGTGTTGGACAAAATATACTTTTCAACAGAAATGTTTTTTAATAATATCCTGCAAGCACTCACCGAAGCGGTGCAGGTTATAACGAATAAGTATAAACTAAGGAAAAACGCAATAAGGTACATTTTTCAATGCAAATCTACTCCATGACGCAATTGTGTTGAGTACAAATTGGCTACCAGGATCTAAAGGATGGAAAGAAGTGGTCACCAACGAGTAAGAAAATGCAGAACCAATTAGTTTGTTTTAATCGACAATGTTTTAGTTGAAATAAATGTACTTATTAAAAACTGTTAATTTACATACCGTGTCATATATATGATGACATTCTGGGCTAAAATTCCAGCGAAGTCAAGTTGACTCTTTCTATTTTAATATATTTGTCAAAATTGTGAATTAAAAATTGTGAATTAAAAAATTGTCTTTATTATTGATATTAATGTAAACATTTCTGCAATTATTTTAATTTTTCAGAAAATATCAAAGATCATCCGAATATTAGATAGTACTTGAGATAGATAGCTTTGGTAAGCAACCTAAAAATAATTAAAATAACGTCAAGGGTTGTTATGGGAACAGAATAAATATAAAGCTGTTTTGCTCACAATTAGTATTAACAAAATATATATATATATATATATATATATATATATATATATATATATATATATATATATATATATATATATATATATATATATATATATATATATACATATATATATATATATATATATATATATATATATATATATATATAATTATAAACAGATCGAAGGCTGCGCAATGGGATCTTCCATATCAAGTGTAGTGGCACAGCTTGTGCTAGAAGATCTTAAAAGTCAAATCATTCCAAGTTTATCGTATAACATCCCCTTTTACTATAGATACGTGGATGATTGCATAATGGCTATTCCAAATAATATGACAGAAAATATTCTTAATTCTTTTAATTCCTTCCACCCTAAACTTAAATTCACAATCGAAGTGGAACAAAATAATAAAATCAATTTTCTTGATATGACATTGTATCACAATCAAAAGTCTATAAACACAATGTGGTACACCAAAAAAACTTGGTCGGGAAGATACCTCAATATTTACTCACACCATCCAATGTCTCAAAAAAAGTCCGTAATTATAGGTTTAGCTGATAGAGCTCTCAAATTAAGCGATCCAATTTATCAAGAAAATGCTATAAAAAAAGCCAAAGAAATTCTAATGAAAAATAGTTACCCAATAAAACTTATTAACACTCTTTTCAACACACGTATAAAGAAAATTCACAGTCCTAATACCAGTGACACACAACAAAAAAGTAAAAATAAAAATAACTTTTTATCACTTCCTTACATACGGGGGCTGTCTGAAAATTTTCAATCAGTATTTAAAAAACATGACATAACTGTTTGTCATAAAGGCTATAATCTTCTGAAAAAAAACTTTAGCTCCTTAAAAAGTAAAACACATAAAAACAAAAAAACTCATGTGATATACGAAATTCCATGCACCGATTGCCCAAGTGTTTATATTGGTCAGACATCACAGTATTTGCAAAACCGTTTAAATGGACATAAGTTTGACAAAAAGAATACAACAGCCTTAAGTAAACATGAATGTCAAACTAAACACACCTTCAATTTTTCGGAAACCAAAATATTGCAAACAGAGCATAATCAGAGGAAACGGGAATTTCTTGAGATGGTCTATATATCCAAAGCCGAAAACTCTATCAACGACAAAACAGATATTAAAAATCTAAGCAAAATTTATTTTAACATCCTAAATAATTAATATTCGGATTATTTGAACCCATTCACGAAACATTGTTTACCACTGCCAACCCTAATAAAAAGACAAAAACAAACGTAAACAACTTTTCATTGTCGATAAAATAATAGGTAGTCACTGTCGTTTTACATGTATAGCAATAAGTATGTGTCGTGTTATGTCTGATCCTCGTTTTGAATTTTAAATGTATATAAATATTTTTAATGTGTGGATCGTCTTGAATATATTGAAGTAAGCCGAAGAAAATTATTTTTACTATTTTAGACATTGTAACTTAAGTAAACTTATAAGAATTTAAAAATTGAATATTTATAAAAAAAACTGTAAACTCTTAGGGCAGTGATTTATTTCGTTTTAGATGACTGATGAAGGCCATAAAGTGGTCGAAACGTTTTAATATTGACGAAAAACTTTTTAAAATAAAATCATTTAACATCAAGGATATGTTATAATTCGAACACCATTCCCAAGAAAATGTTTAAATAAGAATATAGCTTATGTGTTCAAGAAAAGTAACTTTTTACAATATACTGCAAAATGGGTGAAAATCTGCTAAAATACGAAACAATCGGAACAATCTATGGTTCAGCTGCCGTAACCGAAATGAAAAAAGTGTCTAAACTTAATTTTAAAATGGCAAATTTAAAAAATAGAAGAAACTTTTTATTACGTTGTAAAACAGAACAAATAACACCTACATTTTTAAAACTAAATACAAAGCATGTAAGATTTTTTTCGACAAAACTTCAATGTCAATTTCAGGAAAATATTACTAACAGGTTTGTCTTAAGTACCCTAAACTTGCTTATAACAGACCCTATACAAAACATACAGAAATTAGATAAACTTATTTTAGATACAAAAAATAAAATACGGAATATTTTTCCAAACGACCTTTTTGAATCATTTCTTAATCATGAAAAAAATAAATTTGAATATATTTTTTTAAAAATCAAAGAAAAAAACATTAAAAAAATCAATACTCTTATTTTAAAAAATAAAAATATTTCCTCAAAACAAATAAATATCGAAGAAGAATGGCTAGAAAATTTATCAAACACAATAATCCCAGATCACGCCAAAGATATTCTTAGTTTAGGCGACAACTTTGCAATGCCTATAGAAAACTCTCAAGAGCTCCCAATTCCAGACATAATATCCTCAATTGAAATATCTATCAATAATCTATCCGCTCATAAAAAAGACGACCTTAGAGCAAACTGTTGCAATATTTTGACAAATCATAAAAATAAACTAAAATCGCATCAAACTAAGTCTAAAACTAAATTACTAGAAAAACAGTTGTGTCAAAAACTAAAAAAGACTCGTAATTTTTTAAAAGAAAATCCCCAGCTTAAAATATTAAAACCAGACAAATCAAATAAAACTGTAATTATGGACTCTAAAGAATATAATACAAAAATGAATAACCTTCTCGCTGATAAACAAACTTACAAACAAATAAACAGCGATCCTACAAATATATTTCAAAAACAAAATAATGAACTGATAAAAAAATTGGAAAACAAAAACTACATTTCTCCCAATACAGCCAAAGATTTAAAAATTCACAACGCACAAGCTCCCAAAATCTATGGGTTACCAAAGCTTCATAAGGAAGGAATACCTTTAAGACCGATAGTCTCCTGCGTGCAATCTCCATTAAATAAATTATCCAAATACTTAAAAGAAATTTTAAATAATATTATAAATAAAACTCCCTCTTTTATCAAGGATTTCTCGCATTTTAGGGAAAAGATTAAAAATATTACAATACCAGATAATTATACAATCATATCTCTTGACGTCGTATCATTATATACAAACGTTCCTATAGATTTAGCCTTAAACGTAATAAAGAAAAAATTGAATGAAATAAAAAAATATACCGACATCCCTCTAGAAGAATTTATATCAGCCATCCAATTAACTCTAAAATCTATGTATTTTACCTATAACGACACCTATTATAAACAGATCGAAGGCTGCGCAATGGGATCTTCCATGTCAAGTGTAGTGGCACAGCTTGTGCTAGAAGATCTTGAACGTCAAATCATTCCAAGTTTATCGTATAACATCCCCTTTTACTATAGATACGTGGATGATTGCATAATGGCTATTCCAAATAATATGACAGAAAATATTCTTAATTCTTTTAATTCCTTCCACCCTAAACTTAAATTCACAATCGAAGTGGAACAAAATAATAAAATCAATTTTCTTGATATGACATTGTATCACAATCAAAAGTCTATAAACACAATGTGGTACACCAAAAAAACTTGGTCGGGAAGATACCTCAATTTTCACTCACACCATCCAATGTCTCAAAAAAAGTCCGTAATTATAGGTTTAGCTGATAGAGCTCTCAAATTAAGCAATCCAATTTATCAAGAAAATGCTATAAAAAAAGCCAAAGAAATTCTAATGAAAAATAGTTACCCAATAAAACTTATTAACACTCTTTTCAACACGCGTATAAAGAAAATTCACAGTCCTAATACCAGTGACACACAACAAAAAAGTAAAAATAAAAATAACTTTTTATCACTTCCTTACATACGGGGGCTGTCTGAAAATTTTCAATCAGTATTTAAAAAACATGATATAACTGTTTGTCATAAAGGCTATAATCTTCTGAAAAAAAACTTTAGCTCCTTAAAAAGTAAAACACATAAAAACAAAAACACTCATGTGATATACGAAATGCACCGATTGCCCAAGTGTTTATATTGGTCAGACATCACAGTATTTGCAAAACCGTTTAAATGGACATAAGTTTGACAAAAAGAATACAACAGCCTTAAGTAAACATGAATGTCAAACTAAACACACCTTCAATTTTTCGGAAACCAAAATATTGCAAACAGAGCATAATCAGAGGAAACGGGAATTTCTTGAGATGGTCTATATATCCAAAGCCGAAAACTCTATCAATGACAAAACAGATAATAAAAATCTAAGCAAAATTTATTTTAACATCCTAAATAATTAATATTCGGATTATTTGAACCCATTCACGAAACATTGTTTACCACTGCCAACCCTAATAAAAAGACAAAAACAAACGTAAACAACTTTGCATTGTCGATAAAATAATAGGTAGTCACTGTCGTTTTATATGTATAGTAATAAGTATGTGTCGTGTTATGTCTGATCCTCGTTTTGAATTTTAAATGTATATAAATATTTTTAATGTGTGGATCGTCTTGAATATATTGAAGTAAGCCGAAGAAAATTATTTTTACTATTTTAGACATTGTAACTTAAGTAAACTTATAAGAATTTAAAAATTGAATATTTATAAAAAAAACTGTAAACTCTTAGGGCAGTAATTTATTTCGTTTTAGATGACTGATGAAGGCCATAAAGTGGTCGAAACGTTTTAATATTGACGAAAAACTTTTTAAAATAAAATCATTTAACATCAAGGATATGTTATAAATCGAACACCATTCCCAAGAAAATGTTTAAATAATATATATATATATATATATATATATATATATATATATATATATATATATATATATATATATATATATATATATATATATATAATGCAATTAAGTGTGGAGACGGTGCACTAATTATTTTTAATTAAAAAATGGTATCGAAAGAAATCATCTACAGGATTCGAACCAGTTAACACAGAAAAATGACATGTACAACCTAGTCTGCTGGCTCTAATATATTCGGCAGAATTGCTCTATCATTTATAACTGCGAAGGCAAAAATTATGACAGCAAAGCAGAAGTAATCAAGATTTTCACGAGGAATTGTCATCGCAAGTCGTAACAAATTCAAAAACGAAAGAAGAATGTAACCTGCAAGCAGAAGAAATATTATCTCAGAAAGAAAATTGTATTTTTCCTAAATATAAAACTGAAGTAAAAAACGTATTTTTTTAGTCGTGAAAATATAAATTACTAATACTAATGTAGGAAACTAATATACGCATCTTTATCAGATTAGCAAGTACTATCGATACATACCACTTTTTACTATTTCTGAGACTACTCGAAAAACTGTGATAATTTCATAAATTTTATCCGTTGCTTGATCTGTTTATCTAAAGATTAGCTAATTTTATGCAAAAATTATGAAATGTAAGCAAGGTTATAAAAAAAATCTAAGCCATTTTAAAAAAATAATATTTAGAGAGGACCTTTTAGCTTATGTCCCAATATAGGGCTCGGTCTAAGTAAGGTCATGTGTAAGTGTAAAACTATTATTCATTCATTTTATTAAAGGTTTTACTTTGAAATACATATAAATGCTACTATAAGTATCTCCTAAATCCTGCTCTACTGATTGGATAGAGTTTTGGGTAAGACACAGCGTGACCAGTAAAGTCCACATTCAGTGAGATTTTTTTTAATAATTAGCCGTATTTAAATTTGGGTTAGCAGGCAGTTTTTGCTTGAGCAATAATACAAACTGACAATAAAAAAGTTATCAATTAATTTCAAACTTTTCTACTTTTTTTCACTTGGTGGTTTTTTACCTAGGTAACGGAATTTGCGCAAACCTAAAACAAACTATCACTGCACGTTTATTAAAAAATCGTTGGACGAAGAATTTATTTAATTGTTTCAATAGGCTACTTTATAATTCATGTTGTCTACAAAATGGCCTTTAGAGTAAGAAATTAATTAAGATGAATTTATCGAAAATAGATAGGTTAATTTAGGTTTGGTTACATTTGGTTAGATGAAATAGCATTAGATAAAAAAAATTATAAATTTTTCGTCGACTGTTAGTATTGAAATTTGCTATATAGCTAAAATATCAAAAAAGAATCAATTTTCTCTTTTCCTTTTTCTAAAATTAAAACAAAAGACTGTTTTTGTCACTTTTTCGAAAAAACTTAAAAATAGAGAGGCAAGATAAATCTAGTCACGTGATTCATCTTACCCGTCAAATTTTATATTTTTTCCAAAAGACAGAAAACTGCCTTTTGTCCCAAAATTGTAAAAAATGATAACGAGAAATATGTTTTATCATTTTGCACCATTTTTCAAATAAAAATTTCCTGCTAACTTAAAATTTACTAAGGTTAATTATTAAAAAAATGCATACAATTGAGACATTCTCTATAAATTAAAAGGTCCCGTATGAAAATCTTTTTTTTTTAAATGAAACATAGGTATCAATAATACACATGTGCTTTTTGCGAATCATAAATTTGCACATTTCAACATGTTTGCCTAAAATCACCTGCTTTTGCTACAAGACGATAAGAAAAACAATCAAAAACGTCCCAAGATACTGACTTAGACTTTGAAATATCAATACAAGACAATAATGAAAAAACCTTTGTTTGAAAATTTTAATTTTTTGCATCATCTTTAACCCCTGCACAAAGCTAAAAAATTAATGCGAAAAAGCATTCCTCCCACCTGCCTCTACACAAAACAAACTGTTGGAGTCTCAAAAGCTTTTTGAATCAGTTAAGTAATGTCGAAACTCCTGACATTTAAATATCATTCGAAACAAACCTTTTGGGGTTGTTTCAGATGAGCAATTTACTTGAACCGCTATTAAGTTTGTTTTTATATTTTTCTTTCAATAGTGTTAAAACAAAGCAACTGCCAAGCAAGTTTCCTAATAAAATTGTTATTCCTTTACAAGCAAGGTATTATTGGCTCTCATCTCTGAGCTATAAAACTCTCATAAAAATGCAACATGAAAACGTTTTCCCGTACTTTAACGAAGAAAAACAGTTTAATTTATGAAACGCTGAAAGTACAAGATAGCTAGTGGAACTTGAATATAAAGGGCTGTTAACCAATATATAAAACAAGTCCGCATTTCAAAACTTAAATATAGCAAGTCGCTCACACGTGTCCAAAAAAAAATAGATATAATTTTGCAACAAATCGTTTTCCTGTCTAGTTTTACTTTAATTATTGTCTTAGAAATTGAGAAAACTACATATGATTTTTTATTGTCATTTTATCTGCATAATTAGTGCAATAAACTAAATCGCATTTCTCATGTAGTTCCTTTAAAAGCATGTCAAAATTTCATACATTCCCTACAGAAAGCATCCTAGTCATGTTATCTCTTGTAAGTTTGAAAGTAGTATATCTAGTATTTTAATTAGGTTAAGATCATTTTTAGAGGATTTAAATGTCAAACTTTTTTTTTCAAATCATCTAATGAAGTGTCTACATTTGTCATTCACATTACTTACTTTTTGTCAAAAAATATTCTGTTTTATTTATGAAACTAATTGTTTTATTCAGAATGTAAGTATCTAGACAAGTTGTTTTTCTATCGCAAATAAAATTTACATATAAAAAATTTCGTTTCTGGCCAAAAACTACAGTGTTGTTCAAAAGTCACTTTAATGGCTTTCAAATTAAAAGATAAAGAATGTAAAAACCTATTTATTACAAGAAACAGTACAAAAGGTTGAGTAAAGTTCAGTGTAATGTAACAATATACATTAATTTTTTCTATGTAAAAATATTGGTTTCAAAATATTGGAAGGTCTTTTGAGTAACTATGAATAAATATATCGGTAAACTGACTTTTGTCCAACTCGTAATATTGCCCCGTTATATGCATTTTAAGATTATCACTTAAAACCCTACATTTTTGTTCTTAGAACTAGTTTTATTAAAAAAAAACATATGTAAATTGAAAACTTAAAGGGTTGAGTACACGTCCGGAAGTAATGAAACAAAAAGGTCTGTCTGTATAACTTGTATATTATCCAAATCCAAAATTATAGCAAAGCACTTTCGACTAACTAGTTATCATCAATGCTACCTACAAATAAATACATTGAGTAATAAGTAATAAAACCCTTCAAATATAAAGATGATCAACAAGGTCAAAAATCCGAAAAGAAAAGAAAAGAAAAAGGTTGAATTATAAGATATACTTATTCGTCAATGCACAGTCAGAAAGATACAAGGTTCTAAAATCAATGTACTTAAAAACTTTTTACATGTAACAAAGCAAAACAAAAGTTGACAACTATATTTTAAAAATTCCTATTTATTGCTTAAAAAGCAGTCGTAGTTTATGTAGGCATGATGAAACAGAGAAATGGGTGAATTTCTTTAAAAGAAAGCAAATAGAAAATTGACTGTCGACGGGGTTGCCAAATTTAGATGCAATTAAACTACTATAACTGTTCAAAAAAATGTATGATAAAATTGAAATACTTATGTAGAATAGACGACTTATTAAAATTTGACAAGTTATCTTTATGAGTATAACCAAAATAGAAATTTAAATATAAAATAAATTGTCAACTTATAAAAGTAGAAAAACAACCAACAGGAATCGATTACAAGTCTGATTCGAAATCCCGGTGTGACGTCATAGCCAGAGAAAGACACCGTTTAAAGATAAGCAGTTGAAAACTGATTTGGCAACCTTGGTTGAAGAGGCCTGTTAACTAATAATAAGTAAATACATTGGAAATGAAAGATTGAGAAGGTGGAAAAACCTATGTAATATCAGTAAACTACACCAATTGTGAGAAGCAAAATAAATGTTTGAATGTCATTTAAGAATAAGACTAATAGATGTCTTTTACTGTTTAAGCAAAAGCGACACTATTTAGAACAAAACAAAAAACAAAAATTGTGTAGATATATGAAGAAAGCCGAGACAAGTAAATCAAAAAAAATTGAAAGCTAGAATTGGCTAGTAATAACAAAAACACTTGCATTGTTATTAGGAACCAATTGAATAGAAATGTGTGCCTATATAAAGTTAATAAAGGTCAATAAAATATTTAGAAAGATTCTTGGTTAGTAAATTGTAATCAAAAGGTTTGAAAATTACTAACAAAAATGCATTGTGATGTGTGGAATTAACTGAATAAGTTAACACATAAGAATGGGAATAAATATTTTAATTAGCTGTTAAACAAAACATTGTTATTATTGTACTATTAAGGTTTCGATACAAAATAGGAATCACAATCTTTCTACTCAAAAAATAAATACAATATCAGGTGTGTTATATTTTCATTTTGTTTTGAAACCTTATTGGTACAATAATAACAATCTTTTGTTTAACAGCTAATTAATAAAATATTTATTCTCATTGTTACGTGTTAATTTACTTATTATCACTGTCAAAAAATGTTTGTGAATAATTTGTCAGTTTTTACAAAGATTACTGAACCCCGCCCCTCCTTTTTCTTTAAAGATTTCTATTATTATGTTTAATTATAGTTATTGACCACAGGTCGTTCTTGCATGGAAGGTCAATTCACACATCACTACATATTTTTGTTAATAATGTTCAAACTTTTTGATTACAATTTACTAGCCAATATTCTTTCAAAATATTTTATAAACCTATCCACACAATAATTTTGTTTTGATCTAAACTCGTTACTAGTGCCGCTTTTGTTTAAACAGTAGAATACATCTATTAGACTTATTATTGAATCGCATCCAGACATTTATTTTGCTTGTAATTGCTCACAATTGGTGTAATTTATTGATATTACACAGATTTTTGCACCTTTTGAATCTTTCATGCCCAATGTATTTATGTATTATTATCTAACAGGCCTCTTTAACCGCTTATCTTTGAACAGTTTCTTTCTCTCGCTATGATGTCGCACCGGGATTTCAAATTGGATTTGTTACCAATTCCTATTGTTGTTTTCCTGTTTTCACAACTTTACAATTTATTCTATATTTAAATTTCTATTTTGGTTATACTCCTTAAGCTAACTTGTCAAATTTTAATAACTCGTCTATTATACATAAGAATAAGGATTTCAATAATTCAAATACATTTTTTGAACAGTTATAGTTGCTTTAATTCCATGTAAATTTGGCAACCCCGTCGACTGTCAATTTTCTCTTTGCTTTCTGTTAATAAAATTCACCCATTTCTCTGTTTCATCGTACCTACATAAACTAACTGCTTTTTAACCAATAAATACAATTTTTTAAAATGTAATTTGGTGTTGGCCAACTTTTGTTTTCTCTATGTTAGATGTTGAAAGTTTTTAAGTACATTGATTTTAGAATCATGTATCTTTCTGCCTGTTAACTGACGAGTAAGTATATCGTTTGATTCAACCTTTTTCTTTACTTTTCGACTTTCTGGCCTTGTCCACCATCTATGTAATCGAAGAGTTTTATTACTCGATGTACTTATTACTTATACTAACCCACATGTGCCAACAACTAGACACTGCAAACAGACTGCAGAGGATACAAAACAGAGTACTTATACTTATTGTAGGTGCACCACAAACGTTAGAATGTTAAAAATATTGCAATACTTAGAGGCTTACAGGCAGAAACCCTGAAAGAATTGAGGGCTAAATTAAATTCAATTCATTATAACAACATAGACTTACTTAACAATCAACTTCTAAATAACACTCATGTAAAATCTAGACCCAATCAAACTTACAAACTTCTAAGGGACATGATGACATAACCCTTTTCTGCATTTCCAAGAGACAGTAAAAAGAACGCCGTTGAAAGGACAATCTTACAATTTTAAAAGTGTATGTGTATGTCGTTTAGACTGATGAATGAAAAAATGAGATTTGAAGAGAGAATACTAAAATATTCCGCTGGAATAATAATTATACTATAATACTGCATGAATAGATTTTAAATTATATTTTTAAAATATATGTTAAAAGATGGTAACTTCAATATAGCTATGAAAATCTTTATTTGCGTTCTAAAATATACATCTTATTCCAGTATCAATGTGCGACCTCATTTGGTAGGTCTTTTATTATGCAAGCGCCTATAATTCAAATTCAGACAAGGAGCTGTTGCTTGCGCTTAAAGAAATTTAGGTCAGCGCGGCTTTTATGATTATTTTAAGCCGTTCATATTCAATTATGAATGCCTGAATGTTCCATTAAACCGCTGTTACATAATTGAAAGACGAGACCCTAAGCTAGCTTTAGTTTTATATACATTCATGTTTTTAATTATAAGGATTTATGTTGGATTACACAGTTTTTTTAATAAAAATTCCGTTTTCACCACAAATTTGAAACTTAAACGGAACGACAAACGTTCATTGCTTGAGTTCCGAAAATAACAGTTTACATTTCGCTAGTTCTCAATTTCCATTTACAATTTTCTTGCTTCAACATTTGAGATTATAATAAGCAAATGCGGAGAAGATAAGTTTACATCTTAATATTGCCAATATACCGGGTGAAAACTAAATTATATCCGAGGTTATAATTCTCTTTTCTCTCTTACATAGATTTGAAATTCCGACACTGAAAGGCTCAGGTACAAATTTTCGTCATTTATGAAATTTACAGTCATATGCGGTTAACCTGTTTAGCTATTAAGATCGAAAAAAAAAATTAAAGGAAGTAATAAAAGCCCAACCAACTATCGTTTAATGTATTAATGCATAAAAGACATTAAGATATATAATCAGCGAAATACGTTAGTCATATGGTGATATAAAATAAAAATACAGACCTTCCTAAAATTAAGTCAAAGGCTAATAAAACACTATTTGTAATATTCTTTTTTACTTATTTATTATATTTACAATAACGATAGAAAAATGCCAGCAAAATGATTATTTCGTTAATGTTTTATAAAAAAAATATTATTTGTTAAATTCCTATTTAGATCATACAATTTATTAAATTCCTCTTTCTACCTCGGAATTTAATTGTATTTCAACTGCTGACTAGGTCTAAGTAACTTTTATTTCGTAATGTATTAATTTCCGGCTTAAATATCAACATTTAGATAAACATAAACTAATTCAGAATTTAATACATTCTGAGTTAAAAATCGAAAGTTAACTAAATTCTGAGATAAAAGTCGGATTTTATTAAATTCCTAGATCTAAATCCGAATTGATCATTTTCGTACCATCTGGACCAATTGACTCCTTAATTTCGTTTCATCACTCATGTTAATTAAATAATTTCAAAATACTCGCCAAAATCCGGAGACCCAATAATATGTCTGCCTGACTTTGAAGACGCGTAAACCGATTCCTAACTTTTTTGACTGAAAAAAAATTAGGTACCTTAACATCTTTAGGCTATATTGTTGTAGTAGTTGGCTTCGATTTTGAATGTTTTTATGAGCATATATGAATATATGATTATTCTAAATCATATCTAATGAAGTGAATTTTAACAATTATAAAAAAGTGTAGGAAAGTATATTGACGCCAGAATATAAAAGCTGAGTGATGTAGATCTTTGAACTAATAAGCCGATCTTAATTAAAATCTAAACAACATATGTATCTAAAGGTCTTGTGAATCCGTAGTCAGTTATAGAGACTTGTAATTTTATTAAAATATAAATTGAAAAAACTCTATTAGTTATAAAGGTAAATAACTAAAATTGTAAAATCCATTGTCGTATATCTACGGAAATATTGAAAATTCTATAATTGAATCAAATATGCTTTTTGTAATTTAGATGAAAAACTTGAATCTATCAATCAATTATTTTCATAATTTATCCATATATTGGCTCAAAATTAATTTTTATTTTGTTACAGGCTATGAACAACTGGCAGCTCTCAATGTATAAAAACAAATATACCATCTGCGAAACAAAGGATAATGAATCAAATGTGAAAAAGTTTTGTGAAAAGTGTTCATTAGTGCGTGGCAAATAAAAGTTCATAAATATGGGTACGACTTTGTCAGGTTTAATAAGTATTAGCATAGTGTCACGTAATGACCAATATTTTTCCGAGTCGAAATATTTATAGGAACGATGCGTTCTAAATTAATAATCGCGAGTGACGGCCGGGAAAGATGTGTTTTCCCCACTTCGTCGGCGACTGGAGGCAGAGATGCCACGTAAAAGTGGGGATACTCCAGCTTCGGAGTTATGTCCTTCAACAACGAATTTTTACGTCCGTACATATCGTAGTGAGTAGTGAGTAGAGAAATCGGGAATGTAGTAGTACAGTGAGTTTTTTAAATGTGGTCAAATTATTCGTTGTGCTTAGAATAATAAACAAATTTCATTTTTGTCTTTTTGGCAACTGAATAAAAATAACTTACTTCAAATTGATTGAAACAAATATTTAAGAAGATTGTGTATCACAGCATGTGGACTAGTCTGGCCACGGAATGTTTCAATACATAATATAAAGAAAATTATTTAAAGAAATAGATAAAATTATATAATTTACCTTCAATGGACACATAGAAGTTGTCTAAGTGCTATCATCCTGTGGGGTGTCATCAGTGCGCCGATCGCATTTATAATAAAAAAAAATTGATTTTAAAATTTCTCAGTTTGTTTGACATGTACCTTAGAAACCAAAAATGCGAGTTTGCAACCATCTATAATGTTTTTTTTTAATGTATTCAGATTATTTGTTGCGCTTCGAATGTTTTTTTTTTGGTTCTTTCCCAACTGAATAAAAATATCTTAGAGATTTATTTATTAACGCTTACCATCGCCGATTTTAGTGGTTTTTGGCCGCTGATCACGAATCCGATTTTGTTGAATAACACTTTTTATTATTTTTACCCTTCTTTTTAGACAAAGTGCCTGATTTCTATAATGACTCGGTAGTTAATGTTCCCATACTGTTTAAATAATGCAAACTATCTGATTTAACTGTTTTTTTATATTAAAAATTTCGAGTAAAATTAAATAATAAAAAAATGCGATGGTTCAGACCAGAAAAGGTAGTGTTTTTTATTTTTACGTTCGTAAGCTATCCTAAAAGTGCTAATCAATTAAAGCAGCTCCAACTATCATTTTAAAAAGTCAAAAATGTTTGCGATATTAATGTTTATTATTAATTTGTGTCTAGAAAGTTGTGAAGTGAATACTAAAATGAGTGGATCTTCAAACAAGAAAACTAAAACAACTATTCAATATTTGATACCGTTAGGAAGATCCGCCCCGGGTTAATACCAAGTTTGTCAGTAAAAACCATCATTATAGCTATAATAGAGACCTGCCATACGTTTTGCTTATAGATCTAGAACTGCCACTCAAATCGACAATGGGTACCACCAGATGGATCCGCACCAAATTTGACAATAAAACTATCGGTAAAGCCAAAATAGAAGTAGGGCAGTGGCTGTTAAATTTTATTTCAAAAATGTGAATAAAACATCATAAACTAATACTACACAGAGGCAAAAAGTGGATCCACAAACACTATTTTAAATATGTTTTTCATTTGAATATGGATAAGACTTTTATTTTAAAGTATTAAGATATATTATACAAAACGCTTAGGAAATAAAAAAGTAATTGAAACAACGTAAATTGATACATATACGAGTTTCATGTTAACAGATTAAAACTTATACTTTAATTACTGACCAAAATTCATGAAGACGAGAATTTAATCCCGTGGGGGTGACCCTCCAATCAGAGGGGTTCGCAACAGCTGACTGCGTAACCTTGTGTTAGTATTTATCATTATTATAAACACTCGGCTGGTCGCTATATCTCGGAAATGCTTTCTGATAAATTTTGAATTTTGATGCATTCTTAGAGCACGCTTGGGGCTCTCGTACGGTACAAAACGGATCTTCGTATCGTTTTTGGTTTTTCGTCTATTAATAAAGAGACATTTTAACGTTTTGGAATCCACTATCAAATATGATATTTAAAAAGTTTTAAACCTCGTTTTTTGGTGAAAAACAAGGGTCCCTTGAACGCTCTCTGGCACCAAAACGGCTTAAGTTCTCGACATAAACAAAAAAACTCTGATAGCTCGTTATTTTTAAAAAAGTGTAGGCAAAATGCATTTATTGCTGCTACTTTAAAAAAAAATTTCCTAATTTTTTTGCTGGCGTTCGCAAAAAATTAGTTTTACTGATAATTCCCATGACACAAATTAATGCAGAGGCAAAAAGATACAAAACAAACAACGTTTCAAGTTTGGAACTAAATGCTTTAGGAGGAACGTGCAAATCATTAATTTTTTTTGCCGTTTGTTGGTTTTCCTCCTACACTGGCCAACATTAAAAATTACTATAAATTAGCCGATTGATGTTCTGGGATATTTTTTTACAAACGCACATGAGTGCTTTGAGGTTCTGCCAAAAGACCAACCCTATCGGATAAAAACTAAGTAACTTAATTCGGAAGAGTATCTTTACTTTTAAGCCGAATATAACCACTACTACATTCTACTACTTTCAATTTTACTATTTTTCAACGACCTACCTAAATACTTAAAATTACAGATATTTTCTAGGTTCATAAACAATACATCCATTTATCCTTGACTAAGGGAAGCTTTCGCCGCTGTCAGAGGCGTAATCGAGTATATATTTAAATTAAACTTTTTGGGTCTCAAAAAAGATTTTTTGTTTATTTTTGAAATTGGTACAATACTTCGAATACTTTTAGGCAGGTTTTTGTAAAATGTCTTACATGGTTTTTCTTTAGAAATTCTGGTTTAAGAGCTGTATTTTTTTTTCCCAGTGACATATCTCGGACAAGACATCGATTTAGGAAATTTGGGTAATAACTAAGCGAAATTTTGTTTTCCCAGCTCAGGATTTTTCTTTTTTTTTTCTACTGGGAATTTTATAGGATTTAAAGCATCGATTTAGGATTTTCGGTAATTGATAGGGTTTCACTATTTGATAAGATTTTCAATAACATAACTTTTCTAGTGTTTCGATATCCAGGTAAAGCATATATTATTTTATACAGGGGCAGCAAAACATTTTTTTTTAGGAATTCTAGTTTAAGAGCTGCAATTTTTTATTCTAGTGAAATATTTCGGTTTAAGATATCGATTTAGGAGATAATAAATAGGCGACATTTCGTTTTCGTAGCTGTCACTTTCAAGATATTTTTCAGAGGTAAGGTAAGGTTAGGTAACCTCTATTGGCGTATATTTTTTATTGTTATTTTGACAGCACTTCAAAAATCGTTTTTCCCTTGTGTGACTTTTGAACTGCTTAAATTTTTTAGATACAATTTTCACAGATCCAGATAATTATAGTGGCGTAATTTTTATAATAATTTTACAGCTGTCAAAAAAATTGTTTTTTCCTCGTGATTTTTAAAATGCTTAAAATTTTTAAATACGGTTTTTACAGTTCCATCTAAATTTGTATGATGTAGTTTATTAAAAAAATATATTTTGAGATCTGTCAAAAAAATTGTTGTTTTCACGTAACTACTAAATTACTTAAACATTTTAAATCCGGTTTTCTCAGTTCCGTGTAACTTCTAGTGGTGTGATTTATTTCAAAATATATTTTGATATCTGTCAAAAGTTGTTTTTCTCCGTAACCTTTGAACTCTTAAATTTTTTAAATACGGTTTCACAACTCCATGTAACTTTTAGAGAAGTAGTTTATTTAAAAAAAAATACTTTGACAGCTGTAAAAAAACTGTTTGTTTTTCTGTCACTTTGGAACTAATTTAAATTTTAAAGAGGGTTTTCAGATAATATTTAGTGGCGTAATTTATTTGAAAAAAAAAATTGACATCTGTCAAAAAGATTGTTTTCTTTTCCTGTAACTTTTGAACTTACTCAAATTTTAAATACGGTTTTTATTGTTCCATGTAACTTTTAGTGTAGTAATTTATTTAAAAAAAAATTGACAGCTGTAAAAAAACCTGGTTTTGTTTTCGTTAATTTGAAGGGCTTAAAACTTTTCAATACGGTTTTTACACTCCCATGTAAGTTCTAGAAGCGTACTTTATTTTAAAAAAATATTTTGACAGCTGTAAAAAACTGTTTATTTTCCTGTAAGTTTTGAAATGCTTTTAATTTTTTAATAGGGTTTTCACAGTTCCACGTAACTTTCAGTGACGTAAGTTATTTGGAAAAAAAAATTTTGACATCTGTCAAAAATATTGTTTTTTTTTCCTGTAACTTTTAAACTTACTAAAATTTCTAATACGGTTTTTATTGTTCCATGTAACTTTTACTTACTAACTGGTATATAGTTTGTTTATTTTGGCTTTAGTGATGGCTTTATTGACAAACCTGGTGCTAACCTGGGATGGATACACCTAACAGTATAGGTTTTGGTAAAGAGAAATCAAAAAGTCTTGCTCCTTGTTTTAATATAGATATTCTTTTTTACATCATTTCATAAAAAAGTCCTAACAGCTAACCAAAACGCAATCCGATTTTTTAAACACGGCTACATACAAAATGTTAAGTTTTGTTAAAAGAAAATAAAATAAAGGCATCGCCCAAGGCAAATGCGGAGCACACAAATTTTGCAGTGCTATTCGGGTACCCTACCACTGAGCGACCAGGCTTCACAACCATTATTTAACGTTTATAATTGTACTCCGCCCGAATAAATCTATATATATTATAATATAATATATCATTTAAGACATCGTATTTAATATAATACACCAGGTAAATAAATTAATTTAGGTTATTTAGACAATGTGATAGTCAGGTATATATCATAAATGAAAGAATTAACCATTAAGTTGTAGGAAAAAAAGAGTGGAAATAGTATAAAGTAATATTAAGCCACTTTATGGTAGATAACTCAAAAACAAAACGGCGCCAAAAAATTATAATAATTAATTACCATTTCTAACTATAAAATGATTAACACAAATATCTAGGTTAGGCTATGAGAGCAAATAATTTAAACAAGAATAAAAATTGTGTCATTTGCCTTAAGTTTTACATACAGTTGTATAAGTGCTATCCTTCGGTGGTGACTCATCAGTGCGCCGATCGTAAGAAAAACGCATTTCTAATAGATAAGAATTGATTTCAAAATTTTAAAATTTATCAGTTTGTTTAACATGTGACCTAGAAACAAAAATAATACGTATATATAATGTTTTTTTATGTGTTCAGATTATTTATTACGTTTAAAATGATAACTTAACTGAATAAAAATATCTAACTTGAAATTGATTGAAACAGGTTACATGCCAAACAAACTGACAAATTTTAAAATTTTAAGATCAATTATATTCTATTAGAAATGCTTCTCTCTTATGATTGGCGCTCTGATTACTGATTCACAGGATGAAAGCACTTGTGCAACTGTCATAGGTCTATAAACTTAAGGTAAATAGCACAATTTTGTATTTTTGCCTAAGTAATATTCTTTATTTTTAAATGTGTTCAGATTATTTGTTGCGTTTAGATTTACAAACAAAAATCTTTTTTGGCTTTTTCACAACTGAATAAAAATACTTAACTTTAAATTAATTGAAGCAAATATTTAATAAAATTACATATCTCAACATGTCGACTAGTCTGTCTACGGAATGTTTCAAGACATAATATAAACAATATCATTTACCTTAAGTTTTTATAGACACAATTTAAACTTAGATATTTTTATTGCCCACGAGCCAAAAAAGAAATTTGTCTATCAGTAGAGTGAGTTTATTATTTCTATTTTTAAAATAACAGAAAATAATCTTCTACCCGAAATTTTCGTGAAAAAAAAACTTACTTTTGCCTTTTTTGCTTTTTAGGACGCATTGGTGGCATCATAGAGCAAAAAAATTCTTAGTTTTTGGATTGCATAATAAGCATAAGTAAAATTACTTATATTCAAAGAGAAGTCTAACCACTACCAAAGTTTGTTTTTAAACAAAAAAATTATAATTAGTAATTTGTTTTTGATATTTAAACCGTTAATAACAATTTTATCGAAAAATAATCGCTTTTTCCCCTATATTTAATTATCACTTAAAATTTAGTATACTTAGTGAAAATTAATTAAACACGAGTAAATATATAAAGAAGTTTTATGTAGGGTTTTTTGTAAGAAAATTGCAGTCTTATCGGAAATTTGACCGATAGAATTCGCTATACTAGTGCTTTTGTAAAAAAAAGTCAAAAAGGTAATTTTTTCTCAAAAATTAAAAAACAAATGGCTTTCGATCGTCGTATATAGCAGGATTTTATTCCTTTGTAATGACACTGACACAATTAAGAAAAAACATAGGAAAAAACCCGAGGAGCTGTTTCTTTTTCACGAAAATCTCCAATAGACTGACTCTACTACTAGCCTTTCTAGCGAATCAATTAAACTTTGGAAATTAAAATAAAAGAATAATAAATTGGAAATTTAGGGACATTATTAAACAAAAATATTTCTTCAGATATAGCAATATATACCCAATAATAGTTTTACGGTTTGTAGGTAATCATGATAAAAACTGTTTACAAACTATTTGGCAATTCAGGTTCTAATGCCTAAATCTACTCTACTTTCTTGGTCTTTTAAGGTAAATGTTATAATTTAAACAATACTGTTTTAAAATATTTCAATATTTAAGCTAGGTTTCATTAATTTGACCTAGTATATACAATTCTAATTAATACTTTTCTCAAAACGCGTTACTGCATTTTTATTTCTGTCGATAAATTGATCCTAAAATCTTGAGGATTTGCATAGTGTCATTATGTCTATATTGATTAATACATATGTGCCAACTGATGAGCTAGCATGTTTTATTTTACAAAATAGTAAATTGCCCACTTTAAAAATTCTTTGTTTCAAAGAAAATATATTTTCAGTTTTATACTACTTACAAAATGACGCTTCCATAGCGAATTTAGGGCATAAATAAATAGGAATTTAATTCACAATCGTTATCAAAGTCTTATGACATTTTAACAATTTCTATTATTTAATAAGTATCATTGAAAAGGATGGCGCCTCTTATTTTTTCAGTAAATACCGGATGCTTCTGTTATCTAGTTTATCTAGATTTTTTACAATACTTCCGATTTTTGATTAGTGAGTGATGCCTTATCTTTTATATCTAATATGATTTAAAAAAAAAAGATAATTAGATCACTAAACTCAGAATAAAAAGACAATGGAAAACCGAAGATTAACGCATTCATAACCAGATAACACAAATAATATTCCTACCAATCCATAAGAAATTATTTCGTATCTTTGCAGTTTTCTTTCGTAAAAAGTTTCATTTCCTATCGGTAAAGAATAGGTGCATGGTGCTTATTTCCAAGAATGAATCATCATTAAAATATTAAAACTTCTCTATTCAGCCTATAATTTCATCGAAAATTATTTTCCGAAGCTAAACATCGATCAGTTACTTCCCTCAAATAACGAATTAAATAATATCTATTCTCTCTTATACCATTAAAGACCTTACATGCGGAATAGTTAGTAAACTATTTGTCTATAGTGACAGGAAAATATTAGCCTTCCCACACGCTAGTTCTTTTGACAGTACTAATAATAAATGCATTTCGCGTTGCCTGTTTACAGTTGGTAAAGGGTTTTGCGTTAATGGTTTGGTAATGAAAGCTGAAGAGAACATAATATGTATTTGTATAATAACTGGTGCCTCTATCACCTTCTCGCAGAACTTTTTCCAAGAATTTCTCTTTTTTCATTTATCTTTTAAATGGAACAGGTTTAAAAGCCATTGGTAAAAATTGACAAAAATAGCATATTTATTAGAGGGTTTACAATGTCACTTATGATACAATTTTATCAATTGTCTCGATCTTTTTTAAGGATAAATTTCAAATCTACAATGTTTAATCGCTAGGAGTAGTATAGCAAGAAAACATGATTCCTGGGAATAAACCGTGTCAAAATGGAATGACTTTCCGACGTTTTGCCTTCGATTGCATGAGTCGTCTCCAGGGATCTTTACTTCACGAGATCCGAACACTGAATGAGCTCGGAGAGACCTAGGCCGGCTCGTTACGGACTGACTCTATATCTATTAAAATTGTTAAGATGCCTATAAATTTCAATAGATTCCCTAATTTTCAGTTTATAGAATCCCGAGACCGATGCAAAAACTTTTATGGTTTCTTTTACATTTATGACATATCCAGTGGAATTTTGGTGTTCAGATAAAGCAGATTGTACAATTTGTTTCTTTCTAATACATCGTTTATATTCTTTAAGTCTAGTCGATATGGATCGTTTAGTTTCTCCAATATAGACATCGTCACAGGAACAAGAAATTGTATATACTCCTTCCGGTCGGAAAGGAATAATATCCTTTGGTGAATATAAACATTGTCCAATTTTCTTGTGTGTACTGAAGATTGTACTTATGTTTAACCGGCGAAGTAACCTTGTGTAGGAAAGAACTACATTTTCAATCGGTCAACTTCTTATTAGTTTTCCAAAAATAAAAAATACAAAATAGTAGCCAATCCTCGTGATTCCAAAAGCATTAATCAAAACTTTTGAAAAAACTTCTTTTCATCTTTAATTAGTGGCGATGAAATCACGTCTAAAGCAAAAGCACAGTTTTTTTGCAAAAAAAGTTGCAGCGAATTCTACTATAATCCTTCGTCATTTCTCCCTTCCATTAGATCCAGCTTTGTCATACAATATATGTGAAATTTCAGGGCTAAAAAGGTCCAACGTATACTCAAAACACTTAAATATCTAATAGTCCTCTGGTATCGATGGTATTCCGTCCATAGTACTAAAAAGTGCGCTTCTGAACTGGCCCCTATTGTTGCTAGGGCCTTCCAAGAGTTCTATGACAGATGCATTTTTCTTAAAAGCTAGGAGTCTGCTCGTGTACATCCTGTTCCCAAAAAAGGGATCCACAACACTTCCCTCTAATTACAGACCCATATTTCTTCTTCCAATTATGAGTAAGATAATGGAGAAGAATATTATCCGGTACGGCTTCCAACATTTCCACAGAGAGGCCCAAATTATTGCCCTCGACATATCTAAAGCATTTAACGCACTTCTTAAGAAACTTACTGCGAATTAATTTCAAAAGTTTTTATTGTATTGCCAGTTTCCTTTCCAATTCAAGTATTTCTGCAGTAGTCAGTTCTATTCACTTGACTTTCACAAAATCCGCAAGCGTTTAACACAATTTAGTGTTGGCACTAAATTGGACACTAACCAAGGACCTCATTAAAATCGTAGAATCATAAGCAAAAAACCTTGTCCAGTTTAACGCCACTAAGACATAATCAAATTTACTGTCACATAAATTATCTCTAAATACCCAGAACTTTCAAATGAATAATCAAATGCTTGAAGCGAAAGATTCCTTTAGACTAGCTGGTATCACTTTTCAGAGAGACCTCACTCAAGTGCCACAGCAGCCGCTAAAAATTTAGGCTGCCTTTTCTGAACTCGAAAGTACTTTTCTTTTGCCAACTTGCATACCCTTTACACTTCACAACTTAGACCCAGCCTTGATTATTGCTTGCATTTATTCCTTCTCCTCAATCCTTAATATATTGACTGTGTCCAAAGAAAAGCTATTCGCCAGATCCAGGATCCAAACATCACAATGAAGCTTGCATCACAAGAACATCATCAAATTGTGGGCGATCTATTTCTGTTTTGATTAATTATCATCCATTATGCCCTCCCTAGTCATTCCTACCAGGGAGACCCGAGCATCGACCTACAACAATCCCTTCACCATCCAACTGCAAAGAACCTCCCAATTTCTGCGCTGCTTCATTCCCTTTCTCTCTCCTCACTTCTAGCAATTGCGGCACCTGCGGCGTTTGTGGTCTGCTCATAGATAAAAAAAAGGATATCCCATTAAAAAAATAATAATTATTGCCAATATGTTTGATAGTGTATGTCAATTTTCATGACATATATTAAGTAACCGTTTGTACTCGTTCCAAACGTTAGTTGTTTTGATTTCATTAATTGTTATTTTCTTTTTTTTAGGATGCTTAACGTTATTGTTTCACCAGACTGCATTTGTTTTTTGCATCTTTTCAATAATTTCTTTAGGTAGGATTTCATTAAAGCTTCCAGTACTACGTGACCCCAGAATTGTGTACATTTTGAACTTCCTTTGTATGTTACCTTTTTGGAATTTAAATATTTCGAGTTTAGTCGGAGTTCCTACGTACACAACTTTATTATCGTACTAGATTAGGTTGTAGCAAGAAGACAAGAAGAACACTTCCTTCTCTAGGGCATTAACTTTTTGATAGGTGTTATGTTTGTTGTTTGGGGCAGACTCCTTTGTTTTTACTTTTTTCCATTTGACTCCTAATATGCCCGCAAACTGGGCTTTTAGGGCTTGGTAACCCTTCCTTTTTTTTGGTAGTCGAACCAGACCTTCAGCTTTCTGAAGCACAAATAAAAATTAATTTTCAGTTTTTTTAAAGCTCTGAGACCTAGTTATCATAACTATAGTTTTTTAATTTACGTTAAGATGAAGACTAAATCACGACTGACCACCCCACCCTTTCGTTTTTCGGCGCCCCCCTCGTGACAAAAAACTTTATTCATAAATAGCCAAGTGATACAATGTATTTATCAGGCCTTGGCGACGTAACTCCAATGAAAAAGATGCCAAATAGTCACTTATTTTGCCTAAAGTGTAATTCATTTGCTGTCCTTAAAATATTATTTTAGTGTAGTATTACTTCATTCTGTTTCTCCTATTATGATTATCTCTTTCAACCCTAGCTGACTTAGCCATTGGATGCTTCTACTGAAGCCTTAGTACTCTTCCTTTCCAGGTATTAGTGTAGCTACCGCATGCATGTCCGGCAACTTCCGACATGATCCAGCCAGGAATCATGGTGTCCTTGTTGTGAGGTTGGAATACGTACGTGGAATAAAAATATATTAGCATATTTGAATTCTGTTGAATTGTGTTTTCTCTTTACTACAAAGTATTTCAAGACTAATTGTTTTCTATTTAAACTCACTGTAATACTTATTTCCTTGTTCTTTGCTACAAACAGTATGCCAACATTTTTTGAAATGAAAATGGTTAAAAAAAAATATTAAAGAAATGAATTAACTACAATTTTAATATTTGCATATATAAGTTTTTTTAGTAAAAATTACATTATTTTTTTTGTGTGAAAAATGTTTGCATATACTACTTATATAAAGGATCTACTCAAATAAAAGAAAATATTTTGATATAATATCTCCATAATTATATCAAAAAAGAGATTACCATCCTGCAGATTGTAAGGTTTAGTTGTTTTACAGTGTACGTGCCTCATTCTAGCATATCATGGCAGATTCTATTAACCGTTAAATATGTAGTGCTTACAACACCAGCTGTTTTTCATAAAAATGAGTGATAGACATCTCCCTGGTAATTCGGACAATATGACTCCCGCGATCGCCCATTCAACTTATCAAGATTCAAATGTAGACCACGTGATCAACGAATACATGGAGCGACTGGGTACTCGCCTCAACATTTTAGAGACAGAACTAAAGTATGCATGGAGAGCTTTGGACCTATTGAGTCAAGAGTACATCAAGATGTGGGAAAGGTTGGAGAAACTAGAGGGCCTCCTGTTCGAGCAGCAGAGCGTTATATCTCAACTGATGGATTTCTACACTTCCGGAAGCGGGCCTAGGATTGGCCCAACAGCATCAATGCTTGAAGGGCGACTAGGTTGGTCCCTATTTTATATTTTATATATTATTAGCTAGATTCGAGTTAACGTTTTATAACTGCAAAAAATTTGCTATACTGGATCAAGGTATATTTTGTAAGAATATTGGTTATGTTGTTAAGTTTGATGGTTCTGCACTGAATTAATAGAATTGTTTGTTAAAACTTAACTCTATACCTACTTTTGTTGATGTCGATAATTCCGGCGAAGATTATAGTTACCCCGTAATATCAAATCTTTATTTTACTTGTTGTTCAACAGTTTTCGTAAAGAGTAAAATATTTCATTCGCCCAGATATAGTAATTTTAGTATATCAGGATTATTGATCGTGTCTGATCCATGTAATTATGAGTGGGAATAAAAATAATTTTAGCCGAAAAGGGAAGCATCTGAAAAATATGTTACCGAAATCGTCGAATATGCACATGCGCATCCATGCTGTCAAAAGTTTATTTTTATCCACAAATTAAGTCAACTGTCAAAGGTTTGAAACGAAATACTATTCGTAACAGTTCATATATTATTCGTTATCAATCAATATTTATCTATAAGGAAACGTAATATAGGTAATTATTATAAAATCAATTTTAAGTATTCTAAACAAATATGCAACATTCGGCAACCATGTGAGAATCTGACAGTGACATGGCTTTGTTTGCATTTTCATTTTTAACCCGTTTTTAAGGTCGTGTGAAGATACTTTAAAAATAGTCACAAATTTAAAGATTTGGAGAATTATACAAAAATTCCCACATCAAAAATATTTCATGTATAATATGCAATACCATCAAGGAGATTAAGTGATTTTCAAAATTCATGAATAACAAACTTACTTCCAACCAACTAAAGGTATTCGTTGTTATCTTTTCAAAAAAATATATTTTAAATTCCTAACACTTTTATTTTCAACATACTTACAGTTTTCAGTCCATAAATGAAACACAAATTAGAGGAAACCTAAAGAATGAATGTCCAAATTTTAAATTAGTTTTCACTTGGCAGCAGGTTTTTTTATAATTTAAGCGAGTAGCCATTGTTCTTAAATTCTTCTTTGGGTCCAGCATAATGTATAAAAAAACCGAAATGGATGTTTTATAAACATCTCTCATTTTATAATTCGAGCTTTCGCTTCCGGAATTTCTGCATAACATTGTCACACAGTCCATAATCTCTTAATAGCACAAGTTCATCTATCAAACAGACTCACTTAACAGTTCTACCGAATTTTAGCATCAAAACCACAGAAAAAAAACCGCTTCGCCTATAAAATAATATGAAATAGGAAAAAATGCTTTGTTTAAATTTATTCCATCAATGTCAATTGTAACATATTTTATCAAGTTTTTAAATATCTTTCTGTTTTTACACCTTTACCAGATTCCTGTCATTTTTCTATTAAATAGCTTCACTATACGGTGTTACTCGCGTCTAGTAACTGAGGCAACAATTGATCCTGTTTAGCCGAACGTGCCCGAGTATCGAATGGCAACGGTTGTTTTGTTTAAATGTAGCGAGAGACGGGAAATAATATGGAACTTTTCGTTGGTAGCATATCAGTATATAGAGAATGTGTTTGTGAATTTCTATTTATTTAACTTCTGTCAAAAAATGCTAATAAATATGCCATCACAAAAAACGGTCTATATATATATATATATATATATATATATATATATATATATATATATATATATATATAATAATAATAATAATTTTTAATAAAATTAATTTTTGCTGATAAAATTTGGACTAATAAAAACATCTGCGAACTTTAAATAAATACGCTCGGACCCGTCGATTTTTATTTTTACTTCTGTACTTTTTAGGTTACACTAGAATATACAGGGTCATCAACGTCACTTTTAAAATGGAACAACCTGTATATTATAGCATTTTTGGATTCTAAGAAATATTCTACATGTTTCAGGTATGATGTCCTATATCTATATTTATGTGTTTGCGAAATATTGATACTTGAAAATTGTCAATTTTAGCATATTAAAAGGCTGTAAAATCTTAATTTGTAATTATTAGGGAAAATGATTTGCACATTACTATCTTAGTTTTTCATAAGCTACATCAACTGACAACAACTTAAAATTTAACTCGAGGTTATAAAATGTCGGTTAAATTTAACCTTGGGTTAAACTCAAAGTTGATGTCAATCGACAGCTTATGAAAAATTACGATAGGATTGTGAAAATCGTTTTTTTTATCTCTTCAAGTTTAGATTTTACAACTTGTTAAAGAGCCAAAAAATCGGTCCTGAAAAGTGAATATTCTGTAAACAGCTGAAGACAGGTATAGGATATCATAAATGACATATTCCAGAATTTTCCGAGGAATCCAAAAATGCAATAATATACAGGGTGTTCCATTTAAAAAAAGTAACGTTGACGGGATAACTAATTTATGTATCACCCTGTATATTCTAGTATTATCCAAAAAAATAGGGCAAAAATCGACGTGAAATTCTGTCATATATATGTATTTAAGGGGGACCTATCGCTGAGCCTGCAACATTTCATGTTTTTCAAGATATTTATTTACCATCATAAAAATTTTAAATTGGGCTCCCATCAAGCTGTGTGCATTTCATCTTTTGTTTATACTGTGTTGCAACTTTTTTTCTACAGGGTTTCGGAAAAATATTGGAATTAGTTGAAAAAAATGTGTGAATAATTCACATATTTTGAATGCGTGAATGCATACAACTTGATCGGAGCTGAATTTTAAGTTTTTATGTTGCTATATAAATATCTAGAAAAAAATTAAATGGTGAAGGCCCAGCGATAGACCCACATTAAATATTTTCAGAAGCACACTGGGCACTTTAACAAGTTGTAAATGCAAAAATTTCGATAACAGTTGCTCCGAACGACATTTAAAAGGTATAACTTTTTACTTAAAAAACACGAGAAAAATTATATTTTAATAAAAACTTAAATACAGTAAGCCACAATATTTTACATGCAATATAATAAATATAAAAGCTTGACAATTAACAGATAAATAAACATTGCAACCCCACGGAGTGCGTTAATTTGCGATCGTGCGAATTCGGCCAAACGGGATCAGTTGTTGCGTCCGCTTACTAGCCGCGAGTTACAACGTTTATGACACACCAGCTATGTCCTATCTCATAAATATATGGTCTGATCCGACGATGGTATTTGTAATCGTAGCAAATTGACGGCTTTGACAAAAAACGAAAAAATTAAAAGTTTTAAATTATAATTCCATATTTGTTTTTACCGCTCGTTATTAACCCTGCAGACTTTATTATGGTGAATTATTTTTTAACTTATTCTGTTAGATATGAAAAAAATAGCAAAGCTGCCAAATTTTCAGTACCTACTGGACATACATGGACCATATTTGAGACACAGAGATTAGAATTATGTCTGATCCGATGATAATATTGGAAACATTGCCAAGTATACCTGTATATCGTTTTTTTTTTTTAATTTAGCTATTTAAGATAAACTATCTTAGAGTGAACCAAGTTACAAAGTGCATTTTGCTGCTCTCTCTGCCGCGTCATTATTCACTCAATCAGTTAAACCCAGACGTTAGATGTTATGCCTGTATAAATCAATTTGAGTGGGTTCGTAAAAATTTGGTTCTTACTATTTCTGTTCCAGTTTAAAAATTATATCATGTAATCGGTATTTTAGTTTTTTATTACTTTCCCGTGTTGCAATGGCAAAATCTCCAGAGTATGAAAAACATATTTTTAGATGAAAAAGCTTTTGATATATGTACGTGTGTTTTCGATGTCGTTCGATAATTTAAGACCGGTCACACCAATTTGTTTTAAATTTCCACCAAAAATAATGTCAAGCGGAAATTAAGTTTTGGGTATCATAGGTGTAGATCTTCGCTGTTTGTAAGCGGTATAAAAATGTAAAAAATATCATGTTTTGGAAATGCGCAATCCGATATCAGTCAAATTAGAAACAGAAATATTTGAGATACATGTTTCGATTTTTTATCGATTATATAAATTTACACAAAATATACTCTAAAGGCAGTCCAAAAGTACAAAAAAAAATAGTTGAATTTCTTTTTATAATTTGGTACTATACTATTTATTGTTTGTTTTTTCTAAATAATTTGTGGAATAAAGTCGATATTTGATTGAAAATTTGTATCTGGGGGTTTTTTGATATGATAACTTTGAATTTCATGTAGGGGGCGGAACATGCATGGCTTTTTACTATTTTAAGAGATCATAACTTTTTTGTAAGTGCTTGTATTACATTTTTTTAAAGTAAAAACATATATCTCTCTAATATTTTTACGTAAAAAAAGGTGAATTTGTTAAACGTCCCTACGAGCTACCGTTCTTGAAAGAATTGTATCTGAAGAAACCGATGCAAGTGATTTCTAATAGCAAAATCTAAACCTGATCCTTACTATTGGAGAAGGTTATTCCTTTACTTTTTACATGACTGAAAGTTATATTGCTATGTGCCCTAAATTGTTTTATTTTAAAAACACAGCCTGGAAAATTTAAAGAAAAATCAGATTTTCATCCACATCAACATTCTTTCGTTGACTTCGATGAAACTTAGTAAACTTATTTGTATTTTGTAGTAGCAAGATGATAATTTAGACCCAATTAGATTGAAATTATTAAGTCCAGTGACGTCCCAGAAGGACACTTAATTGATGTTGTTAAGAAAACCATGTACACTACTGTGTTTTCTATACGATTTCATTGTCCTTTTTTAGATTGAACTATTAAAAACACAATTTTTTTGCACCTTGCTACATTAAAAAAAAATTCGTTTATGAATCTCCCTGGTCTACATAATAGCATAAACAATACAAAAATTTCGGTTACAGTAAACAGTAAAGTAGGTAACATTAAAAAAATTTTATAGAATGACCGCCTTTAGCTATTATGCACGCCTGCGGTCTTCTTCTCATTGATGCCCGTACTCTTTCAAATATCCCTGGAGTATTTCTAATAGTATCAAATACGCGGATTATTCTATTTCTTTAATTATCTCCTTTATTTACTATTTTATACACTATAGCTTTAAGATGACCCCCAGGAAAAATGTACTGTTTAAGCCTGGTGATCTAGGGGGCCATGGCTGTGGTATCCCCGACCTACACATCTGTTAGTATACGCCTCATCTAAAAATTCTCGTGCCACAAAAAAAGCAATTCATTTTCTAGAAAAATTCTGTATGAGTTACCATCAAACCGGCCGGATAAAAAGTAAGGTCTTATAAAATGGTCGTCAATTATACCAGTCCATACATTTAGAGAAAACATTACAGTTCTTGAAAATATGTTTCTACTATACCATGTAGATTTTCTTCAGCCCATAAATGATTATTGTAGCAATGCATAATTGCATTTCTCGAAGATATATGCCAAACAGTTTGATGACTAATATTTGGGTTTCTGGTAAGTTGGCTGGTACTAGTTTCTGAATGATTTTTTTTTAATCAAAACAGCTTCTTCGATGTGTAGTGTTCGAACAGCACGAGGCCTACCGGCATCGTTGGTATTTCTTTTAAAACTTCCAGATTCTACATGGTGGCGGTGAATATCCGGGAGTACCCGACGGTCAGGTATGGCATGATTGGGAAATCTTTTCAAATAAAAACGTCTGGCTTCCAATGAATTTCTATTCATTCGTACATTAAATGCATATCGGCCATTTCAAAATTCGTAAAATTATTTATGGCTCAGAACAAATAAGCCTGGATTTAATACTTTTTGACTTCAGCCAAAAATAGTGAACTGACAGTGACATCCTATAATATTAAGTTAGATTATAGATTTCATGGCAATGCTTATAAGGAATTTATTGTTATTTGTTTACATGGCTATCGTTAAGTTTTAATGTGGACCAGAGATATTCGAAAATATCATTTTTTCTCTAAAACGGGAGTTTAAATTAGTGTTCAGAAATTTTGGGAGTGTAAAAGAAACATAATACTTTTCAACTCACAATAATTGTTTATTATAAAATGAACATTAAAAACAGAACAATAGACAAAACTCTTATGAGTTCGTAGCAACATGACAAGATATATAAATTATAAAATGCGGTCTTTAATAACGCACTCCTAAAATCTAAATATCGTTTATGGACTACAAACTAAGCAGAAGTGTTATCTAACATCTAACTAGTAGGAACTATATAAATTAGCATCTTCCTACTACAAAATAGAAATAAGTCTGCTAGGTTTCATGAAAATGGACGAAACAGTGTTCATGATGCCGATGAAAAACTGAAAAAATGTAATACAAGCACGTACAAAAATATTAAACCTCAAAATAGTGAAAAGCCATGCAGGTGGCGCCCTCTGTAAGTACAGGCCATACTAAGATGAAATTAGAATTTATCATGTTAAAAAAAACCTAGATACAAATTTTCAGTCAAATATCGACATTATTTCAAAAATTATAAAAAAATATAAATTAAGATAAAACTTTAACGCCCTGTATCTTTAAAATAAAGCAATTTATGACACATGTGGATATGCACTTTAATTCATAAATCAAGCCAAGGAAGAATCTTCTTCAATATTGACATGATATTTAGGCAGATCCGTATTCAAAATTAAAATTTGAAGTTTTTTTTTATCAGAAGGAAGCCAAAGTTGTTTTATTTTTTGTATATAAATTTTATCTCGACTCTGCCGGTTAATACTAGAGAGATAAGATAGATTTATAAGAGAGAAAATATTTGTTTAGTTCACAAACTCTTAATATTTTCGGAAAAAAAGAAAACTCGTCAAATTATTTTTATTATTTTACGTGTAAACCTCAAGTTGAGAAAACCATTGTACATGTACGGAGAAGTACTATGTGTCCAAGGATATATTTTTTTATTAAAATATTTTACAATAGATAAAGGAAGACCAATGTCTTATTTAATGTATTAGTTTAATTATAGTTTTTACATAAATATTAAATCATGTGGTCCACTGTGTGGTTGACTGTGTCCTACTTCTATTTGGTACATAAGTGTAGTATATTTGTTTTATTTTTATTGTATGACTAGAACAAAAAAACCCAAAATAGGATGTCACACGAAAAAAAATTAATTGAGGGAGAAGAAAAGATAAGAAAAGCTGCAAACTTAAAGATATTTTATACGCAACTTTAAGAAGATGCTATTTAAAAACAAAGAATTCAAATGAAGAAATGGGAGTGAGATTAGTATTTATATACAGCATAATCCGAAATTTTAATTTAGAGCAGAAAAAAAACGTAGTAAAATATCTGAAAGATTGTGCATATATATTTTCTGGCCGATTAAAATTATCGAAAATTGACACACGAGTCAGCAAAAGCAACAATATAAAATTATTAAACATAATTCCGTTCTCTGAAATAAAACTGAAAAATACATAAGCACAACCAGATTTCTAACCACCAATAAAAGATTTTACAGATGAAGATGTCGCTAAAAATATTTCACCGAATGTTTAGAAAAAGTAAAAGAAGCTAGCAGAAAAGCAGGCGGAACGTTACGCAATATTATATTTCTTCCAAAACTGATATTCCAGGTTTGGCAACTTTACTTAAATAGGTACCAATTTGACATGGTACGCCATTCTAATTTTATGTTATTTTTGTTTTTTTCTTTTGCGAAATAATCTTAATTTGGATTTTATAAGTTTTATTTCAACAAGGTAGCATTACGTTAAAATCACGGACTCTCTCTAATATCTATCTGACTTTGATTTGCCACTGGTTTGTTAACATCTACCTACTTTGAAACAGCATTCATAAAATATAAATTTAGTAAATTCTGTTCCTAAGTTGCCAAACACTTGTTTGGTTAAAGTGAGGTTATTATATTTGATCTAATAAGATATTTTTATATTTTGAACACTCATATACTTTTATATAAACTTAACTGTATTTGTATAATACGTTTTATACAGAATACGGCAAGCTACTGCCAATATAGGAAATAGCCGAATGAGTTTGGATATGTCTAGAAATCATTGAACAGCTGATTAAACAGTTGATATAGACGCTTTAATTCGGATTATGTGACCTTATCACGTTAGTCGATTTCTGAAAACAAGGGGGCCTTATTTGAGAGATATCACCCAACTGGATACTGTTTGTTATTTTAATTATTCAAAATAATAATTATTCGATCGAAACAAAAACATGTTGCTGCGTTTAGAAAAATAAACAAAACTTGATGTATTAAAACGTATGCTAGCTTCAAAAGCCTACGCAAATGTTAAAATAGACCTCGTTCTTGACCTAGTTTAGCATTATTCTAGGTCGGATGCTGTCCTAAAATATTTAAATTATTCTTGGAGACAATATTACAGTCATAATAATGTTAGCATGGGTAATCCCCGCTAAAAAAATACGTATGAAGTAAAATAGTAATTTATTTTCTGAAATACCGGTTATCTTGATATCATTGACATTATCATCATCGTATCTGACATGATCGATAACTCATGTGCACCAAAGTTGGTATAATAAGTACTAAAATATATGGCTATTGTGGTATTTTTTTTGGAAACTGTTTGTTATTATATTCAGAAGAACACGTGAAATACAATTTTAATATTAGAGGATCATAATAGGGTATAGCGTGAGATTAAACAAAAAAACGAAGAAAACTAATTTTCTGCAAAACTGTTAAACGTGGCAACATTGCAGATAGCAATATCACGCAAGATATTATAGTGTATCTAGGTTTAACGGGTGCAAAATATTTTAAGGTTTTGGTTCTCTTAATGATTAATGTTGTACAATAAAATACAGAGTTTAATATTATTGGTATACAATATTGTTGTCAAGGAAAGTCGACAGCAATAAAAATATATAGGAGCTTACATTTCAAAAAACGACGATTAATTTTTTTTCTAACCCGTAAATTTAACAACATTGCCAATTAGTTATAACATCCTGTTTCTCATATTTTGAAAGACCCATAACTATAAAATCTTTAACTAAAAAAAATGCCTGCGCTAAATTAAGATTCTATGCAAAACTATATTTTATAAATATTTAATATAAACAAAATATAAAAAAAGAAATTTGAGTTTCAGGTTTTTATTAACTCCATTTGTTATTATTAAAACATTTATCCTAATGATTTATAAATTCCTTTTTTATATATTTTATTTCCTGTTTGAGTTGTTAATCTTTTAAAAAATTGTTCCCATTAAACTAACGTAGATACAACTTCAGTCGTGGACGGCATATTTCTGTTAATAAAAAATACAGAAAATAGCAACCATTGAGTCAGGAATAGTTTTAACCCCATGACAACAAAACAAGCGATTAACATGGAGAAAGAATGGACGTAAATTTCTGCCATCAAACCTCTTCCTTAAAAATATCTAAATTTCACATATACACTTCTAAGCATACAAATTGCGTATTACTGAAAAACCTTTCACGGTTAAAGTGGTACGTACTATTCCACATTTTTAAAAGTACTATTATAGAGTTCTTTATATCAAAAAAGTGTTTAGGGAAATGGCGAATTTCATGGTTGAACCGCAACGTGCTCTTGTAATAGTAGCAATATCAAGATCAAAAATGATACAAAAAAATGGAATATTATTAGGGGTCTTCGTTAGAAATCATATTGAAAAAGTGAACAGTGTCGTTTTAATTCTTTGTGTGTCGTAAACAGAAGTATTTTTAATTATGTAATCCTGTATTTTAGTTAAACATCGACCATCTACTATTTTAAATCTATTTTATTTCAAAAACTAACTAAAAAAATATCCATTAGCGCTCGCTCATCACCATTTTGTCAGCCGTTCTACTTGCGTGCGCTTTTTCTGTAAAATCACATATCATCAATCTAAAACGTTAAAAGTAACTATGACCTCTTAATTTATTCTTGGTTTTTTAATAGTTACGTTAGAAAATCTTCATAAAACATTTTTAATATTTGGTTCCATTTTCAGGTGAATTGGAAGTTATTCGAGAAATTCTAGGCAATGGAACAGTGGAGGATGGATTAGAAGAGGGTCTTGATGTCATCAGATCTCACGAACCACAAATTCAAGAAATAGAGGAAATGCACGTGCCAGATGAAGCATTTTATCGAAGCTTAAATCAAGCATATGAGGAGGAGTTAGTAGGCTGCGATTCGGTTGGACAACCTAGCCAGCTAGATATGATATGGGAAGAAAGGGAAGAGCCTGATGACACTGATAAAAAGAAGACTCCTATAGAAGAGGAAATTTACAGTGCTCTGGATTACAAGGATTACAGAGGAAGTAGTTCTTGTGTTAGTGAGCAGGATATTGCCGAACTTTCTAGAATAGATTCCATCGATCACATGGCTATAGAAAAGTTAAATGAACTTGATCGTTTAAGCAGCAAACTTCAACAAGACAGTGTTAATATCAAACATCTACAGAGGAAGCTTTTAGAATCGCCAATATCACTTAGTGGTATTAATGAAGAAGCATCTGAGTTGGCGCAACAAGAAGATGAAAACTGGACATTTTCAAATGATGTGCGGGATCAAAATGACCTTGTGTTGCTTGCTAAAACCGAACTTCCTAATGCTATTTCAAATACGTCATATTCTACCCGTCCAAATTCGCGGTTGAGTGTAAGTGACCCCGACAAGGAAGTTGCGGAAACACTAGCCAGTGGTATGAGGACACCTACGTCTCCAAGAAGACGACAAGTTGACACGGCTTGCAGTGAACCTTTTTCGACGGTAGACGGACGTTTAGCGTATAGTGCGGCGGTACAACATGTCGAATGTGCAGAAGCTGCAGCTGCAGCTGCCATAAGGAACTCAAAAAATCCTTTCTATTGTAGTGACCTTGATATTTCTGTCCTTATGTCAGCCTCGTATGATACCATTCCTTGTTCAACTCCTAACATTTTTCATATAATGTCAGAAAAACCTCCATCTCCTACATTATCTATTTGTAGTGTGCGGACAAGACAAGATGGATACCTAGATCCCGAAAAACCTTCGCGTCAATCGCCAAGTCCTCCTCCTCCCGCACCAACTGAGGGTTTCCTATTAAATGCGTCTTCTTTAATATCTAATAACGGTTTTCTTGGACAAAGCGATTTAATGCCGTCCTCATCCATTGCCAGTCAAGAGCACCTTAGTCCTAAACATCATTCTCCTAGGTCTCCTAAAATGTCTCCTAAAAGAAGCAAATCTCATTCTTCCAATATAGTTACTGCAAAAAGTGATTCTGGGCTTTCTTCGATGTCTGGATGGTCTAGTTTGGAAAAGTCACCAGGTTCTCCCAAAAATAGTAATGTAAAACCCTATAACTACTTTGCCTTTAACAATAGACCAGTATCACCAAGCCCAAATAGCTCTCCAGGAAAAATTAGAGGATATGCAGAGTCATCTGTAGATTCGAGAATTTCGGTTACAAATCACCTATCAACTAATGAAATTTTGCCTGGAGGACATCACTTATCTGCCTTTACTAACGTCAAATCTCCTAGTAATATCCAGATGGATGGATATGGCACATTTGTACCAGCCCCAGCGCCTGCTTCTGATATCAATGTTAGTCCGAATAGAAATAAAACAGCTGATGAAGATCCTAACAGTGCTCCAAATAGGATGTCTCCATATATGTACCAAAATAACCAACCTGCAATTTACTCTGTGGCAGGGAGCAATAACAAAGATTCATATACCACAGTTTACACCAGCAATAGTGCCGATTATATAAACCAAACAATTCACTACCCCGATTTAATTGAACCTTATGGAAACAACGAACTTTCTAATTCTCAACACTCAACTTACTATAATTCTTTTCATTCAGCTGCTGGAGAGGAGGTAGATTCAGGTCGAAGGAGAAGATCCCTTACAAGATCTTACTCAACCAATAAACCTCCAGATGGGCTTGCAAATCATGAGGGTTATAAAACTGCAATGTATAGAACGATGTTTCCTACAGGAAATATTACAGATGCTTTAAGTTACTACCCAACCTCCAGCCGCTATGATACCGCAATGAATAATCTACCTCAGGGAAGCCATAATGAGCCATCCACATGGCCCGGTTGTGCTTCTGAAACTCAGTACCAAGACAACGCCAGTACGTCCAGTTCAATGAAATCTATAGAAACTTCAGAAACAGGGTATTCTCCCTTCATGGAAAGAAGACAGAATACGCATAATCAGCCTATTTACGAAAACCAAGAACAAATAGAAGAGCACCAAAGGAATTGGAACCAAAGACAAGATGCCTCACGGTTAGATTTAGATTTGAGAAACAGAAACGTTCCTGAGTATGTTGTTCAGCAACATCAGCAACCAAGCGAAAATAGTTACTATGATGGAAGCATAGAAGTAATCATGACTCAATCTGGAGAATACATAACCATAAATAATCATGTACCTGCTCCTCGAGAGGAAAAAAAGAAATTGAAAAGAGGAAGTACTCTTAAGTCTGCTATGAATTCAGTCACTAACTGGCTACCAGATCTGCATTTGACCAAACGTCATAGATCATATTCACTTCCTGGGGGCATTAAAAAGGAAGACGTTGAAAAAAGTAGAAATGTAGCAAGTAAAAGTCATGCTGGTCATAAGAAGAAAAAAAATGCTATTGTATCCACTGTGTCAGGAATACTACAGAAAGCAAAAAGGAAAGCTCACGGATCTCACCAATCTTTGTCTGATCCAGAACAATCAGAAAATGAATGGGTAATAAAAAGGGCTAGTTCAGTGGTCTCTGAGGATGATAGAAGTGAAGATAGTACCAGCGTTTCAGAAAATATTTTTGAAAAGGATCTATTTCCTAAAATAAGCCCGAAACCTAAAAGCAGAAAAAGCAGTAAATCTGACGAGGAGAATCATCAAATGTTACAGCAACCAATATTTGAACCAGTTAAAATATGTCCTAAGGAACAACGCACAGAAGATGGCAATGATTTACAACACTGTGAAGAAGATTATTCTGGTAAAAGTACAGGTAGTGGATCTAGCAATATATTTCCAATAATTGGAGAAGCGAAGAAAAGTAGTGGTTCAGATAAAAGTGATGAAACCGTCATAATTGATAACAAAATGATGGTGGTTGTAGCTGGGGGAGCAGGTGCGTCAATGGAATTTGCTGTTTCAAGAGCATTGGGAAAATATAGACAAAAGCACACAAACTCCTTTACGGAAGATCAGATTGCAGACGATTTTGGTATTAAAATTGAAGAAATATTTGATGCAGGTGAAAAAGAGGGTAATGGTGAAGTCACAATAGACCCGGTTCTAAAAATTACTGAACAGAGGTCTACTGAAAGTAGCAGTAGTGTTGAAAATAACCGATTTGAAGAAACAAATACAGCTGAAGGAAGCCCTATACTACGAACTAACACGAATCGATTTTTTCCCAGACATCAGCAAAGTCTAGAAATCCCAAGTCACCGAGGGGACGATGAAGACAGTCGTAGCACGCATTCCTGGAGAAGCACGTCCAGAGTTTCTTCTCGAAGGCAAAGTACTGAGGACAGTATTGATAGTGAAGACGAGTGGTATTGTTACGAATTAAGGAAATTAGAGGAAATGGAAAGACAAAAAGAGTTAGAACAAGATATGGGTACTACTTTACACGAACTGCGTGAGTCTGAAGAAGAAGACGAATCATATGAGCCAGAAGAAGAAGTAAAAGAAAAGATGTCATTTGTCCTTAGAGAACTTAGAATGAAAGCAAAAGTCATAGAAGGTGTTCTTGATGAAAGGGAAAATAATCTACTGTCCGTTAACGCTGCAAAGCGACGGGAAGAAAAACGAGGTTCTTTCCATTTAGATGAAGCAGCGGCTTTATTTGAAAAAATTAAAGTCTATCATCATGAATCTTTAGAAAGAGAGAGGCAGGAGGAACAAATTGAAGAAGAAAGCACGATAATAGATGAAGGGCAAGAAAACTTGGAATATTTAGAAGAATCTATGAAGGACGAAGATGATAAATCATCTGGGGCAACATCTGGACCAGACAGCCCTCATCAAAGTACTGATGAATATGATGAATTAGAAATGAGAATAAATGATGAATTTGCACGCTGTCACTTATCAAATGAAGAGCAACAGGACAAATTAAACAGGGAAGCTGCATCATATCAGCATGGAACACCGGAAGATGCATCTACTGCTGAACATTCTATTCCGGAAATTCAAGTGGCGACGGCCACTCCCAATAAAGAAGAAGCTCCAAGAGACTCAAATAAAGACACACCAAGTAGTAAATGGAAACTACTTAAAACATTAAAGGAAAGAAAAGCAGAGGAGAAAAGCAATCAAGGGAAAGTAGTGCCAGAGCCTGTTTTACCGCCTAAGGAAGAAAAAGTGAGTATGCTGGGAATTATGAAAAATTTTTATGAAATACATGTTAAAACTTAGTTTATGTTCTAGATTTTAAACTATAGATATCCATTGTTAATAATAAACGATGCGACAGTAAAATATTTAATAGACTTTAAATTTAGTTTTTTTTACTAAATTGTCACTAGATTTATAAACAATAGGTTTATAAATCTATATAAGTAAGTTCTTAATTTATTCCCTGTAATGACAATACGCAGCCCATACGGGTAATTCAAATTTTAGTGTCTTGTTCAGGGGGCCCTAACATGAATTGTTTTAATAACCTAGTTTCAATCCATAGACATTTTATGAATGCCACAAACTTATCCAGAAATTTTTAAGTAATGCATGTAGTTAATCTAATAATAATTTAACTTTTTTGGATTGAATAAGATAATTTATAATTGGCTGTTTTAATTGAAAGAAAATATTTCCAGTTCAAATGAAACAATTCAATGCGTTGCATGGAATTCTGATCATTGTGGTATGTTATATGAATATGTTACGCAGCGTGATTTTAAATAATAGTTTTGCCGATTATATCACTTAGACATATACTTTTTTAAACAAACTTATTTATTTATGAAAGTTAATGTTTAGAGTTTATTGTCGCATCGCCTAAAATTGTCATATGCTTAAGCCTTATGTAGAGTATTAACATAACGACGCTTATGTGAAATATAACAATAACTAAATGTAATCCAATTTATATCGAAAGTCAATTTCATGTCATATCATCCAAATAATCCATTATTTACCTCTTAAATAATTTATTTAAAAATAATAAAGTTTATATATTTCATTCACTATATATGTATATATTATGTTACTAGCATTTTGAAAACCATCAAATAGTTGCTTCGCACAATATTATTCAGCGCAAAATTTCATTGAACTTTTAGCTCCGATTGTTTTATATTTGTATTACTATATCATATTTTCGACATCATACATCCATGTCATTAATTAGATTGTTAGGTTAGTAATTGATCTATAAAGCCACATATTTCTATATCAATATTAAACATAATTTCATTTTGTACTGTCAATTATTTACTATTCTCATGTTTATTATTTTATTATCAGTCCTATTTAACAAATATGCAAGTCACCAAAAGTTTAAATATGTGGTTAATGAAAAAATTCTTTTGGTTTAACCGGAAAATCCACGACAGGAACTAACTGACGTATACAGCTTCCTGTTAAGTTAAATTGAGTTTAATTAGTAGTAACAGTAGACATAAGAAATTGATATGTGTAATAGTATGCGTTAATATGCTTATATTGTTTTATTTCTGTGAGACTCGCCAATTTTTCTTTTGATTTATATGTGTACTTTTCGGCATCTGATTATAAATAGTAACGACAAATTCATTTTAGGCGAGAACCGTATATTTTTTGTTCGGAATACACTGCTTCAAACTTCTTAGTTACTTTATTCTGTGCCAACGCGATTTTTATATTGTCCCTGTAGTAGATTCTTTCAGTTCGTCAGAAAAACATGTAAAATGTAATTTTGGTTTAGTTAGAATGGTTTGTTTAACTTCTATTTTCATTCGTAAGCACAAACTTACTTATAATATTTATTTGACTTTAAACTTTTCAGTTTCACCTTCTCCTACATTTTATAGTGTGGTTATTAAAGTTTACTAAATAATTCCTTTTTCTGTTCCAGAATGAGTTATCCATGCCGTTTTGTTTGTAAAACTTTATAAAATACATTAGGAATGGCATTTCGATCAGTCGAAAAGATATATAGAGTGTTTAATATTTATTGTATCTGTCTTTTTAACACAGTACAATTTTTAAACAATTCTTTCAGTTTTTTCCACTTTTTTCAGTTTTTTTGCTACTTCTGTTAGATTTTTTTTGTAAATAAATTATTTTCTACTAATTATTTTATTTTTACATTTTTTTAAGTATTTTGTTTAATTATTTTCTTTTATAATTATTTTTTTATTATAATTTATTTTAATTTTATTTTTCATGCTGTTTTCTAAACTTTACTATTATTTTTAACATCGTACTAATATTATAAGTAGTTTATCCACATATCTCTTAATATTTTACCAAAATATGGCTGATAATAAAAAAAATCACCAACCGGAGTACTGCCTCATATAAGATTTAAAGTAAACTGCAATATTGGCAACAATATATTCAAAGTGCTAAACATTTATATAAACTCATACTTGACTCTTCATTTTTTCAGAGACTAAATAATTGCAGGAATTTTAAAAACAACTATTTATTGTTAAAGCTACGGATTTTTGAATTTATTGCACAGTCTTAAAATAGGTTCATTTTAGCGTCATTGCAAAACACAAAGGACTCATTAGCTCAAATAAAGACTTACTGTAGCTTTAAAAAACGGCTTTTTTATAAGTATCGTTAAGAGCTTTATGAGGCAATATTCGTGGGCGGTTCAAATTTTAATGAATGTGGCTTATTTTTAAACAAGTTAATTTAGTGAGTACATGATCAATAATACATGTAAAAGTAAAGGAAACCTTGCGGCTAAAAAATGTAAACTATTAGTATAAAAATGTTTTGGATTTATAAAATCAGAAATATTGCAATGATTGAATATTTTAAATTATTATTTGCTTCTATTTACAACATTTCAGTAGCGAATGATACATTTTTATCATGTTCCACATTTTAAAAGTTAATGTTAACGTAACAACATGTGTTACAGTTATTTAAAAAAAGCAGATAATTGATTTTTAAATCTGAAACATTCTTATTTATTGAATCTAGTAGTGCATAACCAAACAAATTTGCTTCTAAGTGCAAATCATTGTAATGTGTCCCCTATAAAATATAAAACTATATTTTCGTAATATATCGTATTAGTAATTAAATTATTTCGATATATTGTATATCCTGTCCTATTTATCGCCTATTATAGACTGAGTTGTAGACTGCAGTGACCCCATATTTAATGGACAATCTGGCTTTAAATATTCTCTTATCGTTAAGGCAATTTGTATTAATAATTTAATATACTTAATGAGTTTTTGAATATGAATGGAATTTTAATAGTGTACTACGTGAGCTGTTTCCATAGTTTTTGAAGTAATTATCGGTATGAATTTAATGCCTTTTTATCGACTAAAATAAAGAGACTTACAAGAAATATAATATGTAGGTATAAAACTAATCAAATTTTACCATTCTGCTTTAGATTATTTTTTTGTAAAGGTGATAATAGTGTAATGTAATTTGTAGTGTCCACCAAGTGGTTCAATATTCGTTCAATCATATGCAGAATATTTTAGTCATAATTCCCATTATAAGATAAACTATGGTTATTTAATAAGAACATGGATTTAACCACATATTTTGTCGAAGTAAAAAATAATGTTTATGTAAAAAAGATTTTCACTATCGTTTTCGTTGCGAATTAGTTACATATCTAGAACATCTTAAAATCTGCAAAAATGTTTGTAGCTTGCATATATCACTTATACGTTCGTTTAGCTCATTTGTTTATTTCTTTTTATACCACACCAATACCTGTGTTTTTTTTATCTATTTAGTATTTATCTCAGTGGTCAATAATATGTTATTATCAAGTGATCACCATCGGCAATTCTGTGAACAAAGCAGATCGTTTTTCGTAAAAGTAGATTCGCAAGAACATAAAATATTTCTTAAAGCTCTCCTGATTTCTTTAAATTCCCCTTGAATAAAAAATGAAAAATCCAGCCTTTTTATAGGATTTATATGCACGAAAATAAATATTCGAAACTTATCGCTAATATATTTTAAAGATATTCTTAATTTCTGTGTTTGTATCTCTGTTAACAGATTTTCCCCTGTGATGTTCCGTCTAGGCAGATTATTGTGATAGCTTATTACTAAAATAATTTTTAAATTATTATACATTTGATTTATCATATATTATAAAATAGGCCTCCCTGAAGATGTTTTATTCTAAATTTAAAATTACAACTGTCCCGTTAAAAAAATGTCAAAATCAAGTAGATGCCATTAATAAAGTTTGTCATTTCTTTCCATTTTAATATCATGTTAAAATTGTGGTGTAGGACAACTTAATATTGTATTATTTCTGTACCTTTTGTAAAACATATAAAGAATATTTTTGGTCACCAGTGGAACGAAGATTCTAATGACGATAGAAGATTTTTAAAATAATCGGGGGCATCGAACATTTTTTAAAATCAAATAAGGGCTTTGGCGATATCTTACAAACTGGTTAAATTTAAAACAACTTAATTAGAACATGTCTTTTTATCTTAGTAAATCAGCTATTAAACAGTATACAAACACTAAGTCTCGGTCTTAGTCATGTTTTTTTTATTTTAAGAGGATCGGTTAAACATGTCATCCTTTAAAATTGAAAAACACGTAAAAACTTGTCTTGTTATGCTTAAATAGCACAAAATATACAAAAAAAAACAAATTATTATTGGCACTTACTTCATTAAAATTTGTTTAACTGGACTTAGTTGGAATTTTAAATTTATAATAAGCAATTTTCAGGAACGTTTTTTTGATAATTTAAATGTGTAATCATTCAAAAGCTGTTTAGACATAAGACATTCCATTCCAGGTTCCATTTATATTTAAAACACGGTTTTAAGTTAATTTTAATATACAGGCCTATATCAGTCAATTTAGTACAAACTCAATTTCACTCAGTGATGTTTATTAATTTATCTTTTTTCAGCTTTTAGACGTAAATGGTTAGTTTATATTGTAAATTAAATAGTTAGTTTCATTGTTACAATAAAAGTAATTTAACAAAATTAAAAAATAGTTCAAAGGTTGAATAGACTATTTAAAGTAAATAGAACAATTTATAAAATAAAAAAACTCAGATCTCAAAGAGTGCATTAGCTTAAAATTTATATTAATATACCAGATATCACAAAAGGCTTTGTACCTAAAATGTATGAAATTTACTCGTAAATTGCGAAATAATGGCGTTATTATTTTGACTATTTTGAGTTTGTTGAAACTGATCTATGTTCATCGTGTTTTAATAAATCCCAATAACTGCCATTCCACTGACCAACTTAAATTTTCGCACATTTAAGATTAATTCATATTACTTTTTTAGTGTTTTAAAATCTAAAGTAAGTTTTTTTGATTTCCAAATGTTTATTATTTCTTTATATTTCAATAATGTTGCTTTTTTGTAGTTGTCACAACAAAATCTGATCTTCTTATATTAAAATCCGCTTAAAATACGCATAGCCCAGCTAATATTCTTTAACTTTATGTCTCCAATTAAAAGTGTTGAATATTAGCTGCATTCGGTATTTTGTAGTTGTAAAATGAAAAGCAACACCCATTGGTCCCCTGTCAGATTTTCCTGTAAACATTGTTTATCTTAGCTCACCAACCATTTCAATCTAATGACGATTTTGCCTAAGGGGACATCTTTTCGCTGGCAATGGTAGGCCAGCACTCTACCAAATTGAATTCTTCGAATAATCAGACAGTAGGATACCCACACTGAAATATATTTTTTATTTTCTTGTTCTCGATATTTATAAAGAAAAGTGAAACTTCGTATTGTAGGCTGCTTTCTGAGCCAATAGTATCCAAACAGGTCCTGTTGCAATCGCAGGTTTCATTTCTATATTGCCTATGTCGTTGTCGTTTCTTTACAACGATATACACTTTTTTTATTATATGCAGTGAAATAGTTTTTGTCTGTAAGTTGCAATTAAAAATTTGTCGCGGTATTTTTAATAAAGCAGACAAAGAGAGCCAGAAAAATTTTGATCGTGAAAACAATAAGTTATTATTTAGATTGACTACCGTTATTATATTAGATCATTATATTGACTACCATTTGATTTTTTGGTTAGCACTTCAGATTGTTATTAAAAAATAATATGCTTTTAAGTTCATTTAGTATTAAATCAAAATTACGTATAAAAATCTAAAATTTTCTACGTAAACTTTAATTGAGTTTTGTGCAACCGGCCCTAAAACTAATGTATTTAACCTTTTAACTATTTCAAGTGAAGTTAACCTGAGTTTTAATCTCAACGGGAAAGATATAAAAAAATTGCACTTGTCTATTCACTATATCTAAATTATTCTTATTATCTTATCTCTAGATCAATTCGTATTATAATAACAAATCCATAGAAGAGGCTAAAGCTCAGAGTAAATTATTTATTACAATAAAAGAAATATATATCAATGTCAATATACAATAGCGCACTAGTATGTACCTTGGTTTAAAAAATAAATAAACCTGTCCGGGTTATAGTTGCATACAGCTAAAGAGGGGCATAAGTTAGGTAAAATGTTAGTGCTATTTCAGTTTTTTTTGCTGTCATTTGCAAAGCGGCTAAAATTGACATATTTTTGTGTTATAATATAATCGTAATCTTTCTATTACAATGTGTTCTATTTATATTCCATAAACGAGTATTTCTTGTAATAGGCGATTAAGCTAAAAGTTTAAAATAAGTAATTTTATATTCAGATTAGCCTCTTGACTCGCAAATCTGAGAATAATATGAAAGAGTACTAATTTTGAGGGATTATGTAAATATTTTTAACCTGTTTGATTTTCCAGATGTTCTAATAATTAATTTTGTTCGCTGTAAATAATACAGTAACGATTATTAACTTTATTAAACTAAATTCTGGAAAACTGTATATTTCTTATGTGTGGCTTACAAATAGGTATTATTGTACAATAAACAATATTATATATTAAAATGTGATAAGAACACCACCAAACACAACCCCAAAATAGATGTTAACACCAAGTTCATTATAATTAGGTATATTAATTTTCCTTACCACTATTAGTCGTAATACTTTCTATAGAAGACAAATTGGGCATAACTTATAACTTTAAAACAAAAATGTCAATTTCTTCCTCGTTATATATTTTATTAACGCACAAAGATATGACAGAGAAATAGTAATTGAGTAATTATTTTTTATCCGTTGACAAAATCTGTATTCTCGTTCCAGTTCTCTCTTTATCTATATGTAAAGCACAAAGTGGTTTTTCATATTTTGACGTGAGCTTTGGTCTTTTATTTTTTGAGGTACAGAAAAACTGTAAATACAAAACAAAATAAATATTTTGACATGAGATAACTTTTAGTGATATGACAAAAACTTAAAGAGCATCGCAAAGCTGAGAAAATTTAATTAAAAATAATAATATAATTTTTTTAAATGACTATTAAAAAGATATTTTCTTCCTGGTTTCAAAAGTGTATATGATGACATATGCTTTCACCGCTAAGCATTAAAAATTGGTGTAAGTGTAAGTAATATAATAAAAATTGAACTAGCCAAAAAACAAAATGGCTATATTTTGGCACATAGAATTTACACCGTAAGAAAACAGACCTATTTTGTGTTTTTGACATTATCCATGGTATTTTGATTTTTACTACATAACCTACCAATTTTTCAAGTAAATGTCATGATATTATATATTTTTTAAATCAAGATCTCTCTCACCGTCATAAAAACTATAGTGTCCTATTAAAAAAAAACAAATTTTTTGTCTGTTTTTGTTTTTTGTCATATTGCTAAAAGATATCCCACGGTAAATTTTACAAGTTTTGAATTTATACACAAAGGTAAAAATGCCTGTCAAATTATAAAAAATCACCCTGTATATTGTATCAAGAAATGTAAAATAATATGTAATTAGCCAACTTGAGTTGTAAGAGGAATCTCAAGAGCTCTAAAAAAAATATTAGCTAAATATTTGCCCAAATGGGCTAAACTACTCAACAAAAAAGAAAGCAATAAAAATATTGGAAAGAGTGCTCTTGTTATTGGCAAGATACTTAATTCCTCTAGTAAATTTGATGCATATATCACTTACTTGATGCAGAAATATGTATACCTTACACATTTAGTTTAAAAAGTAGTAAAACATGTAGACGCACAAAAACTCCTGTTCAGGGGCTAGTGCTTTATAACTCGCAAAATCCTTATGATTTTATCAACAAAAAAAGGTAGACAACGCTTTTTAAACTAGAAAATTGTGCTAATATATTAAAAATATGTATATTATTATATTTTTTATAATTTGGTGTGATGTTATTTGATGTAAGTTATTTGTTATTTTAAATAAAGTTGTTATTTTTTAATATTCTACCCCACTTGGGGTAGCTTTCGTTGTTTGGTTATTTATATTACGTTTTTGTTTTTAGAATGGTTCCATTAGTGGAGATGCCGGCGGACGAGGCAATGGGTAAGTACAAATTATAACTTATTTTCGTAAATCCTTATTATGGTTATAATGGAAAGGTGTACTATTAACCCGGAACAAATGTTATAGTAACAAGTAAACATAGTGAAAATCCTTTACCCCCAACTTCATACAGAAGTGCACTACGTGCAGATGACACAATTTATATACACATATAATTATTTGGTAATAACTATATACAAATCCCTTAAACTGTAATTTACTTTTTTTAAGTTATTAGCAAACAGCTGTATGGATTCATAAATATGTTATCTGTATATAGTGGAATTCTGTACGAAAAAGCTGTGATATATATATATATATATATATATATATATATATATATATATATATATAAATAGAACATAAATTATATCATATTTTAATATTGATTCTTTGAACATTTTGTGAGGCCGCCATTTTGTTCTGCCATATTTGATTCCCATATGATCCTTGATTTTTAGTATTAATTTTAAGACAATCGGATAGGTAGTTTTGAGCTATGCCTGCACAGACAGAACGACAATCGGACAGTCAGGCGGGAATGAGGGAGGATATTTTTCGGGGTCTTGTAAGCCTAAAACTCAAAAATCTTCTTATGTTGAAGGGTGATTTTTTTAACGATTCCAATAGTTTCCTCCGACGACGAAAGTAATAGAACGTGAGAAAAAGTAGGCCACATTATATTAGATCAATAAAGTTTAAAAATTAAAGAAAGGACCTCCAGCTTGTGATTTTCTAGATAACAAGTGAACTTTTCATTTACGAGAAATCTTATATTATGGCTACGTATCGAATTAAAAAACGTTAAAAAATATGTTGACGCCTGGTAAGTGAATTTTGTACCTCTTACGTTGAGTTATGTTTAAATAGCCCATATTTGTAATGTTAATATGGTACGAAAAAGAATAATTTGATTTTAACATCCGGTTTATCTAACGAATTATATAGCGATATAAATCCAGTGTATCTCAGCAAGCATCAAACATCAACAAATATTTTCTGGCTACAGTCTTTTAGAGGATCTTATTACTTTATTAAAATAAACTTTCTTACTTTAAACTAGCTACTTTATTGGCTCAAGTCATAACTGTGCTTCTCCGGGAACCTTATCGTTCCTCCCTTGTTATCTGGAGGCGCTTTGTGGCTGGCTCGAATGGTCTCACTCTTAGTGAATTGCAGTGCTTGTCATTTAATTTTTGTATGTAGTGTCGTGTTATGTACCCACCATGAGCCATTTGTCATAATTCGTAGGGTGCTGTTCTGAAGGACTTCAGGTCTTAAGCTGCTGCCTTTGATCATAGTGACCATAATTAAACATTGGATAGATCGTGATACAATATAGAAGCCGTTAGTCTCTCTGGAAAAGTTGACTATTTCTGACCAGTAAAGGGTAGAGCTTGTGTAGTTTTGCTGAGGCTTTTACCCGCTTGATTGTGATGTTGTGTTTCTATGCGAATTGTCTAAATGTGTATGTTTATGTAACGTTATAACCGTAGTATAAGTTACTGTATATGAAAGCATCCATCTGTATGGAAACCTCCTAAAATATTTAAAAAAATATACCTAATACAACCATGAAACCTTGAACCCAAATCTACCATGATCTAGAATTACGACTCATATATGGCTCGTGAAATTAAATGATTTTACTAAAAAATTCAAAATTATTGTCGCTTTCTTCTAGATACTAGTTAGAAGTTAATACGTCGGTGTGTGTGTTTCAAATGTGAATTTTGCATTATTTTAAATTTAAATACATTTTAAAATCTCAAGCACTACACATACCCTAAATAAATAAATTAGTAAATAAATAAATAGTCGTTTATTTCGACCATGTATAGGAAATAGAAAAATACTTATGTAACAAAATTATACGCAGTTAAATAGAAACAAATATACTATGAGAGCTACAAAAAAGCACCTACATCTTAATCGAATTCATAAAAAAAACTCAAGAATTTTACAACCATCAGAAAACGGTAAAAAAGAAAAAGTATAAGAGCTACAAACGAGCACCTACATCCTAATCGAAATTAAAAAAAATCAAGAGTTTTACAACCATCAGAGAACAGTAAAAAGAGAAAAAAATCAGTTAATCTGCTACATAAGAACACTTAAAGTGTCAAAAAATAAATTCCCATTATCCTCACACATTTCTTTAAGTGTATCACACATAATATATTGGGGCTCTAGTGAGCATGTTTGTACTGGGGCGATTACACTAAATTGTGCGAGTATTTGGGAATTGAATTTTATTTGTTTTAATAAATGCATGCAGTTAAATTTACTCTTTAATAGTTTGTATAAGACCAATAGGCTGTTCTTTTTCTGCGAATCTCTGATGATATCATATTAAAGCGATTTAGCAAGAAACTCTGACTAGTTTGTCTAGTTGGAGAAGCATCATTATCCTTCATTGCTAAGTACTTAACAAACCTACCCTGGACAGATGCTAAATTAAGTGTCACACTGATATATGGGATGCCACACTAATGCTCCATATTCTAATTTTCATCTAACGAAAGAGGTAAACAGTAATATAAGAGTTACATCCTTACTAAGGCTTTTGCAGTTCCTGGGTATGTAACCTAAAGCTCTTGAGGCAGATTTAACCACATTCATTATGTGACTTCTAAAGGTAAATGTCTGATCGATGGAAATACCAAAATTATTTCACTACAACAAGAAAGAGGGTTCGATTTTATCTTATAGTCGTACTGTATATAACTTTTTCTACGAGTGTAGGAAACAACAAAGCATTTAGAGATATTCACAAGAACTTAGTTTATATCACACCATGTACTTATACTGTTCAACTCACTCTGCAAGAACTGGCAGTCCACCGAGGAATGAATTTTTGTATATACTTTTAAGTCGCAAATAACAGTTTTGAGCAATTAAGTTTGTATGCTAGGTCATTTATGAAACGCAAGAAAAGCAAATGCCCCAAGCTGTGGAACTCCAGACGATTCAACATATTTTGAAGATCTAAAGCCCTTGATTTCTACAAACTGCTGGCGTTCAGACAAGTAAGGCTTCAAAAGCGAAATCAAACCTAAGGAAAAGCCCATAAAGTCCAACTTCAGCAAAGGAACATCATATCATCACACCTATCTGATCAAAAGCCTTTTGGAAATCTATATGAGCAACATCAACTTGGGTAGTGCCAATAAGTGAAGAACACAATACAAACAAGTCAGATTTCTATCACATTATCTGTTATCTATGAATCCAGGCTGTTCAGGAGAGATCATAGGCATAAAGAGACTATATATATATATATATATATATATATATATATATATATATATATATATATATATATATATATATATATATATATATATATATATATATATATATATATATGTATATATTTATATATATATATATATATAAATATATATATATATATATATATATATATATATATATATATATATTTATATATATAAATATATATATATATATATATATATATATATATATATATATATATATATATATATATATATATATATATATATATATATATATATATATATATATATATATATATAGCTTAGAGATATTACAAAGAACTAAATTAAGCCTATAATTGCGCACCTCTGATGTATCACCTTCCTCTAATACAGAGATAAACGCGAGCTTAGTCTTTCAACAGCTAGGAAAATGATTAGACGCAATTGAAAGATTAAATATGTACATCAAGGCCTAGATGAAGCTCCTTCGATACAGTCCTTTTATAAAGCTCGCAATTGAATCACTACCATAATTTGTTATTAATATCCAATAGGACATTGTGGGATTCAATCTGGTTCTATAAAAGCATGATGATTAGGTCTTGTTTAATCACTCTGAAAAAAAGCAGATGAAGCATCAACAATTGGCTGTGAAAAGTTGAATTTAACAGTACCATCCCGTATAATACCCAGTATTCTTGAATAACCCTTTTTTGATTGAATAAATGACCAAAACTCAGAACTGTCATTAAGAATATTATTTTAAATCTTTTCAGTCTTCATTAACGTTTCTAGGTTCACTCCGATGTTTTTAAAAATGTTGTAATAATAATCAGTTTTTTATAAGCAGATTCCTTATTTTTTATGAGACTGATAATATCTTTTGTATACCAAGAAGTGTACCATCCCCATCTAAGAATTTTATGTGGAACAGATTGGATAAATACGTTATTAAGAACACAATAAAAATTCTCACAACTTAAGTCTGTATTAGAGAAGTTGTATAATTCAGTTCAATCCGCACTGTCATACATTAAAGGAAAGTTAGCCTTTCTAAAATTAAACGGTTGGACACTACTTTTACAAACATTAAAATCCTTGTAATGATTTAGACAACATTCTATAATAAATCTAAGTAGGTGATGGTGTTTATCCACCCTTGACATTGTCACTTCGTTCTCTATAACATCACATATGATCAACGTACGATGTTGACAATTTTACATTGTTAACCTTATTACAGCTCAGCTGATCTAAAAAATTTAATAATGCTTTGCATTTAAAATGATTATTACTAATATCAAAAAAAAGCTCTAAAATCTCCGAAAATCACAACTTGTCTATCTAGAGCAAAATCATGTAGTGCTAAAGCCTCGAAAAAATGTTCATAATAATCATTTTTAATCGAAGGAGGAATATAAAGAACAATTGCCGTTAGGATAAAGTAACTTACTTATTTTGCACCCGACTATATCTATTTGAAAAGAATTAAATAATGCATCTTAAAAACCGCATTCACGTTTTCGTTAGATTATGCAAATCAAAGTTTTCACTAGTAATTATACTTCGTGTCCAGTCCGAAGATATCACTTAGAATCACTGTGTAGTCCGCCCCTGGATACTAGCCACGCACCATGTTTAAAGTAAAAATTCCCCTGTCACCGCTTGCCTCTACTCTATCCTTCCCCGCTGGTTCATTCGCTTTTTGGTGCTGGTCGCGCACGCCGCGAGTCATCGTGGTACAACTAAATTTCTAACGTAAATTCTAGTTCATAGGGCATGACGCAGCCATTTTAGTCAGGTGAGTAATGTGACTAATTCTTGTTTACATTATAGAGATTGTAGGGTTTTTAGTAAGAATAAATCAGAAAAGAGACACCGCAGCAGGTCCTCTGACAACCACGAATCTTTTCGAAAAAGATTAGAGCTCTTAGAACGGGAACTAAAACGAATAAAAAGAGATAAATCACCGTCTCAACATAGGCCAAGGTCAAGATCGAGACATGAACGACACAGAAATCGGTCACAAAGCAATTCAACCACCCGATCAGATGATAATTCTGCCCTTAATTTTCCGTACAGTTGAGGTCGCTTACCGCGCGTGGCGGATCAGCTGGGAGAAAGTGAGCGTAGTTGACCGTTCCCTGTGCGGGTCGGAGTTCTACGCTAAAACAGAGACGGATTCAGGAACTGATATGTATACAAATAAAAATGCAGAAGACGTCTTGATTATCTATGAGGGAAATGACCTGTCGGAAGACACACTGGAAAATCTAGGTGAAGATCCGGACAAATCAAAAATAACGGATTTTAAAATTCATGAGGCACTAGCCTCCAGGTGGACATATATTTTGTCGCATGGTCTACCAAAAGATGAAATGACACAACTTTAGGGCAAACATAAGGCGCCTAGTAATTGTAGCTTACTAATAGCCGCCAAACTAAGCCCGAAAGTAAAATCTATTGTCAGTGCCTCATACTACCAGAGATTCGACTCGCTCGAGTTATCAATCGAATATTGGCAGCGGATTAAGTGCCCTAGGCAAGGCATCAACTGGGATTTTAGAAGGCAAACAGAACATTCCAAAATCGATTAGAGGAAAAGTTTTACGTCATTTGACCGATTCAGACCACATTTTTGCGGGCCTGTTCAACGAAATCTCAACAAAGAGAAAATACCTAATTGGTCCATTTCTGGATAAGAGAATTAAAGAAATGACTGATAATACAGTCCCAGGAGAATATTTATTTCGCCCAGACCTTGGGGAACGGGCAAATATAATATTGCTGGAAAAAGCAGGTAAGGACCTGCGTGCACCTGTAGGCAGTACGAGGTTCCCATTTTCAATCCATTTCGACTACAGGTCCGTCTCCGAAAAAAAGGGGGGAACAAGTCAAATAGAAGTGGAAGTTCTTTAAACAGATATCGCCCAGCTCACTACAAGAGAGTACAAAGGGCACTACCCCTCCAAACAAAACAAGCAACATTACCAACCAAAGAGACATTAGAGGTAAGTACTTCAATATTTGCTGATCGTTTAAAATATTTCGTTGATGCTTGGGCAAATATTACTTCAAATGAAACAGTCTTATCCTGGATTAAAGGGTATAAAATCCCCTTTAAATCTATGCCTCCTCTGACGACACATGTTGTTGGTATATGTAAGCATCAATCAAATGATACCTTAATGAAATCATCTGTGAATGAATTATTAAGTTTGGGAGCCATAGTTAAAGGTAAAGTTAATACTAATCGATATATTTCACCTGTATTTTTGGCAGACAAATCAAATGAAAAAAGATTTATCCTAAATTTGAAAAAACTTAACGAATTCGTAGAGTCTCCTCATTTTAGAATGGACCTGCGTACCGCTATCAAACTTACTCATAAAAATTTATATATGACAACAATTGAGCTCAAGGGAGCTTATTTCCTGATTCTTGTAGACTTTGATTATCAAAAGTATCTTAGTTTTGAGTTTAGAGGCAATATCTATCAGTTCACTTGCCTACCTTTTGGCCTAAGTTCTGCTCCATATTGCTTTACTAAACTTTTAAAACCGGTTGTCTCTTATTTGCGTTCATTAAATATTTCAATATTTGGATGATTTTTTAGTATATGGAGACTCTTACGATAATTGTCTTCTAAATACGAGTACAGTAAAAATGTTTTTAAAGTCATTACGATTTGTCATCAACGTGCAGAAAAGTCAGCTTATACCTAGTACGTATAAAAATTTTTTAGGATTTATGATAGATTACGCTCATCTCAAAATAGAACTTCTACAAGAAGAAAGGGATAATACAATAAGATTAGCAGCTTATTTTAAAAATAAAGACGAATGCAAAATTCGTGATTTTGCCAGATTCATAGGAACCCTGATTTCGTCCTGTCCTGCCATGAAGTACGAGTTTCTCTACACTAAAGCTTTAGAAAAAGAAAAAAGCACTTCACAAAAATAATATGACGTTTAACGCAAAAATGCTAATCTGTAAATATCTTAAGGCTATATAGGGTATCTTGGTGGTATTTAAATATTCACAATAGCTCTAACGACATAAGAGACGACACTTTTGAAATAGAAATTTTTGCCGATGCCTCGCTAACTGGCTGGGGTGCTTGTTGTCAAAACGAAAAAACTCACGGTTTCTGGTCTGATTCCCAAAAATTACAAGACATAATTTTTTTGGAGCTACAAGCAGTTTTTTATGGAATTTTGTGTTTTGCACGCGACCTACGAGATTACAACATATTACTACGCTGTGATAACACCACTGCTATATCGTACATAAATAGAATTGGTAGTATTCAATTTCCCAAATTATGCTCATTATCCAGGGACATATGGCAATGGGCCGAAAATAGAAACTTATGGCTCTATGCATCATGTATCAATTCAAACAATTTTCTAGCCGACCAGAAATCGCGATGTTTTGACACGGAAACTAAATAGTCTTTGTATCAGAAAGGCCTTGGCAAGATCGAAAAAGTATTCGGAAAACCAGAAATAGACCTATTCCCTTCACAAAATAATAAAAAATGTAAAAAGTACGTATCTTGACATAAAGGTCTGGGATCTTATGCAGTTGACGCCTTCCAGGTTAACTGGGAAAACTATTATTTGTATGCCTTCCCTCCGTTTACATTAATTCTGCGCAGTCTTCGAAAAATTATCCAGGATAAGGCTGAAGGCATTATTATAATGCCCTGGTGGCCATCTCAGCCATGGTACCCAACTTTGCGGAAGCTAATTTACTTCATTCTCCGTTTTTTAGGAAACTCCCTCTAGCAGAAAGCATTACCCTGGTTGGAGCGAAATTATCCGGCAAGCTTTTCTGAATAAAGACGTCCCAGAAACCGCCATAGCTACAATTACTTCTTCGATAACCACTTCAACCTTAAGTCAGTGTAATGGAACTTACCGGTTGTGGTGGAATTATTGCTTGAAAAACAAAATCGAAATTTTTAAACCTACAATAAACAATGTCTTATCATTTCTCCAGTCTTTGGCCAATAACCAAGACTTAAAATATGGGACGTTTAATTCTCAAATTCTCTTATATCATCCCTTTCCTTAATATGTTCAGTTGATATAGGATCAAATTCGATTATCAAAAGGTTTAAAAAGTCTTGTCACGATTGCGTCCATCTCGGCCAAAATACGATAGTACCTGGGATCCGTTGCCACTTCTGCAACATATTGAGAAATTAACTTCACCTATCAATTTGGCAACTTTGTCTCAAAAGTTGGCAGCAGTGTTGGCCAAAGCAACCGGAGAAATACTACAGACCATATCTCTCATCCGAATATCCAATATAAGAATTAATGAAACTCAAGCTTTTATCAATATTTCTGACCCAATCAAGACAACCCGTATCGGAAAGCCTCAACCCACCTTACATATACCTAAGTTGCAAGAAAACCCATCTTTATGCGTTTTTGATACCATCAAAGAATGTATTAATAGAACCCAAACAATAAGAAAACCCGACCACGATTTTTTGTTTCTTACCACCAAAAAACCCTATTCAACGGCATCCAAAAAAACCATATGTAGATGGGTCAAACAGATGCTGCAGGAATTGACACACAATATTTCAAACCTCATTCAGTCAGGCATGCTTCTATATCCGTAGCTTTACGCAGCGGAATTCCGGTCGATATAATCTGTAAGACTGCAAGCTGGTCGCAAGATTCAACTTTCGCAAAATTTTACAACAAATCTTTAAGACCAAACAACACATATGCCAAGACTATTTTAGATATAAGTTTAATAGAATAAGATTGATAATCTGCTTGTATTATCATATTATGTTTTAACCAAGTTTAGTAGAATATGATTGCATAAACTTACATTATCGTCGTATTATATATGTTGTTTTAACTTGTTCTCCGGTTTGTTTTTATATTTTGACGTTTCATTAATAAATTTCAAGAAAGTTGGCTTATAATTCGAACTGATAGACATTATATTTTATAAAATATATTATCCTGCTCGCAACATCGTCATTCTACTTTAAACATCTACACAGTGATTCTAAGTGATATCTTCGGACTGGACACGAAATATAATTAATCGATCAAACGGACTCACCTGTGAAGTTCGATCGTAATTATACTAGTGTCCAGTCCGAAGATATCACAAACCCTCCCACCCACACCTAATATGCCGAGGGTTGCGAGCATAGGTACTTTCAAGGAATGAACCAGCGGGCAAGGATAGAGTAGAGGCTAGCGGTGGCAGGGGAATTTTATTTAAATGGTGCGTGGCTAGTAGTATCCAGGGGCGGACTAAAAAGTGATTCTAAGTAACTTCACAGGTGAGTTCGTTTGTCCGATTAATTTTTGGGTACATTTTGTTTGTCTTTGTGATCTTTATAATGTATATAAGGCCATCGCCTTCTAAAAAAATATCTATTTTTCATACAAATGTAATTTATTGAATGATTTCAAAAAATAAATATCAACTATTATGTAAAATAACTGGCTAGACTCTTGAAAGTGATTTATGTGTACATGAAAAGCAAACCCAACAAATTTTTCACCGGTTATATATTATTTATTATTGAGGCATACGTAATTCGAGAGTCATGAATACCATTTCTATATTTTGCGATTATAAAGACTCCATTTTGATACACAAAGTAGTGTCATACTGACTCTCTTTCCGCCACTACTTCTTTTTTTCCACAAAATTGGCAATTGCGAAGTCATTGCCACTTGGAATTTGAAATCTCGTCACAAAATGAAAAACAAAAATAGTGCACATATAATTGTCACTTTTGGCAAGCATTGTCACCAACTTGAAAATATTCAACAGTAAATATGTTTTTTTAAAGATAATGCATTTTAAAAATATACTCGTAGTGCACAAAATAGAAAACAAAAAAATATAAAATACTTGTTTTTTTAATCTCACTCACCATTTACTTACTATAGCTCGTGCTATAAAATCTTCTTATAAAACTAGTGTTTTAATATACTTTTTATTATTCTGTCTAAATATCAAATATCGAAAAATATAGAAGGCCAAGAAGAGACCAGAACATGGAATTTGAATTTGATGTAATGACGTCGGCGTCGTAAAAAAAAATTCAGGAGGCTTTAAGGGGTCCGATCCTTATATCTGTATATTTTTCTAAAATTTATTTACTCGCTTCATTGACATTTGACATTATTAATATTAACATATAATTTTGAACATTAATTAATTTACACCCTCTTTATTTAAACTGAATAGTCATTCTCTTTTTAAAAAATGCAAGTTTATTCACTTTCCGAAAATAGTTACTTCTTGAAAAAAACTTGAATACTCCAAGAGTTCACATTCATTTTCGTCTTTCGTTCAATAATGTTTAAACTAATATGAATTTCCATATGAAATACATGTATAACATACATTCAGTATATAGAAACGCAATAGAAATAATTAAAATACGTATCTCTTCAAAAAAAACTAGAATTTCGTTATTTTGTCACGGAGAGAATAGTTGGAAAGTTTCACACAACCAACAAGAACAACAACAATTCGATATTTCCAATGCAAATTCGTGGCTATGCGCTTTTTTCGCAGTTGCAATTCACTCTGCAATGTTGCAAGTCCCCGGGATAAAGCGCGCTGCACATTTAATGAATTATAAATATATTTTAAATTAAAACTGGGGACTTAAAGCAGATGCTGAATAAATATTCTCGGGCATAACTTTGCCTTTGCAAGCCGGATTTTAAAATCAACTTGGTTTATTCCTGTTAACATATATTTTTGACATATAATAGATTAATTTAATTTTAAGATAGTTGTTTTGTATCTATCTTGCATTATTTTAGCTGTGTGTGAAACAACTATCTGCTTTCACTAATTATCATGAAAAAAATGTGTATTTTTCAATTGTTGATATTAGTATTTCAACACAGATTTTAAGGATAACAAGTGTGAGTAGTCGAAGGACATTGACCTGCATTTAAAAACTAATCCTGCAGTTACCTCTAAATACTGATAAATAATTAATTAAATAAGCTAAGTAACTATTTTAGTTTCGATTTTACCATAGATTTGATATATCGGTGATCAACAATCTACTTTTAAATTAAAAACTAAATTGTTGTATCAGGTAGCTCAATTCAGATTCGAATACATCGACACTTAAAATAAAATAATATAAAACCCTTACTTTTACTAGGATCTATTCTATCAGGAAACCTGAGATATTATATATAAACTATTTGAAGGATTGCAAAGAACGTTGTTGCTAGGAGAGGGTCTACAAGATACAGAATATTTTAGTTTATTATTTATTCTTTTCTAGTTAAATACTTTATATTCTTCCTAAATTCAGTACAGGACAGGTACATTCTAACTAAATCTCGTAAGTAAGCTAATTTTGTTTTATGTTTAAATCGAGCTTCTTTGGTCAACAGCTCTTAGGAAGTATTAAGCAGCAGCATATAATCCTGTGCAAATACGATTTATCTTGTGAGACAAACCGAAATAATTTATTGTTCTTATTTTCCAAGCACAATAATTGTAGGTACATCTCATATTGCCTATAAATTAGTATGAAAACCCAAGTTAAATCGGTTTTACTCCTATAAGAAAAGCGTTGGAACAGGAACGTTATAAATTAAATTTGATTATATAAAATTATATAAATAAAATTTTAATGTATAATATTAAATTTATCAAGTTTCATTCATTCATTACATTTATTTAGAGACTCTCCAATGCTTTTTGTAAATTTCTGACAGTATTAACAGTAGGTATCTCGGTTTTGAGCTACTTTTAATAAAGGAGAAGATTGGTTCAGGTAAGAAACATATGAATATTTAAGAAATATAAAGACCGAAAATTAGGCTGAGAGTTGTGTTCACAAATCTTTTTAGATAAGTAATTTTAATAGTTACTGAAGGCAAAAAACTTTACAAATAAAAGTATATAAGTATACTTGGTACCAAAGGAAAAAATAGGAGAGTTTACGCCTCGCACCGTTAAACTGTAAAAAAAGTAAAATGGCCATGCTGGACAATAAAATTCCTCTAAGTTCAAATTCAATAAAAATGTAGCGGTACTATTTAACTTTTGTTGATTTATAATATGATTAATTATTATAAATTAAAAAAGTTAAATGTACAAGTTTTACTCGCCAAGTTTTACTATTGTATACAGGATTATTTTCATGACATCGCAAATGCCATAACTTACTCCAAAAAAGTTTATCACTCTGTATAAATATAAATTACTTAAATGTATATTGTTTGGTACTTAGGTACGTTTAGTGACTTATTAAGATGCATATTTTGACAGTTAATAACCGGAAGTGACCTAAACTTTAATATATTTAATAAAACCGTGTATATTTTTTTAATAGTCCTATTCTGTACAAAATTTGCTGTCCAATGATGTGTCACAATTTATATTTTTCTTTCAAAATGGCGGCACTAAAACCGCTTTTCTGAAAAACTTTATATTCACCATAAACATATAAAACAAAAGACAGTGTCACATTTCTAAGATGATCTGATTAAAATGAGACTTTTTAGGTTAGGAAAAGCACGAATGCATGTTATTATGTTTTTTTTTAAATATTACGCCTTTGCGAAAAAAAAAATAAAATTGTCTACTTTTAATATAAATTTTCGACCAAAATTTAAATTGGACCTTGTATACTTTATTTCTCGTTTAATTTCACGTTAAAGTACGTTTCCAATAGTGTGCCACAAGTTATCCTTTTGTCATTAAATTACAACAATATTTCAATTTTTCCTCCGAGCTACATTTTTTATCGGGGAAACTACTAAACAAAAATTTACCATTTTTATTAGTTAAACTATGTTAGATTTATTTACCTATCATTTTTAGGGGACAATAACTAAGTATTCTATTTAGTATCAACATGTATCAGATTTGTTAATAACATTTAAACTTAAATGACCAGGTTTAGGTTGGCCATTTTACACCCATACCTGTATAAGCAGCATAACTGACCATTTTATTTTTATAAAAACGTGATAGTTGATTAATATAGGCATTGTAAAATAATTTTCGCTTATATTAATGTTAGGTTTTGTTGTTTCTAGATGCTTGCTTACGATCGTTTAAGGTAAATGCAGCTTAAATCGCATACATTGAGAAGAAGTAGTAGGCTATGAAAAACAAAATAGCATAATATTGCCATCATTATCTGGTTATTGGCAATTGTAGTACCTATCTCATATTTGAGTTCTTTGATTTTTAAAGACTAAGGTATTTCTGCTGTATTTGTACTACTGTACTTTCCAAATGGGAAGAAATACTATTTATTATTTTGTATCAAATACAATAGAAATACCTTATTCTTTTAAAGTCAAAGAACTCAATGATACGATATTAAAGCAGCCGATAAACCAGATAATAATGGTCGTATTATGCTATTTTGTTTTTCATAGCCGAGTACTTTTTCTCAGTGGCTGCGATTTAAGCTGCATTTACGTTAAACGATCGTAAGCAAGCATCTAGAAACAATTAACCTTAAACTTAATATAAGCGAAAATTATTTTACCATGCTTGTATTAATCAACTGCCACATTTTTATAAAAATTAAAATGGCCAGTTTACCAATTTCTATAAACTGGAATATTGACGTTAAGAGTATTAAAATGGCTAACACTGCTTGTACAGGTAAGAGTATAAAATGGTCAACCTAGGCCCGGTCATTTACGTTTAAATATTATAAACAAATCTGACACATGTTGACACTAAATAAAATACTTAGTTATTATCGACTAAAAATGATGGGTAAATAAATGTAACATAGTTTAACTAATAAAAATTTTAAATTTTGGTTTAGTAGTTTCCCGATAAAAAATTATGTAGTTCCGAGAAAAAATCGGAAAAAGGATAACTTCTGGCACATTATTGGAAACGTAACTTAAAGTGAAATTAAACGGAAAAATAAAATATACAAGGTCCAATTTAAATTTTGGCAGAAAATTTACATTAAAAGTTGATATTTTTATTTGTTTTTCGAAAAGGCGTTATATTTTGAAAAAATATAAAAACATGCTTTCATGTTTTTTCTAATCTAAAAAGTTTTATTTTAATCAGGTCACCTCAGAAGTTTGACACTTTCTTTTGTTTTATATGTTATATAACGAATATAACGTTTTCCAGAAAACCGGTTTTAGTGCCGCCATTTTGGAAGAAAAATATAACTTGTGATACATCATTGGAAAGGGAATTTCGCAGAGAGACTATGAAAAAAATATACAGGATTCCGTTTCATATATTAAAGTTTAGGTCACTTCCGGTTAAACAATTATCCGTCAGAATATGCATTTTAGTAAGTTACTAAAAGTACTTAAGTTAACTTAAAGCAATATCTGAATAGGTAAAAAAATTATTGCATGTACCCTATGTTCTGTGTCACCCGGTATATATATATATATATATATATATATATATATATATATATATATATATATATATATATATATATATATATATATATATATGAGCCGCTCAGAGGAAAAGTGGTATAAGTCATTAATTTTGCATTTTTGAGTTATACCAATATTTCGGTTCCTACAGGTGTAATATATTTAGTATAAAAGTGCTATGTATCAAATCCTGGTAAAAGCTGAGATATAGGTCTCTTACGTATGATTAATGACGGAAATCCTCTATCGAAAGGAAAGAAACGTATACCACACAATAATGATCACAAAAAAAACAAGACTAAAATACAGAGAAATTCCGGCAAGGGGTATACTACTGCAAACAACTCATTGACTTATACCACTTTTTTGCTAAGTTTTGGAAAAAGCTTAATTACAAAATGGTATTGCGCATCAAAAATTTAGTTAAAATTGTTATTGTTGATTTTCTCAATATTTACTTTCGCGCAGTTAGACCACTTTTCCTCTGAACGGCTCATATATATATATATATATATATATATATATATATATATATATATATATATATATATATATATATATATATATATATATATATATATATATATATATATATATATATATATATATATATATATATATATATATATATATATATATATATATATATATATATATATATATATATATATATATATATATATATATATATATATATATATATATATATATATATATATATATATATATATATATTTTTGCCTGGGTGCCTTGCATTAAAAATATTTGACACTTCTCGATGCGAGGTATTTTCCCCACAAATCAAAATAATTTCAACTATTTCTTGGAAAGTCATCACACTTCATTAACTTTTCTAAAGAAAACCACTACCAGAATATCTGTATTTCTTTAAAATGACAATTTATAAAATATCATTATTTTGTTTTCATGGCCTACTTCGCAAAAGCATCGTATGCTTTTTTAAAAGTGCCTTTATGCGATGTGTACCTTCTCAAAACTATTACTATGTCAACAGTTTTACGACAAATAAAAATTTCGAACCCAAAATTTACAAATATTTTAAAATATATGAATACCAGGGGCGTATTAGCTTCTTACACGGTCCGGGGCTATATAGGTTCAGGGGCCCTTGACTCGGGCGAAGTATTGCGAGAGCGCTTTTTAGAAATATATGATAACAAAAAACCGGTCTTTAAGTATTTGGTGGTCCCTTGGCCGCTTTCGCTGATAAAGTTCTGGTCCATGTCTCGCGGGGCCCCAACCGCATGTGGGCCATACACCTATTCAATAACAAATTACCGAGAGAAATATAGCGCAAGCTCTGTGCTGGGGCTCTTGCTGACGTCGCCAACATGCCTGAAGATATAGCCCCCATAGCTCCTTTTTTAATCCAGGGCTGATGGATACATTTTGATACATTAGGTTCAAAGAGGAAATTAAGAGTATTTTTGATCTCATCATAACATTTCGTGGCGAGATAGAGCAACTTTTACAGCTATTAGGAGGGCAGCAAAAAATGTGAAATTTATTATCATGCAAAATTCATTATCTAAATGAGAGTAGTAGTACGGTCCTGTGTTTCCAATAAGATTGTTTATTAAGTGCTCCTAGACTAATTTGGTAATTTCTTGGTTTACATTGATAATTAATATATTTGCTACCGTAAAGTGTTTTCTGCCATTCATCAGGACACATATTTAGTAATTCCTGTGAGTACAACAATAAACTTACTATTCGTTTTTAATATAATTTGAATCAAATCAGCACGACATTTAGGTAGACAGACAATAGCAAAAAATCATTTAGTACATCTTATTGCACGCAGTACAATTATACGACCTGTACAGAGTCGTACTGCGAGTTGCTGCTTTCTGGCATGGGTGAACCCACAAACCAAGAAATACTTGATCTTCTAAAAATTAGTCTTGCAAAGACAGAGGAAGCTAATGAGGAGAACAGAAAGAATTACAATGATATCAAGAATGAATTGCACACTCTAAAATCAACTATAATAACTGATATTGACTCCATCAAAGAAGACAATCTGAAATTGAAGGAGGAAAATAACCAACTAAAACAGCGACTCCTAACCTGCGAGAGGAAACTCAAAAAATACAACTTAATATTCTATGGAGTAGAAGAAACAAATCCACTTTCGGACTTACAAAATCTCCTTGATTTAATTAATAACAAATTGCATATTGATTGTCGTTTCGCTGATCTGAGAGACAGTTATCGTATTGGAAAGTCACGTGAGAAGCAAGTTAGACCCCTATTAGTTGAAGTCGTAAACTATAACCTTAAAGTTGATATCCTTAGCCAATCTAAGGAGCTCAAAGGTACAAACATTTACGTCAAAAAAGATTTAATACCTGAGGACTACGACCAAAGTAAAGTTCTATACTCCCATCTAAAAAAAGCTCGATCAATTAATTTTGACGCGAATATAAAGAACAATATCCTGGTTGTGAATGGTGATGAATTTACATACAAGGATTTGATACAGCTCGAAAAATCCGAAAACCATCTGGCAATAAATCATATAACGCCCGCATTACCAGCTGAGGCTACTAACAATCAGGACATCGACGCAGCGGTTATACAATCTGTGGTTCTGCAGCCTGTGATTCAAAACCAGGGAGAAGAAGTTAGATCAACTAGTTCCGAATTAAACGGTACAAAGCGCAAATTTAAGGATAATATATCAGCAAACACAAATCCATCAAAGAGAACTACTCGTTCAAGGACCACGGTTAAAAATGTATATTTCAATTGATGAACTTTTTTTTTCTCTCTTTCTTTTTTTGTATTTGTATAATATTATGTAAATTGTAGGTATTGTCATTTTTTACATTTTTTATTGTGACTATTTGAACAGAAATTATTATCTTCTTATCAAACATAAATACCTTATTTTATGTATAGGACGATGGCTCTTAAGGTATGTCACGTTAATGCTCGTTCGCTACCAGCAAATTTTAACACATTTAGAGACGTTGTCTGTAACAAGTATGATATTGTCACGATCTCTGAGACTTGGCTACATGCAGGTGTAACAGATGATCTGGTGTCAATGCAGGGATATCGGCTGCATCGTAAAGATAGATCTACTGGCAGAGGAGGTGGCGTTGCGATCTATGTCCGCAACTGCATAGAGTCGAGCGTCGTTATTCTTGGTGCCATTGACCATACTGAACAGATATGGATATCAATAAAACATTTAAAACGCCGGTATGCTGTGGGCTCGTTGTATCGACCCCCGGGCTCTTCTATTGGTGACTTTCTCGGAGAACTGGAGACTGTGCTTGGTATTTTGATACCTGAGTTTGAATTCTTGATTGGCGCAGGGGATTTAAACATTGATATGCTAGATTTCGAAAACAAGTCCACAAAAGATTTTTATTCGCTGCTGGAGTCATTCGATCTAGGTCAGTTAGTGAAGGAACCAACTCGATATACTTCACACAGTGCCAAACTCCTGGATGTTTTGTTCTGCACAAATAACATACCTAAAATTATTTCCCAAGTATCCGCTTCTAATGAAATATCTGATCATCATCTTGTATCCTGTTTAATTCCAAGTTTAAAATTAAAAATGACCCAATTTTTACATACTTCCCGAAATCTTAATAATATTAACATTAACGAGTTTACCCAGGATTTAAATTTGATGAACTTTTTGCCCGCTTATTACGCCGATGATATTGATTTAAAGATTTCTCGATTCAACTCAAATATACTGAGTCTTTTTGATTATTATGCTCCTATAAAAACCGTTCGTATTTCAAAGAATTCGGCGCCTTGGCTAACCAATGCTTTGAAGTTGCTCATGCGCAGACGCGATAAAGCCTTACTTAAATTTAAACAGCACAAGAGACCTGAGGACTGGAATTTCTATAAAGCTTTGAGAAATGAAATCAACCACGCAGTTAAGAGAGAAAAAAGGGCCTATTTTGAATATAAGATCTCTTCTGGTGATGGCAAGGTATTCTGGAGGGAGGTAAAGAAGCTGAACATAAATACTACAAGACCCAATAATGAACTGCCTGAGCATCTGTCTGATCCAGAGAAGATAAATAATTATTTTTTGAGTGCCATTTCCAACCTTAATCCGGATGCAGAGACAATGGATTATCTGGCAAATAACAAGTTAATAGGAAATCAATTTTCATTTGAACCGACAAATGAACTAGAAATTTATCGCACTCTCCTCTCAATAAAGTCCAACTCCGTTGGACCAGATGGTGTAAGCACGAATATCCTCCTTTACTGTTGCCCTCGTATCCTTCCAGTGATTGAACACATATTTAATTTTTGCACAGCTCATAGCACATTTCCGGCGCTTTGGAAGTCAACATACGTTTTTCCTCTAGCCAAAAAAGCTGATCCTAAGGACTTTCAAGACCTGAGACCAATTAGTTTATTATGCGTGCTCTCTAAAGTATTAGAAAAAATTTGGGACCGTCAAATCAGGACATTCGTGGAGGAAAGCTCCATACTCCCTGAGTTTCAATCCGGATTTCGCAATAATCACAGCTGTGTTTCGGCATTGACTAAGGTCACAGATGACATCCAAATTGAATCAGATAGTGGCAGATTGACATTATTAGTCCTGCTTGATTACTCGAAAGCGTTTGATCGCATACATCATAGCTTGATGCTGGCTCTTTTGAACTATTTGGGTTTCTCGAGGGGTTCATTAGATCTTTTACGTTCATACTTACACAACAGATCTCAATCGGTTAAGCTATGTGGAAAAATATCTGAACCCTCCTACATAACTTGTGGGGTACCTCAGGGTTCCATACTCGGCCCTTTGCTCTTCTCTCTGTATACTTCTCAGTTCCCTAAAGTTCTGCGATTTTGTAGATATCATATGTATGCCGATGACACGCAGGTCTATTTTTCATTTTCTGAGGACACCTTGACTGAAGCATGCAACAAAATCAATCAGGATCTGTCATCTCTTTGTAACATCTCTCGAAAATACTGCTTGACTTTGAATGCCTCTAAGTCGTGCATGTTGCTGTTTGGAGGGTCAGCAGCCCGCTTAAGATGCCTACCCAGCATCGACGTTTCGATGAATGGAGTGCATCTTTCTTTGAAGGAGAGTTCAAAAAATCTGGGTTTGGTTTTGGATTGCAGAATGAGATTTTCGGAACACGTCTCTGCTGTTATCAGAAGAGCGTTTATGAACCTTAAAATGATCTACCTTAACAGGCACTTACTGAATAAGAAATGTCGCCTAATTCTCTGCGAAGCTATGGTTCTCTCCCACTTGAACTATGGCGATGTTGTTTATGGACCTAACATAATTCAGGCAGACGCTCGGCGACTGCAACTTGTTCAGAACGCTTGTATTCGGCTTATTTGTGGTCTTAAAAGGAGAGATCACGTATCATTGTCCCTCAGGAGCTTGGGATGGCTTAATATGGTGGATCGCAGAACATTACACTGTTCAGTCTTTTATTATAAAATTATTTCAAAGAAAAAGCCTACATACCTTTACGACAAATTAAAATTTCGCAGTTCAGTCCATACGATAAATATTCGGCATAAAGACCAACTGACTATTCCAACACATAGAACCGCTCAATTCTGTGGATCATTTAGCTATAATATTGCTAAAGTATATAACGAAATTCCCGCAAATATCAAAAACCTTTCGCTAATTGTTTTTAAGAAACGTCTCAAGGACTGGTTAAATAATCGTTTGTAGATTTTTATTATGCTTTTCTCGCTATTTGCTGGTATCTGCTATTGTAATGTTTCTCCTGCTCTCTTTTACATTCATTGCTTTTTACTGTATAAATTGTGCATTATTATATTTACATTAGGTTTACACGTAGTTTTATATGCTATATGTAGGTAAAGAGCTTCTAGGGTGTTTTGTACATTTCAGTCTTTATCTTATCACGAGTAAAGATCTTTGCGCAGTCCATCATACTCCATTTACTTTCCACATTTGTAAAGTAGTCTTCGTGATTAGCCTTTGGGAGCAACAGTACATCGAATGGATCTTTACATCGTAGATTTGGGTTGAGTGGCGCTGCTCTCCGTGAAAGCGGTGAGTGCGAACTCTGCCTTTGTTATAGATAGTGGTAACATTTTATATTTTAATATAATATCATTGTAATTATTATATGCTACTCTGTAACAATAAAGCAATAAATAAATAAATAAATAAATAAATAAATATTTTATGCTGTATTTTGAAAACAGCACTTTTAAACCAATTGATCATTGTTTTCCTTTTTTTTTTAATATTAATAATATATACTTAAAATTCTTAAAAGCACGTCAACTTTTCATCAAGCTTCGAAACTCTAAGGTAGTGATTTTTAATTTTCTTGCTTCGGTATATATTTTGTTTTTACTTTATTTATTAAATATGAAAAATGACTTAGACGGAATAGTCACCTAACTTGTGCTCCCTGCCAAAATTTATATTTCTTTAAAAAAGTCGCCGAGAAAGGGGTTAAAAAGTCATGGAGCGGTGAATTATTTCGAAAATGTATGCCACTAATCACCCAGCCATTTCCAATCATCATCGCAGCCTCCTCTGCGCAACTTTACATAAACGAGCTTACCACGTCGAACCACAGGACGATATTGAAGCTCTTCTGTGGGGGTACTTAAGATTCTACCCTGAATGTAGAATCACGAGACCCTTTACCACGTTGCTTGCACAATATTGCATCCGCTACCTCAGAACGCGTCCGTCAGCCGGATTACACCCTATTTCTTTTTTTAATTTATTTTCTTCATAGGATTTTCAAGATATTATGTCTAGAGTTATTTTCGAACCTTGTATTCAACCTTAGATGTTTTCGAGACATTGACGTTCTAAAATTGACAATTTTTTTTTAAATCTGAAGATCTTTAATACTATTGTTTTATTTTTAATAGGGTATTAACTTCTGGTGTAGGCAAAAGAAAAACTACAAAAAAAAAGTTTTAAATTTTAAAAAACTTTTCGAAAGGTCTTCGATATTCATAATTAATTCTTGGTATGTAAGGTACAAGTTTTTAGATTTTCCTTTGTTTTTTATAAACTTCAAATGGATAAAACAGATCACTAATTTAGAATGTACTCGTTTTTGCTAACAATGTTCTATTGTGAAATTATTAATGATGACGCATTATTTTTATTAAATCTAGCGGCAATTGATTAGATATAATAATTAAATTTTTTTTAATGAAAATGAAATTTTAAAAAAATCAAAAAAAGCGTATTTTCATGAATTTTTTTCAAAAAATTATATCTATGATTTTTATAAAAGTAATAAAACTCACAATATTCATTTTTTAAACGAAATAGATTTATGGGTAACAGTTTTCAAAAGAAACTTATTTCCAATTTTTTTTAATAGACACTTTTAAATATATAATTTGAAACAATTTCAGACAGAAGGCTCATCTTTGTTATTTGACTTCACCTGCAGATTGCTACTATACCTAATGTTAGTTTTACTATTATTTTATATCATAAATTTTACCTTTAAGGTATTTAAAGGGAGAAAGCTAATACTGTAAAAATAATAGGCAAAAATATCCCATATTTTTTTCTGAAAGTGTTTTGAAAAAAAAACGTAATCTTGAAAATTCGCAAAATGTTATTTTAGTTTTAACAATTTGTTATTTAACAAAGTATTTCGGAGCTTGGCCGTTTTTTAATTTTTAAATAATTTTGTAGGGTTCTAATACCTGTTTTTGAACGTAAACAGCATCCAGTATATATAATCAATAATGGGGTATACATGTTTTTCCACTATCTCTACTGCGTTAAGTTCCAAAATAATGTTCCTTGGGACAGCAGCACATTCAAAGAGTTAATATTAAACTAGAATATTTATTTATTTACATTTCATTACAGTTGACCTTCGGACATAAAATATTGTCATTGTAAATATACTGCTTAGGTGGTCTGCACATCTGTGAAGCCCATATTATTATGAGTTGAGTTAAGCATAGTTATGGCAGAAAAGTGAAGGATTTGAAAAATGTGCTACCGCAAATCATCCATTCTGCACATGCGCGGACCATGTTGTCAAAAGTTACGGTTCCTTGAAACTCTCTGATAAAAAATAATCAAACCGTGTCAAACAATAACATGGCATCCCTGGTGGGGAAACCTTAGAGAGGAATGCTGTGTTCAGTAATTCAAAAACCAATTCGGCCAACGCCATGTTAGAACATCACTGGCTGAGGTCGACCAACGACGGCAGTCTTTCACTTCCAGAGATAACGTGTTGGATGTATTCGCTAGTTTTATTGCAGACTCTGCACTTGTCGGTTAATATGTCTTTTTTCAAAGCGTCTTATGTAAGCTCTAGTGTTAGTAACTTGTTATATTGCGTAAATAAATCTCTCTGTCTCGCCTATGAAATTAGTGTTTTTCAAGAAATGTATAGACCGGATTTTAACAACCTCTTCTGCTTTGGTGTCGTTGACATACCTTCTATGCAGAGCCTTTCCGCGATGTTTCTCTAGCTGTTCTTTAATCGATAGAATTTGCGTTGTTGTGATGTGGGAAGCCAGGTTCAGTGGAGAGGACCCTCTAACATCTCGCAAATAGCTCAATGTGAACATCTTTTTGCATACAATAGGTTAGCAATTTGTTATTTTGTATATTAGAGGCCCTTTTCAATAGGGTAAAAACTGTAGTGGGGTTTTCACCAATTACTTCAATATGGTAAGTAAATGTCAACTATCCCGGTTTTCCATACTATAAGATGGGAACCCTGTAGTAGAAATCACCAGGGGAATCACATGGACAGCCTTCAAAGTAAGTTTCTTTCGGTATTATTAGTTTCTCTTTTTCTTTTCTCTCTAAGTTGTGGTCGCAAGGGTGCGAAATATCAACGAAATATGCAACCTTATTCGTTTTATCTAAAAGTGTAATATCTGATTTGTTACTGGCCACTTGTTTGTTATTTAAAATAATGGTATCCCAGTATCAGCGATAAAATTCATTCCCAAGAACTGGAGATGGTACGTATTGGAAATATTATTATTATCCACACATTTAGGCATTTGTTACAAATTAAGGTTTAAACAGGAATACTGTTCCCAGCAGTTCATATCTGGAATACTGAAATTTACAATTAATATTCGTTAGCAAACAATATTTATTTATAACGAAAAGTTATATACGTAAATATTATTAAATCAACTTCAATAGTTCTAGACCGATATGCAACATTCGGTAGCTATGTGAGAATCTATAATAACATGGCTTTGTTTGTATTTATATTTTTAAGGACTCTACCGTCTTATTAAAAAAAATAACTTTAAACTAAAAAGTTCGGAAAATTACACAAAAATTCCCACATCAAAAAATATTTCCTGTATAATCAGCAAGGGGAATAAGCGATTTTCAAAATTCATGGATAAAAAACTTACTTTCTACCAACTGAGTAGGTAAACAATAAATATGCATAAAATAGATAACATGAAGATATTTTCAAAAAAATATTTTACAAATTCCCAAATAACACTTTTATTTTCAACTTCCTTACAGTTTTCAGTCCATAAATGAAACAAAAATTAGAATATACCTAAAAAATGGATGTCTAAATTTTAACTTAGTTTTCATTGGATAGCAGGCTCTTGTGTAACTTAGGCGAGTTGTCATTGCCCTAAAATTCTTCTTTGGGTCCAACATAATATATTAAAAAAAACTGAAATGGGTGTTTTATAAATGTCACCCATTTTCTAATTCGAGCTCTCTCTGCCGGAATTTGTGCGTAACACTAAATCCGTATTCTCTTGATAGCATAAGTTCATGTATCAAACAGAACCGCTAAATACTTCGACCGAATTTTATCAACAAAACCACGTAAAAACCGTTTCTTCTATAAAATAATATAAAATAGGAAAAAATGCCTTGATTACATTTCTTCGATCATTGTCAATTGCATAATAATGTATCAGGTATGTGAATGTCATTTCTATCCTTGCGCCTGCGCTCTTTGCAAATTCTGGTCATTTTTCTATTAAATGGCTTCACTATTTTTAAACAGCGTTTATGACATACAAGCTATATCCCTTCTCATAAATATATGGTGAAACCTGAAAGACTAAATTAGCCAAAGTAACTTGCATTTAAGTGTCTCTAAAATTAAACAGAGGAATGAAGGAAGGGAGTTTTCTAATATTTAATATCCAAACAAAACTTATTAAAGTAAAAGATAAAAAAGTGGCTGAAGGAAGGAAGAATAAAAATTATTAACTTTTCTGCCATACAAAGTTACATATTTTATAAAACTGGAGTTGGAACAACTTCAGTAATCAATTAAGTTTATTTATGTTGCTGTGTTTCAGCCACTATAAAGTTTTAAATTAAAGTTTGGTATAAGAACTAGACTTTAGCTTTAAAACATAATCACAACCTTTCAAATGATGATCAAAGATATTTCTAGCCTACAAAATAAAACTTTGATTCTCTTTTAATCAGTACTACATGCGCTTAGTTTGGCTCAACATCTTTTATATTATCTTGTTTTGTCTTTATCCACCTTTAAATATCCTAATTGTTTACCTACAAGAGGGTCCTCTAAGCGTACAGCCTAGGGACTTATATCGAGCTTTTTGTATATTCAGATAGTATCATAAATAATGATAAATGAATAAAAATAAAAATAAACGATTAATATATTATATGATAGCGCATATTCCAGATCGTCAGACGAATTCTTCAATTTTATGTAAATCATGATATTTAATTTTGGGCTGGGGTTTTTGTTAGACATATTTGCTGCAATATATGTGGGGCTTGTCAACATAAAATTGGTAGCATACCCTTGCTTTTAAAGGTATTGATATTTTGCATGGGAAAATATTCCTCAATTAAACGAAAAACGAAGATTAACCAAAATTATTTGCAATACGGTAAAGATTTTTAGTTCTGAAGCCGACTACCACGACTTTGCGTTCATCATTATGCGTCTAACAAACTGAAATATGTTTATGACATTCTGAGAGCGCCCTTAGACTTGCATGCCTAGAGTGAAAGAAAGAAGTTGCAAGAAATGGAGTTGTGGACTCATCGCTGCGCGTTTGATTTTCTAGTTTAAGAAATACAAGTTATTAGAAAGTCAAATCTACCATATCAAGCACGTAGTCCAGTCGCAGCTTGAACAAATCTTGTTTTTAAACGAAAACATTTATGTAAAAAAGTAACTCGTCGCTCGAATGTAATAATGACGCGAAAAATATTAGCAGATTTCTTAGTCGCTAAACTTTTTATGCATATTTGAGTAGCAAAATTTTGGGACCTGTCGCATTCATCGTTGCGCGACTGATAATTTAATGATTCAATAGAAGTTAATTAATTATAAATAGAAATAGAACTTAGAATATCAGACACAATAGTCAGTCGGTAATCTTTATCAGACATTTTTTTAGAAATAACTAGTTTTCAAATTTTAGTCATATATGCATAAAAAGATCGATATAAGGTTAAAAATAATAAATTCTGTAAGAACGAGAAAGTGGAATAAATTTTAGGTAAAAAGGCATTGCATATACAAGCGGATCAATGAGGGCTTCAAGCGAAAATCTATCTTTCTTCTTTGTCAACATATTGAAATGAAACTTTGGTTAGTTGAATAGGACATAATTTTGATTTTTTTTGCCATACCAATGTTGCCGTATTTTATTTTATTTACGAATCTCTATTACTATCTTTTACTGGGATAGTCTGTATATGTGCATATTTTAATTTATTGTGATATTCTGAAGTACAACCATATGTCATTTTGACGAAGCAATTGAAGCAATTTTTGAACACTGAATTTTAATGAATCTAATGAAATAATAAAAGAAACGTAGATCGGACAAAGGATTTTTTCAGACTGAATGTTGATATGTGAATTGCTATCGACACGTAGGTGATTTCTTCGCTATTGTTTTTTGTAGAGTACCGTAGCTTGGGAAAAAAGACTTTCCATTAGTCACTAAACATTTATTTCGCCCATTTAAATATCACTTAAACACATTTTTAGGAATCACTCATTTTTAATGACACTGCTCTATTATGTTTTATTGACAAACAATATATGCTTTTTGACAAAATTTCTAAAGACAAAGTTTTAATCTGTGGGGACTTTAATTTTTCATATGTTAAATGGACACTTAAAATAGACACTAGTTATTATTTACTTTTTAATTTTAACGCTAAGTTTGCCTCGTTTTCCGATATTATTAATTTCTTTGGTCTTTTCCAATTTAATGGCCTGACAAATCAAAATAATAGGTTACTCGACCTAAGATTTTGTAATGACTTATCAATTAAAAATATAATTAGTCGTGTTCACCCTCTAGTAAAAGAGGATATTCACCTATTGAGTTCGATCTTGTTTGCCGCCTTCCACTTTCATTGAAATTTAAAAATAAACCTATTATAAACTTATCTAGAAAAGGTGATTATGAAGGCTTAAATATTTTTTTAATAACACCGACTAGATAAACCTATTTAAAAAACGTAAACGTTTCCGTTAACCTTTTTTTACGAAGTAATTTGCAAAGCTATAAATATATTTAAACCAAAGAAAACGGTTGATGGAAGATTTCCTTCGTATTTTAAACAAAGCAGAATTAGAATTATATTAAATAAAAATAAGGCCCATAAAAGGTGGAAAAGGTCAAACAACGACAGAACAAAGTTATGATAAAAACTTATTACATAACGTTTATTGAATCAATATAAAATGATATACCTAATAATTCTAAAAGATTTTTGCAACTGGTATCTGTTAAGAATAAACGTGTAGGTATTCCAAATTTATTGCATTTCGGAGACAAAGAGGCCGAAGGTCCCTGTGTAAGCCAGTTGTTTTCCGATTTTTTCCGGGGTGTTTTTCAACCCTATGAACAAAAATATAACTTTCTGCCAAATGATAAGAGCAATTGTCTTCTTTCAAGTATTCGTATTTCCCCGGAAGAACTCCTAAAAACACTGAGCGACCTTAATGAAAATAAGAGTGGCGGTCCTGACATAATTTCTTCTTACTTTGTAAAACGGTGTGGTGGAAAGTGGCAAATGTTCCAATTTATAAAAATGGCGCTAGAGACTGTATTACAAATTATAGACTTATAAGTAAACTTAGTATTTTTACAAAAATTCAAGAAAGTCTTGCTTAAATCTACTAATTTTGATATCATAAGCGATCAGCATGGTTTTCTGCTCAAGCGGTCTATTGAGTCACATTTAATTTGTTACTACCGATCTTAGCAAAGCCTTTGATAAAATAGACCATAATATTTTGGTTACAAAATTGGCAGCAATTGGTGTATGGTGTGGGGCATCTTAAAATGGATCGTTTCATATATTTCTAATAGATCACAGTTCGTGACAGTAAGCGGTCACCAGCCTATAACGTAACATCGGGTGTGCCCCAGGGATCTCACCTGGGTCCATTACTATTTGTTATTTATTTAAACGACATAAAACGATGTTTTAAATTTTGCAAAATTTTACTTTACGCAGATGATATGAAAATTTTTTCATCTATAGAGTGTCTTGGTGACTGTTTGCTGTTACAAAATTACTTAGACGTCTTTTTTGAATACTGTAGCCGTAATAAGTTTTTCCTTAATTTAGATAAATGTGTATCTATCACATTCACTCGAAACCTTAATGTCTTTGAATGTGATTATAATTTCAATAAAAACGTTTTAAAGAAAGTAAATAAAATTAAAGATCTCGATGTAATATTCGACAAAAAGATGATTTTTGGAGATCACGTTGATCACATTGCCTCGAAATGCAACAAAATGTTGGGTTTTATTATCAGAACTTGCAAGCACATTACATCGCAACATTCTTTGAAAACTTTGTATTTCGCGTATGTTTACAGTAGGTTAGGTTTTGCCTCTGTTGTCTGGACACCTCAGTATGCTATTTACAAAAGCAGATTGGAAAACATACAGAACAAATTTTTAAGATTTTTAGATTTTAAACAGAACATGTATTCTAATTTATCCGAACTTAGACAAGTATTTCAATTAGTGCTTCTTGAAAAGCGACGCACTCACAGTGATGTCTGTTTTCTTTAAAAAATTTTAAATAACCCTATAGATTGTTAAATCTCAGGGATTGCCCTGTAATGGTGGGTCCTTTTTAGTATATGAAACAACTAGTTGGATAATTCTGAACTACTTTGACAGTAAACGAAACAGCTGAAACTACTGACAATAAATATATCTCAACCCCGATACAAAAGAGTATTTGAAAAACACTGGATTAAATCGTTAAACAAAAGATTTTTTAGAACAAACTTGGCTAAACATTCGCCGCTAAATCGTATAACCCCCCTATACAATATTTATTATCAAGATATTGATTTATTTTATACCTCTTTAGTTAGTTTTAAGTAAAAGGTTAAGGATATTAACATCGCAAATCTTGTCTTGTAAGTATAAAATAGTTTTGTTTATCGTAGTGGTCTGTAGTTATATATAAGTAAATCTAAGATCTGTACACTAATCTGTAAATCGTGGATGTCATAATTGGGCTCCTGGCCTGTTGGTATCCTAATTGTAAATAAAAAAAAAATAGAAATGGTAAGGGCGTGGCTCTTCACGATAGTCAAATAAATAATTTTAGTGATTTGATACCAACTTTCTTAAGAAATACTTCTCAGAACTCTCAGATACACAAATAATTTGCAAATAATATATTAAAATCCACCACTAAGCAGAAAAAATCTTTATAGAGAAATCACACAACTTCAAAATTGGCAAAACTTCTAGAGGAATGACCCGGATGAATAAAGAGAGGTGTCAAGAAATAAGAATCTTGTAAGTTAAGAATTCCAAGTAAAATTTGAGAAATTTGCAGAGAAGTAATTAAAACACCCTATATAGTTAGCAAACCAATAAAAATTTACAGTATTTCTGACTTAAATTAGATCCCAAAAATTGAGAATTTTAATAGCCGGCAGCGGATTTTGGTCCGGCTTTTTATTCTTCTAATTTTTTTTTCCTGCTCTGAGCAATGGTTGAGTGAATTATTAAATTTGTAAAACAAGTTTATCTTACAGAACTACCTAGCAAATTCTGGCATGAGCATCTGTTTTTTAACTAACAGCTATTTTTTCACCTATATACACTCAAGCCTGCAGACACAGGGCGTGTCTATTATATTTACAACGAGTTCATTTGATTACGTTTAATTATATTTATCTATTTTGTAAGTTAAATATAGATTCCGGAAGACTCCAGGAAAGTTCCCTCTCTCCTGTTACTAGGTTTGAATTTTCAAAACATTAACATGAACATATACTCAATTTTTTGCAATTTCCCCTTCTCTACCACTAAAAAACTAATTGGTGTCAGAGTAGATATAAAAGTCTAGGAGCGTTATTAGAATGATATAATAAACCATAGGTCAGTAAATGAGATGCACAGCGATGAATGTACATTCTGTTCTATTTCAAAATATGCGGGCTGTCAATTAGTATCGCAAGTGCAATAATGAGATTTCCAGATTTGACAGGCATGTTCGCGTTACTAAAGAAAGTAAAAAAATTTTAATTATAAAATATGCATAATGACAACTTTTTTTAGTGTTTATAATATTTTTAATAATAAATTCTTCTTGCAATGTTGCACTAGTATTAGAGGGTCAGAGGTGCCTCGAAAAGTGTTTTCTATTAATGTATATGGTTCATTTAGTCATGGTTCTAAACAGACCATTACGCCAGTTAATGTGTACTATGTAGTGGTTTTTCGTTGCCTTTTACACAGTTATGTCGTGTGTTATTTGTGTCGATTTAGGAGCCTTGTTGCTCTTCGTAGACGAGTCCAAAAGTCCACAAACAGAGTGGTTATTTTCATTACCTTAACGAATAGGGTCATCTCGAAATCGGACCAGACATGACGAGTTCTGAAAAAGTTCCCGCCACACCGAGTCTTCCGTTCCGTTCCAAATCTCGAATCAACAACCTTACGATCAGACGATAAGCACTCTTCCCGCTGTACCTCCGAAGAGGTTGTAGTAATATAGAATGTAATTTCACTTATCATAAAACCGAGTTGGGCAATGTTGATAATATTATGTCAACAGTTAAATTGTTGTCGCGAATGACTTTGAAAACATGGCGATTTGTAAAAAATATGTTAACAAAAAATTTAATATCAAATCTAAAGAATGTTTAGCACAGTTTGAAATTATTCGGATAAATTAGGCCAAGAACCCCGAACCGCCTGAAAGACAGACCAACGGAAGTAGGAAAATGAATGTTTTTAGTTGATTTTTTCACAATTACAAATGCATAAGAATGTATTTTTTTTTCAATTTTGGTTGAAATGACTCGAAAACGGCTATTCCAAATGGAAATTGTAAAATATGACAGTTTTAGAGCATCAAATTCTGCGTTCAGGAAGTAATTTTAAATTTTTGCCCGTTCCTTCGCATAAATAAACAAAAAACACTAAATGTAGTCGTAGTGCTCATTTTCCTCTAAGTAGTTCTTCTGAAGTCTGATAACATCTGAATAGAAAAAAATCACCCATATTCGCCTGAGGAATCGATCTCCGTGTTGGTGTAGTTATGTCGTGAAGTGTAGTACTATACAGAAATTGAACCACATATTTTATTATTAAACTAATAATTCAACAATAAAAATAATTTAGTAATTGAATTTATTTAAATTTAACACCGAGTTGGTCTTATATGAGGACATGTAAACTTTTATTGCAGATTCACAAGGGATATTTCTCATGGTTTCGAGTAAATACTAATACTTTTTGAACACCGTGAAAAGTTGTCTGGTCGAGCCCTTTTCCTCCAGACATTCTATAAATAAAAATTTATTTCCAAATATTTTAAAGACCAATTATTTATTATAAAAATATCCTGGGATTTATCAAACCAATATGGGTGTCATGTGACTGCAGGAGAGCCACTTAGCGAAAAGTAAGCGCTACGATTACTTTTGGTTTTTTGCGTGTACCTATGCTAGCAAATACCTAGTTTTAAAATTAGGTCCATCCTGAAGGCAAAATCGGATGTTCTAGAACTTTCGCGTGTTACATATTTTATTTACAATAAAGGTTTTCGGGTCACAGGTGTTTGAAAATGAGCGTAAATTTTCAGCCGAAAAAGAAAGCTATGCTCATCTCTAACTGCTAATTATGATTAAATCGCTGAACTATTTAATATTTTGATGTTAATTGATTTAGCTATGTTTATGTTGTGGTGCCATTTTGTTTTCCATATGTCTTTTATATAAGATTTGAGCAAACTTTAACAATACACTGTGTTTCCAAAACCGCTGTACTGATTTTGTCGTTGCAGTGGTAACTTTTGCTCGGCGGTTGAGAACTACAACTTACTAGATATAGAAGGAATTGATTGAAAGCACTTTCTCATTATCGCTAGTCGATTGTAGTCTTTGGCAACTGGGCCCAGCTTTATATATATTAGGAACCAGAACATCTTCAGCCATTCCGCAGTCACCATAAGTTTATCTAATTTTTTTTTCATTAAATCTTTTTTGTATTACTTATACTACTAAGTCGACACATGTTTCATGAATTTGGTTAGGTTTGGTTGTCTGTCAACACGATCTATTGTTAAACGTTAATATTCAGAGCCAGTTCTCCCTAAAAGGTATTATAAATACTGTTTCTTTTTAGTTATGTTTAGTCTCTTTTAATATAGATCTCATTAGGTGGTCATAATCATAATTTGTTTAATCATTTTCTGTACCATTAGTATAGGTTACGCTATAAAGGAATCAACTGAGTGCAAATTGTTACTTTAAAATATTTCTCTTCTCTTCAAGCACCTGAGGCTCCCAATAAGTTCATAGTAATCACATATGATCCCAGATATACGAGAGGTCTAGAAAAAGTATTTAAAAATGTAGGTTTTTAGAGCAGCCTACAAAAAGGAGAACAGTTTGAAAAATCTCCTTGGAAACCCTAAAAACTAAGTCGACTTGAAGGAGAGGAGTGGCATCTATGAAATTAGCTGTAATGACTGCGATCTAAAATATGTTGGGCAAACTAAACGCTTCATAAACATTCGTTTTAAAGAACACATGGTACATTTAAGATACGGAAGAACAGAAAAGTCAAGCGTTGCCCAACATGCTTTGGAAAACTATCACCGAATAGGAATAAATAATCTTAAGTTGATTAAAAATGTATCTAATAATAGATTATTGGATGCATTCGAGAGTATAGAAATAGTTAAATGTGGTAAGAAAGCACTTTAGATTATATCATCTGCTGATGATGCTAATTTGGTTAGCAAAACGCGCGTCCAGAACGTAACAAGTTGTAGTGTAGTGTGGTTAGAACTCTTGTATTTTGATCTATCTTCCACCACAGGTTCCAGTGTTAGGATTTAAAAACAGCGAGTTGCGCACATTGCAGTGTATCGAAATATAAACGGGTTCTGTGCGAACCTTTTGTTGTATATGTCTTTAATAAAAAAATAATCTTTTTGGGGTTAGACACATACATAAAGTGCCTCACTTACAACTCTCGAGGTTTAAAGAGTATATTTTGGTAAAAAGCTATATACGTACATTAGCTATATACGTACATACATATATGAAAAAGTATTGTGTTTATAACCAAAAACTATATTTTTATCACAAGAACTAAATGGGGTTATGTTATAGTACGTTATATGGCTTCTTGAAGCGTCAACCTCACAAATTAAAATGTAGTGATTTAGTCACTGCCGAACAACGACCCAATCCACAATTTTCTCCTTCGCTAGCTTATTTAGCATTTGTAATTTTTAAGCTTGGCTTTTTTTCCCATTAGATCACTTGTATATTGCGTTTCACGACTGGATTTTTCTTTTTAAACTAAGTAGGGCAGTTGGGAATGAAAGACATCCTTTACATTAAAAATAGAATTTGCGATCAGTTGTATCTAAGTATTATTTCAAACCCTTTACATAATTATTTAGACTCGCAGGATTTTAAGTGTAGTTAATATGAAAGTTGCCTTTTTTTGCTTCACCATAAGCTTTTTTAATCCATATGAGCCCAGAAGTCGAAACTGTATTAAGTAAAAACCCTCGGTTAATTTTAGGAATACGTTGTGAATTTGTGATCTTTTAAGATGTATAACCTAAAAAACAAATAAACCTCAACCTAAGCAGAACACCCTAATTTATGAATAATTTTAGGGAAAATTCTGATTTGATTTCGTTTAATACACTTTGTAACCATTTTCGTCTAATCGAAAATCGGCCATAACGTTAAGGTTTTTATGAAGATGTAAAATCTATATATTTGAATTACGGCAAACCCAGTTATATATTTCTAATTTGTTATTAATGATCTTTAGTATCGATTCCTAGCCTATAAGTAAAATATTTTTTTACTTCCGAAACAAAAATCGAATAAAAAGTTTAATGTCAGGTTGAATTTGAAAGTTACCTTCTAAGTAAGATGATTAGAAACAAAAACAGGAACGATTTCTAAATTTAAAAAAAAAACTTAAATGATTTGAAATAAGCTTTATTTTCATACCTCTAAAATTAGTAGAGATATTATTAATTCCTTGATCACCTCAACTTTGTGCATTTCATATCTAGCAAGTAAGAGGTTTCGATACGCTTTTAGTGGTATATCTTTTAGAAGGTAAAAAATAGGTACGGATGTCAGAGCTTACAAGCGCACTAAAAAGCATTTGCAGTCTAGGAGTATCTCCATACGACCGTTTTCAACATCATGTAACAAAAAAGTATAAAAATAATAAATTATATATTTTATTCGCCTATACTTACCTGTTACTTTTAGAATAATTTCGCCCACGCTGCTACGCTACGCAACAATCCAATTAATTGTTATATTTTAAAATTTGATGAACACAAAAGTTATTATTTTTACTTGGGGAGCTACCTACTTTTAATTGCGCTAAAAATGTTTAAGAATTACTCATCTTAAGATGCTAAAATAAACGGAATATCATTAAACGTATCATAATTTGTCATAAGTTTAACTCTTTAACTTTAATTTAGCCTGCTATAAAACAGTTTAAAAAACATAAAATTAGTCTACATTTAGTGGGTAATTAATTTTACTTCTTCTTAGATAATGTTATACGGACAATCTTGCAACAAGTAACGTCAGCACAAAATTTAGCTAATTTCCGGTGAATATGAGGAAAGGAAGGAAAATGCGCAAGAAAAAGAGTCATTCAACGTCAGATCCGGATCCTACACATTTAAAATTGATGATAAAAGCTATAAAAACAATTTCCTGCGAACTTTCAAGGCAGTAAAACTACTAATATAAGAGAAGTTTTGAGCCCTGCGGGGATTTAAAATATTTTCGAAAAATAGAAACACTGTAAACTTATTTTACGTCTGTTAATAATAATAAACCACTAATCGGTATGAATTAACAATTACTCAATTTATTCGGCGTGATTAAGATTCTCAAAACGAATATTATAATCAGACCTGTTGTTAGCTTTAGCATACTTCTTTGCTGTATGGCTAGTTACTTAGTTAGTTGAATATTTATTTAGCACAAAATGCTATAACTTACATATTATGGTAATTAATAGGCATAATTAAGTAACATATAAACTTTAAAGAATCAAAAATTAATGCTACTTATAATCTAATTTTTTAAATTTAAAACTGTTCTTAAAATAAATACTCCCGTAACTTCTTTTTAAATTTTTAAAACGAACCTTTTGTGTTAATATATATTGGCAAATTGTTAAATTGAATAATACAACAAAATTTATATGGGGATTATTCCTTTGTCTTCTTTGATAATAATTATAGATTTCACAATTTTAAATTTTGTGGTAATAAATTATTTTTAATTTTTAAATAAAAATTTTAGCTAAATAAAAAAATAAGTCAAGTACATTTAACCATTTTAATGTATATAACATGAGAGAAATTTTTGTATATTTATTCATATTTAATATTACAGGCAATTGCATTGTTTTTTAAGATTTGTAAACGATCAAAAACATCTTCATTAGCCAAATATAAAATAGAAGAACAGTAAAAAACGTATGGATAAATAATAGTACTATATATAATCTTTTTAGTATAAAAACTAAAAAATTGAACCCAATTCGTTTTAAATAACCAATTTTTTCAGAAATTTTAGCAATAATATGTTCAAAATGCAAATTGAGTTTTAATTTATTATCCAAAATAATTATACCCAAATATATGAAAGAATTTACTATTTCTAAATGTCTGTTCTCTAGTGTAATATTCAAATAAAATCGAAAAGATAGAAAAATAAAACCAAACATTTTGTTTTTGTCGTATTTAATTTTAGTTTAATTACTTTGAGCCAGTTTCGTAATAATTTAAGTTCCGAAATTAAAATATTTTGCACCAGCAAATAGCTAAATATGAGATTTTTTTAAGACTTTGTCAATATCATTTATATATAAAATAAGAGTAGTGGGCCCAGAATACTGCCTTGCAAAACTCCAATATTATTTAATTTCTCAGAGGAACATATATTAGAAAACTTAGTTTCTTGATATCTTCCATTTAAATCATTTTGAAACCAACTAAATACGGTATTACTTATCCCATATTGATACAATTTATGTAATAAACGTTCCCTGGATAGCAGTCTCTGGTGAATGTTGTTTTCGGAAACCAGATTGGTAGGATACTAAAATTGTATTTTCGTTTATAAATTTCCAAAATTGTTCATATACCACAACTTCTAACAATTTTTGTACATCCAATAATACATTGACAGGTTTCAACAGCTTGTGAACGACCCTTCCAAAATATTATCACACAGTTTTAGCTTTTTTTAATCTAGGCTTTATCAGTAACAGATCCATGGGGAGGGGGCAATGTTCCCCCTGAAATTAGAATTTTTACTAGTACTTGAGTAAAAATTCAATCACTGAAAATATATTTATTGTGAATAACTCTGGCTGAGTGAGTGTCACTTGCCGCTGCGGACTTTCTTATCTTATACGTATTACACATTATTGTTTTTATTAATTCAGGTTACAGGTAAGTTTTTTCTGAATATATCAAACTTTGATATATCAATTAAAATTATCATTTAACAAATATTTTTTTAAAACATTAACAATTAATTAGATGGTTTATAACCATCTTAATATCTTCCACGTCATTATGTTATTGATAGTATATATTACGAAAACGGATTGGTTGTCTGATATTTATGATACATTAAGAATATACTTCTACACTTTAATGTCAGAGCGGAGAGCTAGTTAATATATATTTAACTTTGGCATTTGCACAAACTTCCATAAGGCAAGTTTACGTTATTAATTAAAAATTTTGATAAATCAAAAACCAATATTAAAAATTCATAACCAAGGGGGAATTCAGATGGATACCTATTGTATCATTTGTTTAAAACTATATATTTTTTAGTCTTTCACCATGCCAGATATGGGAGAAGTTACTGCCTATAGTCCTTGTTAAACAAACGTAGACAATGTATAATCAGAGCAAAAGCAAGAAGTCAATCGGTCACGACTCGACAGCTACATCAAATACGAGATTTATTTTGCAATAAATTGTACCCATTCCAGTGGAAGGCCAGACTTAAGGCAGGCATTTTTGGTGATGCATCTAGTTTAGATGAGACCACTAAGTATAACCTACAAATGTTGGGGACCCTCTTCTTCATATGATTTTGAACCTTACATAAAGGCCACAAAAGAAAGTTTCAGACAGTGGTTACAACAGTTGTTGTTGGTATATAGTAACATAAAAAATGGTGTGATTTATAAATGTTGTATTCTTTGGTGCTAAAGTAACGGGTGATATCTCAGGAGAGACAAAGACGTAACAGTTCCTTTTGCTGAATGGAAACAAGATTTTACCCATGAAAAACCAAATATCACGAAAGAAATTTTAAATGTTCATGTAACTTCAAAAAAAATGTTTGGAAACAACGTTGCAAATATTTCTACTGAACTAAATTCTATTGCCTAATAAAGCATTCCCACCGTGGTCTCGAATAAAAAGATTTGTTTGTTGAAAATAAACATGGCTTACCTTTAGATTAGATGCGGGCAATAATACCTTAAGGAATCATATTGAGGCACTGCCTGAAAATTCTACTTATATTAGTAATATATTCCAAAATTAATTAATTTACTACTGCAAAATAGTCAGAATTTTATCTCAATAATCACGGATCAGTCATTCAATACATGAGAGAGTTTGCTCTCGAATTTCAGTCACCGCTCTTCTTGTTACCTGGAACTTTACATATGCCCAGCACAAATTATTTAACCTTCTTATTTGACCTGTCCAAGATCTACTTAAAAAAAATGGATAGCTTGGAAATCTGACTGTTTCGCCACCTTTCTTTATCGGGATGACAGACGATGTCTCATCTCTTCATAATTACCAGCAACTATTTCCATTTATGTTTCCTACAAATACAATACACTGCATATACCAAAACACTTTTCATTTGTAACCACAGAAATCCCATTTTTCCACTCGGCAATCTCACTTTTTCACTGACCGTTATCATAAAAGAACCTCGAATAAATTGTCCATATTTCTCAAAGAGACTTAGTTTTAATAACAAACATAGAAAAGAGACCGAGACTTAGAGTCTTTCTATGTATAAACCTAAATAAAATCGGCAAACCCAGACTAGGAGAGAAACCCTAAGGGTCTATACCATTAGTTACTTCTGACTTAAATGTTAGCTTTTAACTTACACGTTTGGTTGAGGTATACCAAGATAAATAAATCTGAATAGTTAACCTATCGTAAAAAAATATTGGATGTTTGTTGTTTCCCTGAATATATCTTTTTGTCTTTTCCCTTTTCTTAAAACCAATTCACTAGTTTACAATGTTTCGCTAAATGCAAAAATGATGGTAAAAACTTCCTAATACGTAAGTTTTTTTCAGCAAATATTAATAAGTAATTTAATCACAATATTTTAAAAAGTAATATTTGTTGGAATAAAAAAAAACAAATTCGGGTTGCGTTATAGAGCTTGCGCGTTGCTTAATCGTATAGAGACGGGCGTAGCACAGAGTAAGCTAGTTGGCCAAAACTATTTTTAGTTTGAATCTGCCCAATGTGGCTTGATACGGTAGATTAAAAATTGCAAGTTGTTTATATAAATTAAAATTTGTATTTTTCAGAAAATTAATATAGGGTATTTTAGAAGATTCTAAACAATTTATTCGAATTATTTTAAAAAGTTATACCTACAGATAATATATTGCAGTTTACGCAAGTTAGAATAAGTATTCTAAAAGATTTCTCCTAAATAATGAGCATTTTCTAAATAATACAAGTTACCGTTAAAAAGAAAATAATTATTTTTGGGGCACCTAATAAACTAATAATATTTCAAATCAATTTTAGTACAGTGTCAAAAAGTACATAGGTTAAACCAAACCTTGCAATAAAGAAATGTAGTCAACTCGATTAAATACATAAACCTATATTATCATCAAAATATTTTATGTTTCAAATTAGAGAAATTTTAAAAAGGTAAATGTAATACTATGTAAAAAATATATGAAACCTAAATATGTACAATATTTTAATAACAAACTAATCTACATACTTCTTTTTTTTTCTTCATTTCACAAAATATTGTTATTTTATAAAGAACTTTCACAATAAACTAATTAAAACACTTAAATTAAATGGACAATATCACAACTTGCGGGGTGATTGAAACACATGAATAATAAGCAAAAAAACATAGGAGGTAACCACTCTACTAGGTTTTCCTTCTAAATTATTTAGAGACAGTTACAGTCTGGCAACTGAATGAACCTGGATAGAAAGAATGCGGGCAAAAAACTTCCTTCCGTTTTTCCATATAAGTGGTCCGTTCAAAATATATATTTTTACTGCATCACGAATTCAAATAAAAATAGTAAAAATATATTGATCGGTATCGATAGTATATCAGGGAAGATATCCCAAACTCCGGCCCGTTCAATAAGCAGTCATTGTCAGAGAGAGATAGCCGTGGTCGGCGCGGATGGCGTGGAAAAGACGAAGATAAAAGATCGTTATTCCAGGCTTGGTTTGAATTATGAACGGGCCGGGGTCTGATGTCCGATTTCTGATCAGTGGTTGCACCGAAATAAGAAAAATTAATTACTAATTAATATTTATAATACCGACTTAAGTTTTTGTGTATGTGGGTATTGCCTGTTTTTTTAAATTTTCTTGTGTGTATAATTAGTAATAATCATGGCCATTTGGAGTACTTGGGAAAATACTTGCAATAATGTGGAACTTGTAGAACTTGTGGTTGAAGACTTTTCACAAAGCTATGGAAGAGCACACACAAAAGGTGATAAAAAAAATTAAATATTTACGCCCATTTCCAGAAATTGTTGGAAATATTTTATGGGGGGAGAAGAAACCGTTCCAATTGACGTTAAATAAAAAAAACTTCTTGTTAAACTCTGTTTTATTAATAAGGATTAATTAGTTGTTTTGTTAATTGTACTTGTTAGTTAATTATTTCCGATTGTTTAGTTATTTTATATTGAATGACTCGACTCGCTTCTTGGTGCATTTCTTTATTTTTAATTAATGAATATAATGAGTGAGTATATACATGCAAATTTCATACCTATTTAAATCTTAATACGTATCTTTATTTGGTGACATATTTCTAGGTTTTAATTATTTCTTGAAGCTTATATATTTCTTACAATAATTAAATTTCTTTTTGAATTATGGAAAGAAATATCTTTTTAAAGAGAAAACCTCTTGCTGGCCAGTCCAGAGAAATTATCGCCAATGTTTATAGAGTTTGCGATGAGGGAGCGAGAAGTAATAATTTTAATTTACCTTTAAAAAGGAAAATCGATCGCGTTGCTCTATATACTGGGGTTTCTCAAGACATCGTGAGCAAAATTCACAAAAAAGATGAGGAGAGGCAAAGAGAACGTCTAGGTGAGATGCACTCATCACCACCCAACAAGAAAACCCGTTTGTCTCTCAAAAAGGATTTTGATGATTTTCATTAGGCAAACAATAAACAAGTTTTATTTAAAACTAAAAACTGCGCCTACACTCAGAAAGCTTCTCCTTAAATTGCAAGAAACAACGGATTTTCCTTATAGTCGCGAAACATTAAGGATGTTGTTGAAGGCCAATGGCTTTTTTTTTTCGTAAGTGACAAAATAAACGAAAGATTCTGTTGGAGAGACCCGAAGTTTTACATTGGCGCTATAAATATACAAGGGCAATTCGAAATTATAGGGAGGAAGGTCGTAACACAGTTTACATTGATGAGACATGGGTCGATAATGATTTAACTTTTGGGAAATGTTGGCAAAGCAATGACGCATTTGGAATAGTAAGCAATATTAGGGCAAGTGGTGAGTGTTTGGAATTGATTATATTTAATTTATTTATGATGTGATAACGATCATAATAGTTTATTACTTGTGTTTATGTACTGGGTGTTCAATTAAAAGTGGCTCTCGTCGATACCATGAAAAGTATTTTTCGTTTCTGTTATAGCGGCAATTCTTTGAATTTGAAAATATTTTCCAATGATTTGTCGTGGCCGCTTTCACCAAGAAAGTACAAAAAATTACCGCTACAGAACATAACAGCAAAGGAAATAATTTCGTTTATGTGATATCGCCGATGGCCATTATTGTTGGAACACCCTGTAAAAAGTGGTAAAAGTTTTCTAACAAAATTTATATATATTTTCAATCAAATTTTTACTTTCCTTTGTCAAAAAATATATAAATATATGTGAGAACTCGAAAATATAACAAAAATAATTTATTTGAAATGTAATACCATGTATACTTTTCAATTTCAAAGACATCGATTTCTCTTTCCTCTAATTATACCCGGTGATATATTTATCTTTGAAGATGATTAATCAATAGAGCAAAAAAATAATCGTTTTTTGCCAAAAATACTAACCAGAATCCGAGTGCGCCATCATACACAAGATAGTTCATAGTAATATTCTTTTATGTTTTCCACTCGCGACTGGGTATCAACTTAGTTTATAAACAATTTAATGCAAAAAAATCCTATTTTTTTCGTTTTTGGCTTTTAAAATCGAAACTAATAAAGTAATCTTGATGGTATAACGACATGAATAGTAGAAAATGAACTTAGAAATAATATAATGTCATCGCCGACTTGATCGGATCATTAGAACAGGAGAAAAAGCTGAAAAATCTGAAAAATTAGGCTTTCTCCAAAAATGCATGTCCTTATTTTTTGAAGATGTGGTGGAAGCCTTTGCTGAAATAATAGTCATTTTTAAGTACTTTATGCACACCAAAACCAGGCAAATTAACAAGGAGATAAACAGACAGACAGATCAAAAGAAACTTTTTTTGGGACCTAGGGACGCTAGAATAGGAAGATACGTAAAATATTGATTTTTTCCATGTTTATAAATGTTGTAGTTGACCGCCATTTTGTTTTGCTTTCTTGAAATCGTACCAAAATTTTACAAGTTCATCTCTATACAACAATTATTTCTAGAGCAAAATTTAAAATCAATCTATAAAATGGTCTTTTCGGGCCGAATTATGAAATTATTTATTAAGCCGCCATTTTGTTTCGCCATCTTAAATTCAAACCAACATTTACCAGCTAATTTCCACATAATCTTAATATTTCTTAGTAATAATATTTCACTAGACCGCCATTTTGTTTCGCCTTAATGGATTTTCACCAAAATGTTACCATTTTATCCTCTTATGATCTATGGTTTTTGACCAAATTTTAAAGATAGTGGATAAAGTTTTTGAGCTATGCCGCATACAGATAGACAGACCGACAGACAGAGCGATGGAAATGGGAAAACATGTTTTCCGAGGTCTAGAGACCCAAAAATATAAGAATCTGCAAAAATATCGGTGGGTGATTTTTTTCATGATTACAATCTTCCTTTTTACGAGGGAAGTCCAAAAGTAATATTTATTGATATTATCATTATTATTATTATCATTATTATTATTATTATTGTCATCAATATTAATGAATAATAATCTGATTAAAATAACTTCGCACGCCTATGACACGGGAAGATTTTTGACGAGATTCTCCCTTCAGGCGTTGATAAGGTTCATTCGCTTGTCACACTGTAATTAAGTATTTTGGGATTTTCACTTATGGCCAACCAACACATATATGATCTTACACCGTGCGTTGCCTTAGTCCTACCCTCTCTGACATGTTAGATGTTAGTTATAATTGCGGTATGCGTCAATACGCACGTGAATGTTTCTATCTATAAACTTTCAACCCCCTAGGGCTTAAAATAACGGAGACACCCATTAAACCCCATGTAATTCCGTATTTCGCCATACGCCGTAGACGTCAAAGGGTCAGCTACATATCTAAAGGCCCCTGTATACAGGAATTATGTAATCGATTCTAGTACCCTTGATACTCGATGTTTCTAGTAAATACCAGCGGCACGAAACGGCTATAAAAGTAGCCAACAGGCCCTCGGATCATCAGTATTGGTTTAGCACGAGCAGTAATCAGTATTAGTCAGACAAGCGAAATGCGAAGAATAAGCCAATAGTAACGGCCTCGTATTAGTGTTTTCTTTGTATTGCATAAAGCCAGAAAACGTAGAATCACATCGTACGCGACCGTACAAAAATATCAGTACAGAAACGTGGCTGGCTGTATTAACCCCGCCAATAGTTTTTGATATATCAGTTTACTCCTAAATCTCAGAGAAGTACAATTAACAACTTCACAAAAGTAGCTTATCATAAGTATTTTGGATGTACAAAAAATCATTTGAACAACTGTTACTTTTGCATGACAAATGTGTATGGTTTTTCAAGAAAGAGCAAACATAATATTAAATATCCGGATATTCCCTCAGCAGTAAGACAGGTTCTTTTTGAAAAAGGCGAGCCCCCGGCAAATTGGGAGGAAGATTTAGAAACGTTTGATGATAAGGCAGAATTCGATAATGTATCAGAAAAGGGTAGTTCTTATTTTCCCGAGAGTGGAGAAAAGGCATCACATTTAATCGAACAAACTGAATTAAATGATCTAGTTTGAGATCTCCACTTGTCCAAAGAGCATGCTGAACTATTAGGTTCAAGATTACAATAATGGAATTTACTAGCCACTGGAATCAAAGTTACAATATTTAGGAACCGTAACCAGAAGTTATCCTCCTGTTTTATTATGCAGAATAAAATGTGTGTTTCTGTTAATCCAAATGGGGTTATGGGAAAATTGCACATAACCCGGACGAATGGCGCTTATTTATAGATTCTTCTAAAAAAGTTTAAAAGCAGTTCTGCTTCATAAGAGCAAAAAAAGACTCTATTTCTCTAACACGCAGTTGACATAAGGGAAACATACGAAAGTATGTCACTCATTCTAGATGAACAAAGCTTGATACTTATAAATGGCAGATAAGTGGTGACCTAAAAGTCATAGGGTCAGCCCTTAGGGCTTAAATGTGGATTTTCCAAGTATTGCTGTTTCTTTGTCTTTGGGTCAGTAAAACAACCCAGAGCTATTACCAAGTAAAATAACGACTTTAGAGAGATCAATTTATTCCAGGCCAAGCTAACGTAAAGAATATGCCTCTTGTTGGTCCTAAATGACTTCTGCTGTAGCATGTCTCTTAAAATACGCTTCTTGCACTCCCATTTAAATTTTTCCCCGAAAATTTGGGTGCGGTTAGTGACGAGCAAAGAAAAAAAGTTGCACCAAGATATACTCACTATGGAGAAACTCCTCCAAGCCTGGTGGGATCCAGCAGTGATGGGGGATTATTATTGGTTTCTTATGAGAAAAAGCGACTAGGAATATAAACCGTTTTTTGCACGCATTGGTACATTGGAAACAAACCGGCTGAAAAATTTTCTTCAGATGTTTTTATTGTGTACAAAAATGAAAGGAGTTGTTGAAAAATGCTTTAATCTGCACATATTTATTATTAAAGTGCTTATACAATAAATTTGATTTTAAGAAATCGAGAATATTATGTATGGCTATTAACAAATGAGTTTATTTGCGTTATTTACCTTATAAACGGAAATGTGAAATGTCATATGGTCTTAATATATCCTGGCATAAAGAAAGTCTGAAATATTTTTTTCAAAAATTGAACATTGATAATGCTAGTTGCTCTATATGCCAGTGGGGAAATTTAATTAAGTGCCTAAAGTTAAACCAATTGTAAATCGACGGGCCGTTCCAGTTACATAGTATAGAGTTCATTGCCAGAGACACCTGATCAACGTTTCCAGACGTCTGTTTATTATCAGAAACTACGATAATTGGGGAACTTTACTGATAATAGATAATATAAATCTGAAAATATCTAAACCTACGATAGTTTTTGAACTCGATATATTCAGTGTTCTGTACTAATTATTCATATAACATAGACAGTTGTACTTAAACTAAAATTAAAAAAGAAGTATAAAATAAATACTCGCACAAAAAGTAAGGGTTTTTTCTTATTTGTGCATTTTTATGATCAAAGTGTTTTGATTACGTCTAAACCAGAAAGCGAACCTTTTTATAACTTTAATCGCTCAACGATAATTCTTTATTTTTAAAACACCCAAATCTGTAACTGGTATAATTGATTAGTATTCTGTGTTGATTCTTTACGTGCATATAATTAGATTTTCACCGTAGAAAATGTTTTCAATGTAAAATCTGCATGCCTACCTATTTAAAAATCGAGGCGATTTTTTTTCGGTTTCGTTACTGTGTAACTACACCTATAGATGTGGTAAAACAACATTAAGTTGAAGAAATATTGGGGAAAATAGAGAAACACAATATACTCCTGTTTAGCCCTTTAATTAGTTTTTAGTAAATAAAATTAAGTTTTAAACAATCAAATATAAAAGATTTCAACCAAACCTGTTTCATTCTCAATAGTTCCTAATACAGAATTCCCATTATCTCTTTGAATAGCGCGGCTGATCATTTGGGTAATGAAGCTTTTTGCTTTCTTGCAATATTTTGTGCTTATTTCGATCAGAAATTGTTTTCCAGCATTACCAAGGACCACACGTTTCAAAATAATTTTCAAAAGCCACTGACAAATCACTTGTTTTAAAAACTGTTGTTTGATTAAAAGAAGGAAAAAAACATTTCACTATGTAGTGTAACAAAATAAACATTTTAAATTCACTTTACCTACTTATATTTTATCCTTATATTGTTATACCGAAAGCCTTACGTTAAAGAAGAAAAATGTTGTTATTTTTATTTAACACCCGAAAATACCATCAAAAATTATATTTGCCGTTGTTATTAGAAAATAAGCTGTATTATTTTGTTCAAAATTACTTCAGATAACAGATAAATAGCTGCTTTTTTAAACCAAAGGTTAAGTCGATATATATTCTATAGTCTAATGGGCCTTGTTTGTATTATTTGATCTTAATTCTTTTAAAAAATAATTTAATAAAATCTTGCACCTATATTCCCCTTTAACCCAATAATATAGAAAGAGATGGAGAGCCAAGACAGCGGGTTGTATTTGACTTACTCGTTCTCATTAAGTCTCTACTAATTTGTCAACTTTGTAGGTGTGATGTAATAAAATAACTGTTGTATGTAGTGAATGTGTTTTAACTTTTAGTGTTTTTATATCTATTTATGTAGCTGTAAACTTCTCAAACAAGGTAGTATTTGTAAATAATTTTAAAACCTTTCTTTTTATATTTACGTGATCCTTTATCACTTACAGATACTGTAATTGCACCTAAACGTGTCGGGTAGGTTTCAATAAAGTACTACTTGTAAAGTACTGGACGTTTCTTTTCTTTCGTAAAATGTAATTTTTTCACCTCACAAAAAGTATTGCATGATTGTTCTTTTAAGATGTTGAAAAAGAACTTCTGCGTATATCATCAGTCCTTATTTGTTCAGTATATTGCAACAAGAACACTTTCTCATAAAATAAGTAAGGATAAATATAAAAATAGGCGGGTTCGAGCGTCGAGTTTGTGATGTTGGATATATTTCAATAATCCGTTGCAGTATTTTTTACCATATATACTAGAACTTACCATTTTACCTGCAGTAACATTCCTAATAAAGAAAAACACAAAAACAAATATCTTTTGTTCTGAGTAATTTTGTTCTGAGTAATTTAACTTGCCTCTCATATTTTAAAAAAAAATCAGTAGCGTGTCATTTCTTTCTTTAAATAATCGAGAAGCTTATGCATCATGTGAGTGAAACTGAAAGAAATAACTAATATCTTCGAAATCTAACTTTTAGAGAACTGAGTTGATGCTTTTTTTAAACACTAATCCCTGTATCTCGACAACTAAGAAGACTAATGCTTATCTTATTATTTTCTCTTAAAATAAAGTAAAGATTTATGCCTTTTCCTTTATCTGCAACATTTATATTAGGAATTTAAATGTTCTCAGTAATAAACCAGATTAAATTTAAAATTTTCAATTTGTGTTTAAGTAAATAACTAAAATGTCGTCCAATGAATTAGTGCGTTCTAAAATATGTATAAGAACTTGTAAAAATGTAAATAAATTAAATGTTGTGAAATTGCAGAAAAAAAAATGTCGAATAGAGGTAAGAAAGAGGATTAGCAGCTCTCTTAAAAGATTTGATTTTTAAGGACAACCTCACTTTTTTCATTTACTGCGCTCCCGATTTTACCAACTTTTAAAAACAAAATAATTCACACTACTCCACATATTTTTCATGAAGTGTGAAAAGTTTAGAGAACTTTTACTGCACTTGAAACTTGAAAACTTTGAAACATAATTGAACGTACGGTCGTATTGGTTATTTGAAATTACTGGAATTTAAGCTATTTGGATTCAAGTAACTTATTTACCTTACATTTATTACTACATTTGTATATAAAGAAAATTTTATTACTAGCATGACAGATATTTGAACATTACTAAAATACTACTTGTCAATTTTATTATATTATTACGCGTAATAGTACACTGCAGGTATAAAAAGTTTGGAAAGTAGAAGTTTCCACATAAGCGGACTTGACATGCTATACATTATACTGTTTATACAATAGAATTTGAAGCCTACACACCAATTCATCAATCACTCGCTATTTTTTTACTGGTAAGTTAACTTTCGTTTCTGAGAGTTTAAAATTGAAAAACAATAAAGAAACAAACAGAAGCCAAACAATCAAAAGCCATATTCGTCTCGATCCAGATTTTCGCGATATTTGTTAGCTGCTTGAATTGAATCATAAAAAATAAAATTAAATACGTTTATTATTTTCCAAAACTTTACATAAAGAAGTACATCTTTTATATTACAATATCACTGCATATATCTGGAGAATGACCAGATACATAAACATACAACATTTTTTAAGAAAAATTACATATGTTCTTAAGTTTAGTCCTAACACTGGAACCTGTGGTGGAAGATAGATCAAAATACAAGAGTTCTAACCACACTACACCACAACTTGTTACGTTCTGGACGCGCGTTTCGCTAACCAAGTTAGCATGATCAGCAGATGATATAAACTAAAGTAACTTATCCTAACCGAGACTATTTATAGGTAAATGTGGTCACACTTGGTTGCACCCGACTGCACCGTTGTCAAGTAAACAATAGAGGGGACTATAGGGAATAGGCCCTCTGTCTTTATTTAGTGCTTTCTTACCACATTTAACTATTTCTATACTCTCAAATGCATCCAATAATCTATTATTAGATACATTTTTAATCAACTTAAGATTATTTATTCCTATTCGGTGATTGTTTTCCAAAGCATGTTGGGCAACGCTTGACTTTTCTGTTCTTCCGTATCTTAAATGTGCCATGTGTTCTTTAAAACGAATGTTTATGGAGCGTTTAGTTTGCCCAACATATTTTAGATCACAATCATTACAGCTAATTTCATAGATGCCACTCCTCTCCCTCAAGTCGACTTTGTCTTTGGGGTTCCCAAGGAGATTTTTTAAACTATTCTCCGTTTTGTAGGCTACTCTAAAACCTACGTTTTTAAATACTTTTTCTAGACCTCTCGTATATCTGGGATCATATGGGATTACTATGAATTTATTGGAAGCCTCAGGTATTTGAAGAGTAGTGGCATCTTTTAACATTTTCTTATGCTTATGTCTATTTACTAGTTTATGTACAAAATTATCATTATATCCATTACTTTTAGCTATATTTTTAATCCGATTCATTTCATTGTTAAAACGTTCTTTACTTAGTGGAAAATTGACTAATCTGTGAGTTAAGAAATGGAATGCTGCCATTTTGTGTTGACGGCAATGAAATGAGTCGGATGTTATATATCTATCAGTATTAGTAAATTTCCTATAAATATCAAATTCTAATTTATCGTTATTTCTAATAACTAACGTGTCGAGAAAAGGTAATTGCCCATTGTTCTCCTTTTCGTACGTAAAATTAATGGAAGGATATTTATTGTTTAATGTTTCTAAGAAAGTGTCCAAATTTTCTGTTTTAGTATCACAAATAGCAAATATATCGTCTACGTATCTATACCACACCCTTGGGAAATACTTGAGTTCTTTTTTGAATTGGGTTTCTAATCTGCCCATAAACAAATTTGCAAGGAACGGAGATAAGCAATTGCCCATCGCAGTTCCTTCTAGTTGTTTATAATATTTATTGTTGTACTGAAAAAAATTTTGATTCATACATAATTTTGTGAGAAGTAAATACTCATCAATAATTTCTTTCTTCAAATTATTGATTTCAAGTAGTTCCTTCTTAAGTTTAGACCATTTACATTTTCCCAAAACCTCAGTTTTCTTAGAAAAATACACGAGTTTTTTGGAAATCAAATAAATGCACATTATAAAAGTCTACACAGATGTTATACTCACCGCTTTGCATTGCCAAAAAGATAGTGTTTTGTAAGGCAGTTTAAAAAAATTATTTCCAGCCTTCCTATATGTCGGCCAACTATTTGTTTTCTACGCCGTGTTTTATTTTTTGGGATATAAGGCTAAAAACAGCATATTAACAAAGCTTACAGAAATCGTTTTTGTTTGCGACGCTTTCAGCCGATTTATATTTATATTCTATAAGTTTTTAGTAGCTTAAATTAAATTCAATTACCCCAATATAGCTTTAACAATAAAGCCACTAAGAGGCTTAATTAACACAGTTTACTAAGTTTCTTAGCTAGGGGCGTTTTGGCGAAGAGTTAATTAGTTTGTTTGAATAAAATTCAGTATTTTTAGCTAATTAGTAAAGCTGACATAATTATTTATTAAAATATCCATTCTGCTACAATTAGACTGAAAAGTGTATATATATATATATATATATATATATATATATATATATATATATATATATATATATATAGAAAAACGGCCTACAAGAAATTGCTTTCTAATGTCACAGGACTCACAGCATACCCTCTTGCGATTTCTGGGCCTCTTTACCCTCATCAGGCAGGCTTGTATTCAGGGAGATTTCAAATACTGAGAGATTATCAACGGGATACAATAAAAAAACGAGAACGTCTTTCAAATCAGAAAAATTCTACCGGCTAATCATAACACTTGGCGCCACCTATTGGGGCTCCGGAGAATTCCGGCTGCAACCCATAGGATTTGGCGAACGCATGTAATAAGCATGGGTAAAACTCAAAAACAAATAAAAATGTGCTTTCACACACCTTTATTCAGATTTCCTGGCCATAAAAGGATATATGTAGAAAAGCAAAAATATTTCATTTTTGCAAGAAAGCGGCGTACAAGAAGAAATTGCTTTTGATTATGTCACAGGATACCCTCCTGCGATCGATTTCTGGGCCTCTACCCTCATTATATATATATAAATATATATTGCGGTTTTGCTCCTGTTAGTGACTCTGGTATTGTTTTGTGTATTCATTTTGGCACTAGTTGTACTCGTCTTTCAACTAGTTGACTGTACTGATGAAGACCTTAAGTCAGAAACGCGTGTCTATGGTTAGCCAAATTCCATTGCTTTAACGGTCATCCCAAAGAATCCATTTTCTGCTATATACTAGTTCCAACCGCGTTATATATTTTCTACTTTTGATTTACTACTCTTGGGTTATGAGTTTCGCCACAGGTGGCTATATGCTGCTCCGTGGTAAATAGAGTATCAGGTCCGGCGAAGATTTCGGATGTTCTCTTGGTAATCACAAATGTCGGTTTTGCTCCTGTTGGTGACTCTGGTATTGTTTTGTGTATTCATTTTGGCACTAGTTGTACTCGTCTTTCAACTAGTTGACTGTACTGATGAGGACCTTAAGTCAGAAACACGTGTCTATGGATAGCCAAATTCCATTGCTTTAGCGGTCATCCCAAAGAATCCATTTTCTGCTATATACTAGTTCCAACCGCGTTATATATTTTCTACTTTTGATTTATATATATACATATATATATATATATATATATATATATATATATATATATATATATATATATATATATATATATATATATATATATATATATATATATATATATATATATATATATATATATATATATATATATATATATATATATATATATATATATATATATATATATATATATATATATATATATATATATATATATATATATATGTATATGTATATGTTGATTCTTAGTGCTTCACGGATGGAAAAATACAATGTGTTTTCATTCCGGGTGTACATCCGTTCACTACTGTCTTTCCGAAAAGAACAGTTTTGCTGACGTTTCGCCAAAATCACATTTGGCATTTTCGAAGCTTTCTTTCTAGCGTCCGAATAAAGACTGAATAGACCGAATAGAACTGAGACAGTCTTCGAACATTCCAAATGTGATTTTGGTGAAACGTCAGCACAACTGTTCTTTTCAGAACGACAGTAGTGAACGGATGTATACCCGGAATGAAAACACATATATATATATATATATATATATATATATATATATATATATATATATATATATAGCTAGCCTAAATTAGGAGTCTAAAACAGTGGCGGCTGCTCCATAAGGCCGCGTGGCCGCGCGCCTCTCCTGAACAATGTTAACATAACATACAATTGCAATTTTTAAAAATTTGATATTAATATAAGATTATGGTAATTTTTTTACCTCAATAGACATCAGTTTCAATTTCTAATTACTCGACCTTGTTGACTCGTGAGAATTCTCAAACATAGGTTTCAAGCGCAGCCTCTACAACCGGTATTACTAGCTCCGTCGGCATCACGAAGAACAGCATACGAAGTAACCCGAATATATCGTTCGGTTCGCTGTCTTTCCGGCGCGGATTTCTCGGACCGGGACCTCTTTTTTTGATTTAGTTAATGGATGGAATATGGATGTCTTTGACGTTAAGCCGCGCATGATTGTCGGTCGCGTCATATGAAAATCCGATATCGAGAGTGTGTTTGGTTTCTGGTCGATAGTTTTTTATTTTATAAACTGTGTATGTCTAACTATAATAATTAAAGGTGTATCAATATGAATGCTGAACACAATCTTTTACAAAAAACGACTCATTAGAGGATAAGTAAAAATTTAAAGAGCTTGGCAGGCCTTTGCCTGATCTATATTTAACACAAGTTTGTGAACGAAAGGCCGAAAGCAGGTCTTTTAAGCTCCGGTTTTCGAAACAGACTTGTGAAACAAATAACTGGATATGTGGATGTGAAATAAAAAATTTATTATATACTGTTTCCTGTGTTTGCTGTTTTATAAAGCTGACTCTAGAATGGATCTAAACTGGGCAAGGCAAGGAATAAACGATTTACACCATCTTCCTGAAAAAATGAGGAAGCATGAGTCATCTCGCCACTATATTGTCTCTTGCACAGCTTTTGCTATTATTATATTCTAGACAACAAGCTACAAGTGTGTAGGGAAGAAATTTCTAACCACTAAGATTTTTTATCCACCGATGCCGCGATGTATCAAATTATTCAAATTTTATTTTTATCAAATGTTTATAATACTAAGATATTTTTATAAAAGATCAATCCGTGAACATTCTTGGGGATTTATAACGGCTAAAGATAAAACAGCAACCGGGTTAAAAACTTGCATTGAAAATGAAATTGACCCCCTAGTTTTAAAGACTGCTTCAAAAATTTAGTGTACGGAATTAACAATTTGGAGGAAAAAGTTATGGAAAAATGTCTTTCCATGAAGGACAATTTTAAAAATTAACGTTATATGTGTATATATTTTTATTGCTCGGTTTATTGCTTTTGCCTCCTTAGACAGTAAGATAGTTACTGGTAAAATGACTTTTATTGACTATAAAAAATATTCATATTCCTGCCATTTGAAGTTCATTTTGGAGCATATTTTAATTTTAAAAATATGTTATATGTGTGTATATATTATGTTCGTTTTTTTTTTACCTCATAGACAGTACATAATGAAGTGACTTTAATTTACATTATAAAACTATTCTTGTTCCTGTCCTTGTCAAGATTGAAGCTAATTTTAAGGTAGGTGAGCTAGTGAGTACTCCTCGTGAGCTTATATTTATAACATTATACCAGTTTTTATAATATTGCGCGGGGCGCACTCGACGTCAAACCCCACAAACCGCCACTGGTCTAAACTTGTACTAATGTTTGTAGCATGGCCAACGAAGCAAAATAAAACAAATGGGGGGTTTTAATTTAAAAAATATATAGATGCGCCACTTCCGGTTAAATTGGAAGAGAACCAAACTTGGTTTAAAAGTTGGCAAATAGTGTGGCATAAAATATCACAAATTTTGATTTGATTTTGGTATGAACAAAAAAAAGAGGGGTGCGTGGTCACTAAAAAAATTATATAATTATTATTATATATTAATTTATAAGGTTTTAATATTTTTAAAATAAATGAATTTCAAAACAGAAGTAATAAAAGGAAAAAAAACTAATTAACGCAATAAATAGGTATTACTTGAGGTATTAGACTGTATGTCTAGAGGAATGAATTAAAAAGAAACAAATATCAGATACCTAATAATCCGACAGTAGTTTAACGCTGACTTCAGGAAGTCGAATTTTTAATACTTTTTAAAAATATAGAAAATTTACCCAATTAGTACTACTATTTTTAAATTCAAGTCTTTTTCCCATTCTACATCTAATGTAACCATTATTTGGGTTACAATTTTTGTACCAAACTAAAAGGGAAAAGTGCCCCGAAAAAATCTGAAATGGCTCCTCTGCATTCTGCGGACCTAGTGCTGACTTATTCTAATACCTTGACATTTGTAAACAAATCGTTTCGTAGCTGAAGCTTTGCAGTGCCAGTTTATTAGATTATGTTGGGAGTCTGGTAAAGTATCCCGCGGAAAGTAAATAAACAACGGCTAAAATCAAGGTAGATTTAATAAAATCATCTTTCACCTTACCTGTTGGTTATCACTCAAAATAGATAGGCCTCTCAGTCTTGATCATCCATATATATCTGACTATTTTCGAATAGATCCGGCTTGCGGTTCCGCTTGAATCTTGTTGATGTCAATGATACAGCAGATCCCACAATAAGGGCTGAGTACAAAAGGCTATTAGAAGGCTATGGTCTACCAGGTTCGGTTAAAGGCCGGTCTCCACTGTATTCGAATATGCTGAGAGTATAACCATAAATCCAATAAACAGAAAATAAATTCCCAATATCAGAAATTTATTAGCCTGTTAGAAATATATTCTGAAATCTGCCTATTAAGCTTATGCTTAATTCCATTGTTCCAAATCAACCTTAATAACCTAGAAAAGTCTGTTTTACAAATATGTAATGTTTTCTTTTTATAATTAAAATCAAATGTTTATAACTCTTTTAAACTAAAATAATTTCTTAGAAATACCTAAACTAAAGTAACTAAAAAACAGTGCACTTTATATTCCTTTTTATTTTTTTTAATTTTTATTTATTATTTTTTGGTTTTTAGCAATTTTTATTTTCTGGTATTTTTCTTTCTGCGCATGCGTCCTGCAATTTAGCGAGTTTTTTTGTACGAAAGTACTCTGGAATGTTCTATAACATAAAGAAAAACCCAATTAAAAAAATCGCGGACGTACACAAATACACATACATATATAAGTACGTACATACAGGTCAAAACCAAAACCTCCTCTTTTTTGAAGTCGGTTAGTAAAACAAGTCGTGTTAATTTTAATTTTCTTTTATTACTTCCCTAATAAAAGGGAAGCATTATAATCGTGAAAAAATCACAAAATGGCGGCCTAGTGAAATGTTTAAAAAAATATTATTAAAAAACTACTTATCCAATTGATCTCAAGTTTTGCACAAACATCAAGTATTATGTTGCAATCACCTGGTAACATTTTGGTGGGAATCCAAGATAGCGGAACAAAAAGCCAGCTTAATAACATATTTAAAAATTCAGCCTGAAAAAAACTGCTTAATTGATTAATTTCAAATTGTGTGCCTTAACTAATTTTGTATAGGGATTAACTAGTAAAATTGTGGTACTAATTTAAGATACATATCTTCACGTTTTAGCGTACCTAGATGCCAAAAAATGTTTATAGCTTAAAGACTACTTAGCCGATTGACTTTAAATTTTGATCAAAAATTAAAGGTCATATCATGATGACCTGGTAATATTTTGGTAAAAATCCATTGTGGCGAGACAGAATGGCGGCCTAGTAAAAAGTTAAAAAAAATATTATTAAAAAACTAGTTATCCGATTTATCTCAAACATCAAAGTATTATGATGGAATCATCTAGTAAAACTTTGGTATGAATCCAAGATGGCGAAACAAAATGGCAGCTTAATAAAATATATAAAAATTCAGCCTGAAAAAACTAATTAATGAATTGATTTCAAATTGTGTACCATAACTGATTGTGGTATAGGGATCAATAAGTAAAATTGTGGTACTAATTCAATACGGCCAAACAAAATGACGACCAAATAAAATATTTATAATGGTGAAAAAATCGCCCTCTCAGATTATCTTCATGTTGAAGCATCCCTACATGCTAAAAAATATTTTTTATCAATTCCGTTGGCCCGTCTGTCGCTCTGTCTGTCTGTCTGTCAGTCCGCGATATAGCCTAAAAACTACTTACCTGATTGACTCCAAATTTTGATAAAAAATTAAGGGTCCTATGGGCTTGATCTGGTAATAATTTGGTAAAAATCCAACATAGCGAAACAAAATGGCGGCCTAGTGAAATATTTAAAAAAAGATATTATTAAAAAGTTGCTTTTCCAATTTATCTCAAATTTTGCACAAATATCAAGTATTATCTTGGAATCAGCTGATAAAATTTTGATACGAATCCACGATGGCGGAACCAGCTGGCGGCTTAATAAAACATTTAAAAATTTAGCCTGAAAAACTACTTAATGGATTGATTTCAAATTGTGTGCCGTAACTAATTGTAGTATAGGGATCAATTAGTAAAACTGTGTTACTAATTCAAGATGGAGGAATAAAATGGCTGCCAAATAAAATGTTTGTAATCGTGAAAAAAATGTTTACATATCGTCACGTTTCAGCATCCCTAGATGCCAAAAAATATGTTTTATTAATTCAGTCTGTTGTACTTACGAGATTGACTTCAAATTTTAGTCAAAAATTGAGGGTCATATGGTATGACCTGCTAATATTTTGATAAGAATCCAATATAGCGTAACAATGTTAAAAAATTATTACTCAAAAACGTATTATCTAATTTACCTTAAATTTTGCACAAAAATCAAGTATTACATTGGAATGAACTGGTAACATTTTGATAAGAATCCAAGATAGCAAAACAAAATAGCGGCCTAATAAAATATTTAAAACATTAGCCTGAAAATACTACTTTTTAAATTAATTTGCAAGAATTAAGTGTGATAAGAGATAAACTGGGAAAGTTATCTCACGAATTTAAGATGGCGAAACAAAATGGCAGACAAATGAAATTTAAAAAAAATCAACATAAAGAAAATCTTGTTCAATTGACTTTATATCTTGCAGAAAAATGAAATGTGAAAATGGGATAAACAGGTACGAATTCAACAAAATGGCGGTATGTTTGAATGTGAAAACTTATTGAATTTATTTAAAATTATGCTCAAAAGTGTGGCGTAGGTAGAAAGAAACTGGTAGAATATTGATAGGAATCCAATATGATGGAACAAAATGGCGCCCAATAAAAATGTTTGTAAATACTGTATATGTAACACATATATACTGTGACGATGTACTAAACTAAATTGGGTCACACTTCACCATTCCTAACAAATGGAAAAAAATCATAACGACGGAAGTTCCGGGGAAAGGAAATGTACCGAATAAAAAAAAGTCTCATTACGGATAAGGGCCAACACCATTTTTTAAACAGTTCAATCGGCCGCCATTTTATTCTCCCATATTGAATCCGTTATTACCCATTTATTTCTATATCTCACTTGATGTTTGTGCAAAACTAGTTATTTATTTACTAGTTTTTTTTTACTAATTAAAAAAATATATAATAATCGACCATTTTGTTCCTCCATACCATATCCCTACCAAATATTTACCACTTCATTCATGTGTCACATTTACTTTTAGTACTACATTTCAAATCAATTTGAATAAATAGTTTTTATACTCAGTTTTAAAAACATTTTATTATGCGGCCAAATTGAATTCGTGCCTAAAGTTTACTGCTTTATCTTCTTATCAACTAAATTTTTGCGCAAAATAAGAGGAAGAAGTCAGTTGGATAAAATTTTTTTACACTGGGACCCTAAAACGTCTAGACCTGTGAAAACCTAGAAAGGTAATTTTTCACGATTAGAATACTTCCTTATACTTAGAAAGAAAAAATCTCAAATAAAATAAGAGAGTTCGAAATACCTGCTTACGAAAATTTAGACTAAAGAAACTAGGACAAAATTACTAATATTAAATTTAACAACTTATCTCAATGCTTTACTCCAACACAACTCTCGCTATTCTAATAAGTAAACTGTATTTACTGTGTTCCGATAGAGGACTAAAATATCACACAATTGGTATTTCAATATGAATACCTAAATTACGGGCGTGTTACCGCCCACCAAACTTATAAATATTATTATTTTATTGAATATTTAGGGGTGTATATTCCGCAAAATATTTAAGTAAGCATATAGGGTTTAAGTTTGCCATTTATAGAAATTCATTTTCCTTGCACAGAGAATAAGAGAAATCCTGTTTGAGAATAGGGGTATTTTTTATTCAGGGTTGTCGAAGTTCTTACTTTTTGCCTATAAAGTATTTAGACGGAATGATTTTGTTTCAGGATTTTCTATTTTTAGTGTAGTTTTGGATTTGTTTTATCTTGGGTTTGTTCTCCCGTCGGAAGTTTTCGGAGTTATTATTGGGGAGCAGCCCCTATCTGTCTGAGGTGTTTATCGATATAATGCGTATAATGTTGCTCTCCTCCGAGAGTAATCAATAGGAGACTGTAGTAATATGACTGGCACTAACTACAAGTCAGCTTTCTCCTAACTTATTTACAGCTTTCAATATTATATATATTGTTAAGACCCTAAAACCACAAACCAAGTATACCAGAGTATTTTAATGGTGAGTTAAGATCGGTTTCCTGTTATGTAGACCGTAACTTGTGTCCTGTATGTCCATTGAAGTTTTTAGTATATTTAAAAATTTCAATAGGTTCTCTAACTTTTCGTTTTTAGCATCCTGAAACCAGTTTCTTTCACATTTATAATATGACCAGTGGTATGTTGATGTTCAGATACAGCAAGTTGAACATTTTTTTCTTTTTAATATATCGTTCATGTATCTTAAGTCTAGTGGATATTGCGCGTCCTCTTTCTTCTACATGCACGTCTCTACAGAAGCAAGGAATTTTATGTACTCCTTCTGTTCGAAAAGGTACACCATCTTTTGGGGACCGCAAGCATTGTCAAATTTTCTTATGAGTAGTGAAGATATACCTATGTTGAACCGCCGAAGTTATCGTGTTATTTTGTCCGTAGTGCCATGCATGCAGAGAAGAACTACCTAATGTTTGCTCAGTATCGTTCTGCTTTCGCAAAGTTGGATTACTATATCTTTCAATTAAACACGTAATATTTTTAGTGCAATAGCCATTCCCTCTCAGAGTTTCGGTCAGTTTTGCTATTTCCGAAGTTAATTAGAAATTGAAATGGCTCTGAAATTGCATTTAAATATCTATTTATATGTCGGTTTTCTATAGACAGAATGTCCATTTCCATCCTTTGAACAAATACATCTAGAAAGAGAATGATTTCATTCAATTCAATTTCCTTTGTGAATTTAATATTACAGTGTTGTTGATTAAGATGGTCCAGAAATATCCAGATTTTACTTGTCCATGAAGCCAATCTATGTGTTAATTAAAGCAATATCCTCAAAAGCCTTCATAAATATATTCGCTACCACAGGTCATGGCTACCCCTTAGGTTTGTTCATAAAAAAATTCCTTGAAAAATGAAATAAGTAAATATAAGGTTCCACAGATTATTATGTTTCAATATGTCTGATATAATGGAAATTGAGTCGTTAACAGAAAGATTTATGTATAGTGATTCTACATCGAAAATGACCAAAGTTGCTTTAAGTTTTCCCACGAAATCTGCTGAGTTTTTTATGTAAGAATGTTTACTTAATGTGTATGTGGGCAAGTATGTTGCACTGCTATTTGTTCGAAGTGGTATATTGTTCTTTTGTATCTTGGGAATACCGAAGTTCGAAGTGGTACATTGTTCTTGAGGGGAGCTTGGAGCTGTTTGGCTTTAATGATTTCTTCTCCGCTGGTGGTAGGCTGGATGCGTTAATCAGATTGGTAATGCGTTATTCTATTTTACTTGCAGGGTCTGCCTGCATAATATTTATAGGTGTAACTCAACTTTTGGGTTACCTTTTCCACGTATTCCTTTCTATCTATGGCAATGGTAGTGTTGCCTTTATCTGCTAGAAGAACCAGGATGTCTGTGTTTGCACTGAAGATGCCTCATGCAATCGAAAGCGAACAGTGACATTTTCTAATTCCAAGAACTATGATTTCTTAGTTGACGGAAGCCGTGAGTGGTTCTATGTAAGAATTATTATTATTTGTTTAAATATAAAATTAAATTTATTTTATTAAAAAATATATTTGTATTAATTATAATTTCTTTTTAATTATTTTAAAAGAAGCTTTTGGCTTTTCTTTTGAATATAACGGCTTTTTATTTACATTTAATAGAAATAAATATTTTAAACACAAAAAAAAACCAAATTTTGTTAAATCATTATCATTAAGAAATTCGATTGAGATTAGAATTTTTTATTTAAAAAATAATTTCTAGTGACACTTTAGAGAGAGTGAAAAAAATTAAATTTCAAAAGTAGAACATTCAATTGGGCAGGTTTGCATGAAAACTACAGACCACTCAATTTTCAAATTGAGTTGCAGTTTTTAACCGTTTTATTAGATATATGCCTATTATTAGTTATGATATGTCTATTATTAGATACAACTACAAATATTTTTCACAAATTGTTATCAAAATTTATTATTTTCGAGTAAAATAATGAAGATAAATCAAAATTGTAATGTGGTTTTTCATGATTTGTATATGATTGGTTAGGTTAGGTTAGGATTAGGTTAGGTTAGATACGTCTAAGCCAGCTTAGTTTTCTCGCAATTTGAAAACGAAGATATTGGATTTTTTTTCAATCAATTCAATTATTAAAAAGAATTTTTTTTAATTTTCAAAAGCGCTATTTTTCTACATACATTGAAAAATATTACTTTCGGTCTATGTGCAATGCAAAAATTCCGGATTCCCTTTTTTTGTGATCCCACTAATCCCACTAATATGTTTGTACAAAAAAAAGGGGGAGAAGAGAATATTTTTGTTTCTCCCGTCTGTAGAAATATTTATTATCCTTCTGCAGCGGCCAGGAGTGTAACTTGCGTAGGGTCTCTTGGGTGGAGTGCTGTGGGGAACTCGTTGTAATATAATCTTACTAAGACTACGTTTTTTAAACATATACTTTTTAGTAACTTAAATTTTTTGAACTCCAAACTTCGACAGGCTGTTTTAAAAATAACAAGCGGATTTTATTACCTTGGTTGCTTCTTCAAATCTTAATAACATCAGATGCCTGGATATAAGTTTTTATCCTTTTAAAAAATTTAAAACCATCTTATATATTGAAACATTAGAAAGATTCTGTCTTCTTACCCTTTACCTAATTTTATATATGTCCTAAACTGAAAACATGATATTCATTTTTTAAGAATTTAAGATTTTTCTATCTGAAATATATTTAGGAGAGACCCAAAGATCGATATATAAGAAAAACAGTTTTTCAAATTTACTTGCTCTGATATAAATAAAAAAAACGTTTTTTTTACAACCTATTTATAACTTAGTTTCTATATACTACATTTAACTAAAGCTTACTAATTTTAGAGTTGAGTGAGTCTGATAAAAATCGTAACGCCTAAATATAGCCAACTAAAATCCGTAATAAATACACGAAATCTCGAACAATTTAAAACACAACAGACAAAGTTTTAGGAAGTATTATCTATAGGCGAAACTTCTACAAAATGTTCTTTTGTCTGCTTTTCTCAAGCCTTAATGAATTTTGTACGTAAAACGGTCGTCTCATCATCGGGCGAGATAAAAGTTTTGGCCAGAAAACATTTGTGTATATTGGATCGTCTCAACTCTTGATAAAGTTTGAAATACTGCCGTTAAGTTTGTTGTGTTTCTTTGTACTTGTCCCGGAAAACTAAACATGAAATAGAAAATTATTCATTTATGTATGTATATATATATATATATATATATATATATATATATATATATATATATATATATATATATATATATGTATATATATATATATATATATATATATATATATATATATATATATATATATATATATATATATATATATATATATATATATATATATATATATATATATATATATATATATATATATATATATATATATATATATTAGGATACAAGGATTTAACATCTAGGCTTACTGTGATGTCGTCTTTATCAAGAAAGGCGTCCCGTATAATTCGGGTTAAATGCTCTGAATTGCTTACATCAGTCAGCTTTTTCCACAGTCGGTTGATTACTATTCGCAAGGTATTTTTCTAGTTTTTGTAAAGGCAAATTAACAGCACTAACAATAAGTCTGATGAGCACCTCTGGTTTGTCTATTTTCGGTAAACCGTAGAGTTTAGGGCATCTGCTGGACTTTTCTCGTGGTATGATTTTTTGTTGTATTCCTATGTCTATTGGTGAACTTTTTATCTTATTTTTGTTGTTTTTTCTAGGTACGTCGTCGGGTCTATAGAAACCGGCTTATAAGAATTGTCTTATAGGATGTCCTGTTTACAGTTGCATTTCCATTGTCTGTTGGAAGAATTGTGATGTCTTTATTTCTGCAAAGGTTTCTTAGGGCCCTCTGTTCAGAAACATTTAGATTTGGTTCAGGTGGCTTGCTTGATCTTAGAATTCTTGACACTTCCTGTCGAATTTCCTCTGCTTTCGTTTCTTCAGAGGAGTCAAGGGCAGCTTCAACTCCAGCATTTATTTCTTCTTTAGGGATTTCCTTAGGGGTAACTACAAAATTAAAATCTTTACTTAGTATAGATTTTTCATTTTCAGGGAGATTGTAGCACGATATATTGTGAACCACTCTATCGGCGTCTAATGACCAGATTTGTTATTGACTTGACTTCTTTAGTAGATTGTCATATTTCTTCGAAAGTTTATCAGTCTTAATTCTTTTGTTTGATTCTGTCCGCCAAAAAGACAAAGTTTCTATACGGTTCCACAATAAAGGATGTTAGTTTAAGGTGTAATTTTAAAAGCTCTTACTCTACCTCGGCTAGTTGTTTTCTAGTTCGATGGATTTCTTCCCTTAATAAAGCTATACTGACATTTTGGAGGATGTTATTAGTTTTTCTCGTTTTAGTACGGTAGGACAACCGTGTAAAAGTAGGAAGTAAATCGCTATCACGACACTTAATTAGGAAGGTCCAATCACATAAAAGATTAGTTTTCTTACGTCTTATTTTCTCGTACATCCTGATTGTCTTGAAAGTCTCCTCCCCGTAGAGGTGTATAGTGCTGATTCGTAGTTCTATATAAAGAGCTATATAGAAAGCTATTAATGCAATAAGTAATCTTACCATATGTAAAAGGCACAACTGACAGAATCGGAAGAATTCTTAGGAAACACAACATACAAACAATACACAAGCCTCAAACAACTATAGGTAAACTACTTGGAAACCCAAAAGAAAAAATCAATTTGGCAAACCAAGGAGTATACAGCATTTCGTGCCAGGACTGTGAAAAGATGTACGTGGGGCAAACTAACAGGCGAATATCAGCAAGAATAGAAGAGCATAAACTCCGAATCAGAAACAAACAAACAACCTCAGCTTTATTCCTACATCATCAGGAAACCGGTCATAAAATAAATTTCGATGTGTGAAGGGGGATTGCCAATATAGAACATTATAAGACCAAAATAATCCGAGAAGCCATGGAAATTGAAAAACAAGGTCATTTGAATAAAAGGGACGAATCATTAAAACTACCAACAGTATGGAAGACAATAATCGGCAAATCTAAATTCGCAAAATCTCAAGCGCAATTAGCACAACAACAACAGCACCATCCAGAAAACATAAATAACGACCAACGGCCGCGCAGATATAACCTTAGGCCCCGGGTGGGGGAATAAAAGGAAGCGTCGCAGTCACCAACACTTTAGTCTCTATTCGGACGCGGGAAAGAAGGTCTTGAAAATGTCAAATGTGATTTGGGCGAAACGTCAGCAAAACTGTTCTTTTCAGAACGGCAGTACACCCGGAATGAAAACATATTATATATATATATATATATATATATATATATATATATATATATATATATATATATATATATATATATATATATATATATTATTATATATATATATATCATTCATTGGAAAAATAATTTTGATACTGATATTAAACAATTATTTAGATCTTTTGTGTGTTAACCCTTAATGACTTCTCGCTTATATTTTGCCATTTTATCCCTATGTCACACTTGATTTTTGTGCAATATTTGATGTAAAGAAGATTATTAATTTTTTAATAATAATTTTCTTAATAATTTATTAGACCGTCATTTTGTTCCTCTATGTTGGATTTTTACCGAAATGTGACCATGTCATTTTCATATGACCTTTGAAAGGTTAATCAGAGAAGTAATTTTGTGTGACGCAAAGAAACAGACAAATCGGCAGAAAAACCAACGGAAACATGATTTTCGGCATCTACGAACTCGTGAAGATTTTAAAATATCTCGGAGGATTATTATTTATTACAATTATTTTACAATATTTTCCTCTAACAAGGAAAGTAAAAACAAATAACATTCTAGTTTCTAGTGAACATAAAACAATAAAAACAAATCATTTAACTATATGTATATTAGTAGCAATAACAAAATAACTAAAGAAGATCAGAAAAGTGGGTAAGTAATAATTAAAATTAAAAAGTTTTATTTTTTGTAGAGATTCTTTTCTCAACATAAAGTTGGCCAGCTGAACTAAATAAATAAAAAAATATTTGCCATATCATTATGAACAAATTATTACATATATGTTTGAGATACTATTGAAAACAAAATTAGGTATTAAAAAAGAGGTTTTCCCCGAATACGTAGGTCAATTTGTTGACATTTTTTGACTATTTTTTAGCTATGCCGCGAACAGCAGGCTGACGGAATTGAGGAAAGTTGTTTTTGGCACCTAAGGACCATCCAAAGTTTTTACAGATCTTCACGTTTTAGGTGAAGATCTGTAAAAACTTGGGATGGTCATTTTTCACGATTACAATACTTTTCTTTTACGAGGAAAGTAAAATTTCCTTATTATAAGTTCCCAGAAAATCGATGTATTTTTATGTTTATATGCAGACTCGCTAATGGTAATTTCAATTTCACTAAAAAAAACATATTATTCATCCTCCAAACAGTCGGACGAAAGATTTCAGACGACTCCAAACTAGTTTCAATAACACACCTAAGGTTTCATTGACTCCATTTAAGTCTGGCATCGCTGTTGGAGGCATATACGACCATTTATACCTTACAGATATACACAAAGAATACGGGTTGCTCTTATCACCATCAAATAACTACATTATGCTATTCAGTGATCAAAAATAGTAAAACCAAAAACTGTATAGTACGAAATTGAGAAAAATAGTGAGATTTGGTCGATTTATTTTATTGTTGAATTGATATCGGACATATACATAAAAATATACCTGCATGCATTTTCAAAGTAGGGTGCCAAGCTGGAGCAGCTTAAATGCTGCTGCTTGATATATCAAAATTAGTGCCCCCCTATATTTTTAATCTTTTGGAGATAGAAATTTTAAATTTCCTACACTTGAATCAATAGCAGAATAAGTACTTATTTTTTGTGTATTTTTCGTTGTTGAAAATTTTAAAATTTATATTTTCTCTTTTATAAAGCACCTTGTTACTACAAGAAAACTATAACTAATCCAAAAACTCTTGGTAACATTTCAATTAATATTCACATGAGGTATAAAATACCCGAGTATTGATCCTCGATTCTTTCTCTAACATAAACGAATGGCCGCCAATTTGAAATGAGACATCTTCATAATTTCAGTTTGACTGAGTAATGATACATTCGATACTCCTTTCTGTTAATTTTCTTATTCACGACATATACACAAAAATGAATTATTTAGTTCGCATTTAAAGGGTGCCAAATTTCAAAATTTTACCTAGACTGGCTAAAAAACTCAATAAATCCTTTACCCTGAACTTAATTACATTATGAATTTTTCATTTTATTAGGGATAGTGAAGTGTTTTAGTTCAGTACATAGTCAGTTATAACACATACCTATACACATATATCAAATTGGGTTCCTACCAATATTTTACCAGTTTCTACCTATGCCACACTTTATTTTTGGGTATAATTTAAAATAAATTCAATAATATACATTGACACACTACGCCATTTTGTTACGTCATTTTGAATTCGTAATAGTTTATCCCTATATTACATTTAATATTTCTGCAAAAAATCAATTGAATAAGATTTGTTTACGTTAATTTTTTTTTAATTTCATTTGGCTGCCATTTTGTTTCATCTTGACTTCGTACCACAACTTTACCAGTTTTTAAACATAATTATACTTAATACTTGCACAAATTTTTAAATTAATCTAATAGTAGTTTTTCCAGGCTGATTTTTTATTAAGCCGCCATTTTGTTTTGCTTTCTTGGATTCGTACTAAAATGTTACCAGTTCATTCCTATATAACACTCGATTTCTGTGCAAAATTTGAGGCAAATTGGATAATTAGTTTTTCAGTAATAATCTTCTTAACGTTTCACTAAGCCGCCATCTCGTTCCGGCATGTTAGATTTTTACTAAAATATTATCAGTTTATCTCCATATGACCCTTATTTTTTGACTAAAATTTGAAGTCAATCTGGTTTCTCCCTTTTAAGCTATGTCGCGAACTGACACACAGACAGACCGACGGGATTGATAAAACATATTTGTTGGCACTATCAAAGTAGATCCTTATGGTGTAATGCGCAATGATCTTGGTTAGCATCAATCATTAGACCTCTTCAACCTATTTAGTGACTTGGGAAAATGTCATTGAATTCCTAATGTCACAAATGTTTATATTCCAAAATCATGGAAAAATGTACACAAAATCTTAACATATTTGAATTATGGTGCTCTCAGAAAGGTAAAGGAGGAGATAAAGTACGGAGCCAGGATGAAGTTTGTGTGTTGTTCACTGAAAAGTATTCTGAGAATACAATTACGAGGTCAAGTGTGAGTAGGAAACTTCACAAATCTGAAGGGCATGGGATAGTTAGGCATTTACCTAAAACGGGTCGACCACACGCTTTAACTGAAGACCAAAACTTAATACACTCCTATCAGTACAAGAAAGTGCACATTCTTCAACTAATAGATTAGCGCTAAATCACGATGTCAATAGAGCTTCTGTACAGCAATTATTAAAGAGCCAGAGGTATTAACCGTATAGAGCGCATGTTGTTAAGGAACTTCGCTAAGATGAATACGATAGGAGATTACAATTCAGTGAAGAAATGATGAAATTAACATATTTTTTCAAAATATTACCTTCTTGATGAGGCTATATTTTATTAAATGGAATGATCACTAGACATAATTATTGGTTCTGGTTTTATCAAAATCCACAGTGAATACGTGAGGGACATACACAATGTGTGGGCTGCCTTAATAAATAACCGAATTTTAGAACCATATTTCTTTGAAAAAAATCTTACTGCTGTGCTTTACTTAGATTTCCTGTCATTCGATTTAATACCTGCATTAGCAGTAATGTTTCCTAACGATGGTGATCCAGATATTCCCCCTGAAAGAATATGGTTTCAACAAAATGACGTATCACCGCATTTTTTCGACGAGGTCCCCGGCCTTACACTATTGGAATTCTTTCAATGGAAGTATTTCATGGAGAGAGTGTTTAAAAATAGACCAAACCCCACTGAGGACTTACAAGGTAGAGTAAAAATGGAGGTTGCTAATTTACGAGCCGAAAGTATTCAAAGTGTGGTTGATAGTATTTACCACAGACTGGGCACATGTCAAGTAGAAAGTGGAGATTACTTTCAGCTTTTGTTACAATAGCCGAATCAAGTTAGTGGTAAGGATTCCCCTCGAATATTAATTTTAATTAAAAAACTTATATGGACTCGTTTTACTGTAACGAAATGAGCAGACCCCTAATTTGTTGCTAGTATCGGATTCAGTTTTAGAAGACCTCATAACGTAGGTTGCCATTTGAAAAAAAATTGGGGTATCTACAAATTAAGAGGATGCAGTGAGGGGACTGAAACTATTACAAAAAGACGAACAACCATTTAACATGTTTCAGCGTTTTTGTATAAAATTACTCATAGAGAAGATATGAAATTTGTTGAAGTGGTTTAATACTTATTTGATATGTAAAAAAGCTTGTAGGAAGGCTAATTTTGTATTGTTTTCCTTTTATACATATTATCCATCAAAATACATGATGATACATTTAGGTATGATATTACTTGCATCGATGTTGATATTATTTTCACTTTTTAATTTAATTTTATTGGTTTTATAGCACCCTTAACTAAACAGCAATGATTCATGGAATTCAAACATCCAAGGATAATCTAAAAAGTTGTCGAATACAACTAATAGCTCTTAATCTACTAGGAATATCCAAAGATAGTTAAAAAAAGAGAGACCTTCGAATTGTAGCAGAAATTTTGACTCAATATTGATAGTGAGAAAAAAACCTACAAAATATGAATATGACACTTCTTTAGTAGAAGTCGCAAATAAGAAATGCATAATAAACTCATGGTCGTATCACTGCTGTGTACAACCAGTGAAGTACATGCTAAATTATTGCAGGGACTTAATTATCTATTTTTATAAATTTTACTGTGTATTGTCGCCCCCACGTATCTAACCTCCTGTTTTAATAACAGGGGCTTACCATAGAAATATATACTTTATTATCTGGACTGGAGTTCGGTGTTGCAATAAAGTATAGCTTTTGCTGTACTGCAAAAGTCCTTGTTAGTACATATGATATGTGACATTTAAAGCACATTCTTTTCTAAAATATAATTCCCAGAAAGTTGGTTTTCTTGGATGGCTGTATTGGGATATCTTTAACAGTAAGCTTGGGCATAATAGGTATGTATACACTTAGATTGTATCCTAAGCGTAAACGGCAAGTTTAATATTCAGAAATTTAAGGATATTGGTTCGGGCATTCAGGGTGAAGAAGGTACTGTATCTTGAACAGCACCTGCTTTTATAGTTTCTTTTATTTATAAGGTACGGTTGAATAAATAAGAGCACAATAGTGAGACCAAGTGAATTGGGAGGGTAAGAATAGCAAAAGTTAATAGATTATTCCAAATCGGCTTGCTCGACACCCAGGAATAATGCAATAGTATTTTATTGCCGGTTGAAAATCCTCGAAATATCAATATATAATCTCGTCGCTAACAAAACCGTATTATGCCGAAGCCGAAAACCGAATTGTTCAACCTATGAAATTAATTCTTCCTATCACTACAATAATTCTCTCGATGGTGATCTTTTCAACGAACTGGGACTGATTAAAAAAAAGAGCATTAGGATAAGTAGAAATACATTTTACCAGGATTAAGGATTTGTATAAGCACCGCATTTTGCAGGATTTTAGATAGTACTGAAGTTGAAGTACCTAACACTATGTCCACTATTTGCGCCACATCATTTTTACTGGGTCATTTTGATAGGATATGACGTCTGCTTCAGTGGCTTTATGGTCTGGCAATACACGAAGGTAATTGCATAAAGCCAGTATAGTTACCAGTATACCAAAGAAACGCGCGATTAAGCCTAAACATTGTGAAAACGCGACCTTTACCGAATGCCTAAGACGGCCTAGTCTTCAGATCATTTTTAAAATATTTTAACCCTGAAATTGCGATATACCTTTCTTGTTTGTGGTGCATAGTTGTTTAATTCCAGATCTATTCCAGAAAAGTTCCTGTAGTTTATCGCCTAATTTTTTATGGTTATTATTATCGTTTTTATACCTTGAAACAACTAGTATTAAGATGTTGTAAAAAAGTGACAGCTGGAAAGAGTTGTCATTTAAAAAGTCATAAACATCAGGTTTAAAGTTATTTCAGAAAAAAAATCCTAATTTGAAAGCTAAGAGTCCAATAACCTTTCTTCGAGGCACTCCCAAAGAAATCACGTTCTTTTTTGCTAATATAGGTCAATCTGATGCCCGGAATCTCAAAATTTTGAATTTCTGCCATTAAAACAAAAAATATTGAGAGGTCGATTTTTTATTTAAATTGGTGGCTGGCGGGGAAATGGACAGTGTATTGGCCTCCAGAAAAAAAAGCTTTTGATTGTGGTAAAATATGCGTATTAGTGTTATATTACTGCTATTCTTATAATTACTTATATTTTCCTACAAACTTAATCTTTATGTTAAAACAAATACTGGAAAACTAAGTACTGGAAAACATCATATAGGCTTTCAGAGCCATCAGCATATTACCGACTTTATCAAAGATCACTAAGAGGGTTCATATATATATATATATATATATATATATATATATATATATATATATATATATATATATATATATATATATATATATATATATATATATATATATATATATATATAAATATATATATATATGTATATATATGTATATATATATATATATATATATATATATATATATATATATATATATATATATATGTGCAAGTGTGCAAACCAACTATCAGATATCTAATATGGGTTTCGAAGCGGTTACAGTTTGTTCAACTGCCTTATTAAAAGTAACGGACGACATTTTGAAGGCGTCAGTCCAAGGTGAATGCTAGCATTAGTTTTCCTTCACGGTATTCGGGTGCCTTAGTCATTATCTGCTTCTCTCAGCACTTAGCTACTTTGATTTTAATCATGAATCATTATGTTTGCTAAATTCCAATCGTGTTGACAGGTCGCAAAGAGTTAAACTCAAAGATGAATTTCAGACCTACCATCGTATCATATGATGTGCCTCAGGGTCAATAACAAACTAACAAATGACTTACGGGATGACATAAGTAAAAGTATCGAAGGTATATTTAAGGAGAAATACTACTAAATCACAGATTCTGCTATTTGGTCGGTTAAATAAATACAAAATTAATTATGTCTGCTCCACAGCACTCCACATACACTAATCTTGGATTTTCCGGCCATATAAACAATTGCGTGAACGAGCTTTTGCAAATTCTAAACTGATTTGTAAACATAAAGCCCTTTTCAATAAAAACATGTAGTAAACATGCAAATGTATGATTTGCACTAAAATATGGTTCAGATGCGATGCATATAATCTAGATACAAACTTGATATTATTGCATACATCTACAGTTTTTGAACGTTCTTTTACTTACCAGGTGTCAAAAATATTTAATAAGGCGCCCCTTGATATGAAGAAGGTGTCTAGTTATAAGTTTAAATTGTTCGTTAAAAATAATATTGGAACTTTTGTTTAGACCAGTACTCGCCATCGGATTTATTTTGTTTTTGCGTAACTACGAATATTTATTATATATTGTCTTACTTTTATATAGTATATATAACTTGAATTGAGAACTAAGAAATTTTGTTACACATACATTTAAATACTTTTTTACAGTTATATTGTATTGTTAAATAGTTTATTTTGTTACAACTGTTGTAAAACTTTAAATCATCTCAGTGGAGATAAGGAACTTGGCTTCAGCTTCACAATTTGTGTTTTTTATTGCAAAAAAGTTAATTTACTATTATTTGTATTATTATCTATTTTAATATATTCGGCAAATTTTTAATATTACGACATTTTAAGTGTTATTTTTAATGACAGAGCTATTTAAGTGACACGTGTGGTCGATATAACTCTAGAGACAATACAAGCGTTCTTTGGACCTTAGATTCTAGTTATTTCAGTTTTTAGGTCTAAGAATTTATGAATTTTTTGCTGAATTGTGTTTTCGATATGTGCATGTTTGGGATAGCAATGTTCATGATATATGCAATTTTGTTTGTTTTGACATGCAATGGTATCAGTAAAAATTATACGTTTGTAAAAAAATTTACATCATTCTGTTATAGAGTTGCCGATGGCTTATATTTGTGATATGGTAGGGCATTTTGTGTTTGATAACTAGATTCTGGTGCACCATTTTGTCTACCTAATTAAGCCAATATAAGTAATAGTTTTGGTATGATAGTGGTCAGACTATTTCTACATGAATCTTCTAGAACTGGTACATCCTTTTAGCATGGGTTTTTGATAATTCTTAAAATAAAGCACTCCTGTTGTAAACCAGGTGTTCAACGCAGCTGTGTCGATATCAAGTCAATGCAGGTCACGAACTTGTATTTTATGTGGAATATCGGGATGGAAATCATGATCATGTAGATTGAGTGGGTGTATTTTCCATGGAGATTGCATACTATTTCGTGAAGCAATCGGTTTTTATGTTCTCGGGTTAATAATTTGTTTATTATGTATGTTTTGAATATCGATCACTCCTATATACTTCTATTAGTAGGGTAAGCTGATAACATTAATTTGATTTTAATCTCATTTCAATGTTTCGGAACAAAATGGCGACGAAATAAAAATTTCCAAAAATTCTAATTTAAAATGAAGACAATGTTATATATGATATTAAAACGGGTTGAATATAGTAATCCAGAAAATTAGTCTAAATAATTATATTTTGTAAATTGTAATTTCATTTAGCTCATTTTATTTTCAGAGGGCCAGGGGACAATACGTTCTACAGTAATATTGATATCAAACCTGACATCAGGCCCATTAGAAGAGGAAAACCTAATCTCCTGGTTTCCGATTTAGTGAGTATCCTTTCTAACTTATTTTTGTTGCTTAGTAATTGAATTTTTGAATGTTTTATTTACCGCCCTGTTTCATGTTTATAAGAAAAGCAATATTAAAAAAAACGGCTGGTTTTTGTGACTCTTTAAATATGATGAATATGGCAACCTTTGAGAAAACATGAAGCTTGGTGGTAATTAGTATTTACCAATTAAAAATTAGCGAGAAAATGTTTATTTTAAACTGCCATTTGAAAAATATGATAAAATAAAATAGATATTCTAAAATAAAAATATTAGTATCTCTATTGGTTCTCTTTTATACGTTATTTAGAATTATAGCAGAAAAGCAGGTATTAATAATTATTTTTAAATCATATAACTTAACGTAGCAATAGTTTAATGCATTGAAATTATTATTAAAGTAATTATATTTTCTAAAAACTTTTTATTTTAAATTATAGCCAGTATCTGTAAGTCATGCTTCCATGTTTTAATCACGTTCATACAAATACATTCATCAATTTGGTTCTGCCATGCAATTCGTTGACCGTCAAATTTAATATACGTCATTCATTATATGTTTCCTGATGTATTTTAGCATATTAAATGTCTGATTAATCGTTATTTCTGCATGATATATGCGAAGTCCGATGATTTCAAATATCGAATGATTTTATTCATATGTAATCCAAAGTTAATAGCAGCTCTTAATCTTCTTATCTAATAGTAGTAGTGAACTAAAGTTTAAAAAAGTACTAAATAAACATCTGTGCTGGTAATTGAAGAAAGATAATTAGTTAAACAAGCAGCTTCTTTAAACATTGTTTAGCGAAAAAGTACAAGTTCTATTCTGCTCCTAAATGAAGAGCTTCAGATTAAGGCAAGTACGTGATTAGGTTGGCGCATGTCACAAATAAACATTTTAACTTAACTAAGTTTAATTAAATATCTGTTTTCTGACTCTTGTTAAGCTCTTAAGGCGATTTACTTTAGGGCAAAGGACACACACAAAACGATGTCCAAGCTAAACTTACGACTTTAATTCCTTTAGAGCTGAAGTAGTTAATTAGAAATTGGATTGAACAGAATGTGCAACTTTTTACGAAATAAACTGAATAGCTGATTGGGTTTTTCATTACATGGCTAATACTAAAGTAAGCACTTGCGTTTCAATTAATTACTTTTCATTGAATGCAGCTATGGTAAATAATTTATTTGCTTAATACATATTCTTATACACTGAAAAATATTGAGTCTACATGCTTGATGCATAATTTCTTTAAACATTAATATTAATACAGCTAGGTATTTTTTTAAGGTTGGAAAACAGTCACAAACTCTATAAATGCCTGTGTAAATATAATAACGCAGGCTTATTAGAAATATTTATTTTAATATAAAAATATCACTCTCTTTTTAACTGCACTGAAGCTATGAAAGAAGTAAATAAGGTTTCATTCAAAGATGAAGTAAAAATTTAACTTAAGGGTATTTTTTACTTAAATATTTTACAGGAATCTTAAAGTGTACCATATTTATCTGATTTTTCATACATTTAATACGAGTCTATGTCGTGTTCTCTTTTCCTTATTGAAAGTTGTTTTTTTAGGTCATCAATACGAACGGAATATCGCATTTTGTTCCTCCGTGCATACATTCTTATTTTATTTATGTGTAGATTTAATCAGTTTCTGACGTTTCTGTAAAAAAAATCTGTGTATTATGTATTTTGTTCAGGTTGCCCTTTCTAATTGTTTTATTATTTTTAATGCAGACTACTTTAGCTGGTTATTTTAAACGGTGTCCAAGTAACAGTAGCCTAAGCCTAGAGACAGAGGACGTCATCACTGATCTTTTAAAGTAATATATCGTTATCTAAAAATTTACGCTTCTTTAGTTATTCACTATTTTGTTATTTTTAGAAAATTAGAATTTTCTAACCTAATCCATAAATGTCGCTTATAAGCCAACTCTAATCTATATGTTTTACTAAAATTTGATTCACGTAACCTTAAGTAATGTAGCTATCGGGAAAATGACCAAGCATTTTATTTTGGTTATATTTTTACCGTGCTATCGAATGTGATTCAGGTGCTGTTGGCTTTTTAAATTTTGTTAATGGGACATGCTACGCGATAGCTACCGTACTCAAATTGAGATGCAGTATATTTTGGCAAAAGATATAGAGGTAGCACACTGCGGATCTCTGAGTCGAGTCACAATAGAAAATCTCTGACAAAACACAGATTATCGAATAACTTTTGAACCACCGAATAATAACATATTGTTTTAAAAGATTAGTGATAATGTTATCTAAAGCAAGGACTTTTTTTAACAGCTACTTATGGCACACCTTGTTTGTTTAGAAACTTTATTAAGTTCAAAAATGTATTTTTCATTTAAAAAAAATGTTAAATAATAATCTGAATAATGGAAGTCCATCATCAGCATATATATATATATATATATATATATATATATATATATATATATATATATATATATATATATATGGTTTTTTTGACCCTTATTGTATATTCAGAACAACAATTTTCTTGGGTATTGTGGTCGTAATTTTTTATATATAAACAAACACTTACTTTGTAGTTAGCATTTTTTTAATTTTCTCAAACGTTTCGACAAATTTTTGTCTTCATCAGTATGGTTCTAAATCAATCTTTTAGTCTTACAAAGAGGATATAAATATTTAAATACAATACAAAGAATTCAGGTTAAAAATAAGTATTACATTTTAATTTACTTTTTTAACTTACCTGAGAAGGTACTCTCCAATTATCAAAATAATATATCAATAAACAAGCAAAGCATCCATAACAAAAGACTAAGCACAATTTAGGGACTAAGGGACCAGGCACACCGCCCATTAAAAATGGATCAATGTTGTAGTGCTCGACCCTAGTAGTTATTCTGCAAAATTAGATAAACTTCTGTGTTTCAGTTTTTGAAATATAGAGTGTTTAAATATGCTGTTTAACTATATTTTTTAAGGGTTTCCAAGGAAATATAACTATCAAATGAATATTTTAAATAAACTATTGTTGTTTCTTCTCAAAATTCTATTCACAACAAATAAAAAAAACACATAAAGCAAAAAATTACGTTTATATGCAGGGTATTTCAAATTTACTGCACATCAAAAAAGTATTAAAAAATAAACAGGTATTTTCCGAATTATACGTACGTGTTTTATCTACTATATTAGAAAATATATCCTTTCGACTATTATATTGTATAACATTGTAGTTGGTAATCTTATTAAAATCTAAATATGACGAGAACAAAAAAGTTAACAAAAGCTAAAAAACGGTAGGCTGTAGGATAGGTTTTAAACGAAAACAATTTTATACAACTTTTTATTTTTTACTTAACTAAATATAAGTTAATTATATATGGGATATCTGGTTTAGCTCCATGTCAACTAGCAGCATCCACGATACCTTGCAAAATTTTGGTAGAAGGGTATTTTCCATTTATCTGGTTTCTTATATACCCCAGATACCATAAAATTTCTGCAACATGGGCACACGTTGCAACAGTTCTTGAACCAGCTTTACACATGCAGTAGTATACTCTAATTAGATTATCCCCATTTTGATATTCAACCCATATTAGCTGATTTATTGTAATGATAACCGAATTTGGGACACATTGTACAATATTATTTTAAAGCTTGCCGTATTGTTACTCTGTTTTATTCACGACTTAATCGCAATAAAAACAATGAAAGGTATCCCCCTGGAGTAATATGCACCTATATCAAAGAATTGTCATTCCCTAATAAACATTGCATTATTGTTTTACAGGAAACTTGATTAATAAATATGTTTTCAATTTAATTTTAATATGTTCAAAATGAAGACCCCATTCTGCCACTTTAAACAATTTTTGTATCCTTTTATTTTTTCCTTGTATCTATTTTTTAGATTGTAAATATAATTTTGATAATTATTAAATAATTATCTGAAGTGCAGTAATTTTGAACTGCCTTGTATATAACTGTTTTTTCTATTTATATGTATTTTTTAATTGCTGTATTGTATTATACGGACGATACCTGTTTAATATATATTTCTTATTTGTTGTCTATAGAATTTTGAGAAGAAACATAACAATAGTTTATTTAAAAATTTCATTTTATGGTTACTTTTCCTTAGAAATTTTTTAAAAAATAGTTAAATTGCGTATTTTTTAAGTCAAAACCTGAACGATAAAATTGTATTTAATTTTGCAGAATAACTACTAGGGTTGATCACTACAACATAAAAAACAACATATAAAAAAATTAAATAAAATTCACCGAGATGGTGTGCCTGGTCCTTTGATTTGGAACGTTACATACTTATTGGAAGCTAAACTTCGACTGATTTTATCTAGATACTCACATCAGATAGATGTTTATATTATTCGTAGGTGTGTTCTGTTGTTTCTCTTTTGATTTGATAAAAAAAAATCGACTTTGTTTTAAATTTTCGGTATTTTATAGTTTTTTACTTTAGTGCAGTTAATGTTTATTTATTTATTTTTGGTACACAAAATAATTATGGAAATCAAATTAAATCAAATGTTACTATATAGAATAGTTAATATATTATACTATATTAATTTTAGGGTAAACAGTGGATATATAGAAACAAAAAAGGCTAAATTCTACAGTTATTTTAAGACGTTGTAGTAAATTTGGCTTAAATTTTTAATTTCAATTTTATCGTTTATGGAACTTACGTCTTGTTTTGTATACAGCATTTCCAAAAACTCCCACTTTTTTATTAGATTCTGTTTTTAAAATATTTGTCTCTTAAAAATTAAATGTGTGTGAAGTTTCATCTTTGTATTTTATAAGAGCGGTTCAATTATTTTTATCGTATTTATGACGGTTGTTGAGATATTGTGAGGTTTGTCCTACGTGTACAACAGGACAGTCGTTGCATAGCATTTTGTAAATTGTGTGCGTTTACTGATATATAGGTGTTTGAGTTTTAAGCGGACTAAAGTAATTTTTCTGAAAGGTATTATGGCTTCTGTAGCAATAGTAAATGTTTTGCTTTTAAAAGGTACATTGAAGATTTTCCGACAATATTTAAATATTTATATCTCCTTTGTAAGACTAAAATATTATTTTAGAACCACAATGATGAAGGCAAAAGTTTGCCGAAACATTTGAGAAAATAAAAAAAAATGCCAACCACAAACTAAGCGTATGTTTATAAATAAAAAATTAAGACCACAATACCAAAGAACACTGTTGTTGCGAACTTACTTGTAAAAGAGCCTTAAACCATAACAAATTTGGGTAAATTTGCTTCATTTTCTCTAAATGTGTAAATTCTTGTAAATGGAAACAAGTTACTAAACTAAGCATTAGATCTCATAAATGTTTGCGTCTATTCTTTTTTCATGCATTGCATTGGCTCACCACTGCAAATAAGGACTTAGTATAAGTTATAAGGCTTGATACATATATTTTTACTCTTAAAAAAGAAATATTAAACCTTTAAAGTTTAACCTGACCTAATCTGAAATAGTCTGTGTTTTACTTTTTCTATATGCCAACATTCCTAGTTGAAATTAAAACATAGTAAATATTCGTTAACCTTCAACATTCAAATAATTTTGTTGACTTCCTGATATTTATTATTACTATTTGCAGATTTAATTTTATATCATCACATATAAAAATCATTTAATTAAAATTACCCACATTATATGTTATATATATTTTTAAAAATATAATTTTGCCCTGACTTGAACAAATATGTTTTGATCCCTAAAAACAGTATTACGCGACCATGGATTAAAAGCCTGTATAAAACAGAAAATATTTTGTGGTAGATTGAACAATAGCAATATATTATTTTGATCGACAGAAACAAATTAACGGGAAGAGTAATTTTTACTGCCGGCGTTAAACAGAGTATAAAACATTTGAAAACAGTCATGATAAAAAATGTTGCTATTGCGAACCAATAAAACTGTGTGCAATCGTAATTACTTTATCCATGTAACGTATTAGTCATATGGCTTGCATTTCCTTTAAATTTCAGTTATTTATCAGAAGGTGGAAAATGCCTGTTTACTAAAAGCGAGTTATAAAAAAATGAATAGAATCTATGTGTAGCATGTATAATTACTTTCTCCTTGCGTAAATTCCAAGTTAATATTGATTTAAAATCATACTATACCATTTTGATGTTATTCAGAAAAATCTATGACATAAAGAGTCTGCTCCATATCTAGACACGAGGTTTTGTATCATGTAAATTCAGAGATTATTGTTATCGTTTGTAAATTACTGCAACATTATCTATGGCGTAGACTTTTCTAATATTGCGGATGATTTAATTGAAAAATAAAAGCAGTCAGTTAACATCTAAGCCAAAAATCAAATTCTGATCACTTTAATTTACACAGCGTGTTTGGAGCCCAAAAAAAATTCTAGGCAAATTATTACATTTAATTGTTTCAGGTAGATTATAACCTATAAGTAAAAACGTTATATTTATCAAAGAAATAATTGTTAAAAAAAGTTTGCTTTCGCTGTCAAAAAACTTAAATAAGTATCAAGTAACATTTTATACGCGATAAAAGTACAAATAAACATCTCAAGCACCAAAAACAAATTTTGCAGAAAACATTCCTTTAATAGCAGCTGTGTTTTTAAACATTGAACTTTTAAAATTAATAGGAATATTGTTGTTTTGTTTAAAAAGCGTTTAAGATAATAAAAGTAAGTGAAATCCTACATTTTAAAAATAAATTTTAACATACAATATTGTGTCGGCTCTCTTTTTGAAAAGTTTGTATATTGTTATATCGCCTACGATACAGATATAATCTTTTGTGGGTAATACATCTTTTAAAAAAATTCATAATCGCCTTCTATAAGCAAGTTTTACTCAAAGAAAAGAACTATGATCAAGACAAAAGGTTATGATTATAAAATAATTATTAATCTGTCAATTCATACTGAATTTTAGTGGTAATTAAAGGTATACGCTGTCTCCGTGCAAAATCCTTTTATAACGAAATAAGAACAATCACCACAAGGATTAAAACGCCGCTGCTCATAAAAAGTATTGTTCCTAATCCCTCACCCTTCGTTATATTTGGAGCTGTAAGAAATAGTATAATTAAATTAGATACTAAAAATCGATAAAAATGCGCTCTCACACATTCTTTATCAAAATAATTAAATTACTTGAAGTCAAAAGTCTTGTAAACGACGTTTTTGAGCCATTGAACATGATAGGTATTAAAAGCAGAAAATATGTATCTCTTCTATATTAGGGTGTTTTAATTAATTTAATTTTAATTCTTAACGGCCTCTATTTAGTAGATGAAATGTTTAAGGGCACAATGGCTTCTTGTCCTGTTTCATTTTAAAACATGTAACATATTATTTTAGTAGCTGTTTTTATCCGCATGATTCGCAGTAAGTACGCTTTAACAATGAAAATATTATCGTAACATTTCGTCTTGTTTCTTCGTTAGGGAGTAAAAAAGTATTTTAAGAGCCAGACAGATAATCGTAAGCGACGGCGCTATTAACTTATTTATTAAAATAATTTTAAAAATACCAGCTTGTGATAAGGATACAGATTTAAAAAAATTGTTGCAACACAGAAATAATAGGATAAAATTACGTTTTAGCCTATTATTTGTACTCTTACCACCATTACCGTAACAAAATGATCTAGCTGTTATAAATTGAAATGTAATAATAAAATATAACCTATGGTGATTTAAATTAATATTGCTTCCGTTCTATAATATTGAGATGCTCTAAATATTTCAAAGTTTAGTTGAGCTTAAGGCATTGTTCAATTTTTAGTTATTATTTTCTTTTTACATATTGAAACACAAAACATATTTTTGTTTCATGTAAACATTTCAATTTAAATCTTATAAAACAATGCTGCTTTATTGTCTACCTCTAGTTGGTAAATTAATCCGTAATTGAGTTGTACGCACCATATAAAAAGTAAAAATTACAATATTTAGGTTTAAATAACGCTTGAGACAGTAATGTTATATCTTTATCTTATTGTTACCAAATATATGCACTATATTGTCATCAGACTATGTATTGCAAATCAGTTACTTCCTCGTCCTTAATTAAAGTTAGAAAAGACAAGTATTTTAATGTTTGCACACAGTTACCTTAACTTATCTTCTGTTTTGGCACACATCTGTATAAATACATGATAATTTTATAATATTTTTATTTAATTTCTCCATTAAAACTATAACACCTAAACATATTTATGTTAGGAATTCCGAGGTTCTGCTGTGGCTTCCGTTTAAAATGTTCTTAGGGATTAAAACCACATGTATAAATGTTAAGTGTATCGTTGTGAACTTTTGTAAACTTTCCTTCCAGTGGCGTCGAGATATTTTGCACATTTATTCTCTTGGAAAATCGTTAATTTTACCTAATTAACTAAATGTAGGTTGTCGCAAAATTTTTATGGTTAAAATTATTTAAAACAAAGATGATTTTAAAATCAGTTTTTATTCCTCATATTTTTTGAGTAAGATCTATTAATCGTTGTATTGTTAGGGACTCTGCATTAAATAACTTTTAGGATTTTTTTAGTACAGAAAGACACTCGCAATTTCGATATGTTTGCGCTTTAATTTCATTTCCTCAGAAATATGATAAAATATTTTACGATTTATTTAAGTTGGACATTAAAATCAAAAATTGATGTCGATCTTCAAAAGTAATTTCAATATTCCTTTGCCTACTGAGCAAAAAAAGTGTAAGACTGGCAACTTTACGCTAGTATTTTTAACGCATATAGGATTATGATTACCTTATGTACGCTCTCTTTTTTCTTTGTTTTTTAAAATATCAATTTGAAGTTTTGTGATGGATTTGTAAACTTTTAACCCACGTCTGACAAGTTTGTTCGCTTTTTAACGGAAGTGACGCAATCTATACCGATATAGATTTAAATTCTCTAAATATAATTTTTTTTTACTTTCGAAATCTAATAAAAACGACGAACCTATGGGTATTTGTTTTATTTTGCTTTTAGTTTACCACGTTACAAACATTAGCGCAACTAAGAAAAATTGCTATTGAAAGAAAAACTTGTTATTATACAACTTTTTAAGATTAGGTATTTACCAAAACATTTTTCCCTTTTAATTGAACCCATTAATTTTTAAAAACAAAATAGCGGCAATATGTTTTTATTTTTTTAATCTTTGAAAAATGGTCCATATACAACGAGTTCGAAATTTATATGTGAGGATCTCGATTACTATAAGAGACAGAGAAATGGTTAAATGGGGGAGAGTTTTAGACAATTTTGTTACAAGTTTAATTAGTCGTCTAGCTACTGTGTTTCTTGAGATTTTTAGAAAATAATATATATATTTTTTTAATATGGCGGTAATATTTTTATTCCTCAAATTTTTTAAATCTTATCCATTATCAGTCCTTTTTTGTAAATACAGACCTGCATTTTAAATTTTGTTTTCACAAGTCTTTGACCAACCAAATTCGATAATGTAACGCACTCATACATTAAAGTTATTTAATTCCCTTTTGTAAATTTGACAAAATGCTGGTTTTTCCGCCTAATACAGTGTCTCTTATCGGAACTTCTTAAATGTGCTGTCCAGATATTAAGTCTGATACATTTTTAATTTTCGGTTATGAAATGCTTGTTAAAAATGAAAAAAAATAAAGGTCCGTATTAAAAAAAAACAAAATTTGTGATGGGTCTCCGTTTACGAAACGTCAGATTCAATATCTGACGGCACCACAAAATTTTACGTCAAAGTTGCTTTGGGAATGTGTTTACAGATTTTTAAAATTTAGGGGTAAAAAGTTGCAGCATAATTTTGAAACGCAATATTTTATTCTTTTCTAAATATCCACGAACCATAATAACTAGAATCCGTCCGCTGATGCTGTATAACAAAATTGTCTAAAACTTTTCTCATTTAACCATTTCCCTATTTAATATAGTAAGCGAGATCCCCATCTAGAGACTCAAATTTCCGACGTACTGTATATAATCATATTATTTGCTATTTTATCTTTAAAATATTACCTATGCTCAGACCTACAATAAAATTTAAAATCATTAGATGTGGCTAAAAAGCAATTGAATGTTACCATTAAAAACGAAGAATTTCAACTTACAAATTATATTGTTGTGAGCGAATCCAAATTAGGAACAAGCGAGCAGTGGTCAACTAGTTAGAGAATATATATATATATATATATATATATATATATATATATATATATATATATATATATATATATATTATAGGCCTAACAAGGAAGCGTTCACGGCTTTAGTCAATTAAGAAATCATGGTTCTTGGGATTAGACCGTGTCAAATTGGAATTACTAACCGACGTTTCGCCTTCGATTGCACGAGGCATCTTCAGGGATCTTTACTCCACGAGATCTGAACACTGAATGAGCTCGAAGAGATTCAGGCAGGCGTTTATACCCGACTTGTGCTCGCCGAACCGTGACCCTGTGTTAAGAACGGTTTCCACGTGTGATGTCGTAGCCCGTGTCTCTATTGAAATTTTTTGTATGTTTAAATATTTCAGTAGATTCCCTAACTTTTCGTTTATAAAAACCTGGAACCGATGCTAGAACCTTGGTTTCCTTTACATTTATGAAATGGACAGTGTTATGCTGGTATTCAGCTACAGCAGATTGAACAATTTGTTTCTTTTTAATACATCGTTCATGTTCCTTAAGTCTAGTTTCTCACACATACACTTCTCCATAGGAGCAAGGCATTTTTATATACTCCTTCTGTTTGGAAAGGTACAAGATCTTTCGGGGATCGCAAGCATTGTCCAATCTTCTTATGTGTATTGAATATTGTACGTATGTTGAACCGCCGAAGTAATCGTCCTATTTTGTCTGTAGTGCCATGTATGTAGGGAAGAACAACACTACCTAATAGTGGCTCCTTATCATTCTCCGTTGGCGGAGTTGGTTTACTATATCTTTTAATTGAACGCGTAATATCTTCAGTGCAATAGCCATTCTCTCTTAGAGCTTCGGTCAATTTCGATATTTCCGATGTTAAAGAATCTTGATAGAAATCGAAATAGCTCTGAATACTAGTGAGTTAATAACCGATTTCTTTTGTGATGGATGGTGATGAGAATTTGCATTTTAGTATCTATTTGTATGCGTCGGTTTTCTATACACAGAATGTCCTAATGTACCATTTCCCTTCCTTTGAACACATACATCTAGAAAGGGAATTGTTCCATTAGATTCAATTTCCATCGTGAACTTGATATTATGATGTTGCTGATTAAGGTGGTCCAGAAATAAGAGGAGATTATCCTGTCCATGAGGCCAAACAACAAAAGTATCATCTACATATCTAAGCCAGTGCTTCGGTTTTAGTGGAGCGGATGTTAGAGCAATATCCTCAAAGGCTTTCATAAAGATATTCGCTACCACAGGAGATAGAGGAGATCCCATAGCTGCCCCTAAAGTTTGTTCATAAAAAGTTCCTTGAAAAATGAAATAAGTAGATGTAAGAGAAGCTTCCACTAGGTCTATTAAATTCTTATCAAGATTATTGTTATCCAGTATATCTGATATAATGGAAATTGAGTCGTTGACAGGAACATTTGTATAAAGTGATTCTACATGGAAACTGACCAAAATATCTTCGGGATCCAACTGGATTGTCTTAAGTTTTTCCATGAAATGTGCAGAGTTTTTAATAAAAGAATCTGTTTTTCCAGTAAATGGATAAAGAAAATTTGAAAGATATTCCTTGTGTATCTTCGGTAGACCATAGAACCTGAGAATCTTGGAGCTGCTCGGTTTTAATGACTTTTTCTCCGCTGGTGGTAGGCTGGATGTGTTGTGGGGTCTGCCTGCATAAACTTATAGGTGTTGTTGTCCAAAAGTTGAGTAACCTTTTCCACATATTCTGTTCTGTCCATGAAGACTGTGGCGTTGCCTTTATCTGCTGGAATTACCAGAATGTTTGCGTCTTCGTTTAAGGTCTTCATTGCTGTTTTTTCGGCTGCGGAGAGGTTCCACTTCGGTGGTTTTGAGTAGTAGGCCTGCTACAGGTATACATCTAATCTTTAGTTCCTAATTTGTATTTTACTGCATTAACATAAACTGTCAATTGCTATTCTCGTTCATAATTTTAACATTTATTTGTTTCTTAACCACCTGTAACGATTTCAATTTTTATAATCAGTCCGAGTAGTTTAAAAAATATATGTAAAAAGTACATTATTTATTTATGGTTTAACTTTAAACATTTTGAAAACATTTCCAGTTTTTACCAGAAAAATTAATAAACACATATTGTTGCTATTTTAGTTCCGAAAATAAATAAGACCAAACATTAAAAAAAAATTAAGACAAAATTATAAACAAATAATGCTGAAAAGTTATTTTTTTCAAGAAGAAAATTTAGGTAAATTTTGATTTTCGTTTGGTTTTTGTGGCGTGGCCAACTAGGCAAAATATAACAAATGCCTAAAGCTCCGTCACTTTTATCCGGAATATAAACAAAAATCCGGGTGTCCTTATCTAAATACATATAGATCACGCCAGTTCAGGTTAAACCGGACATAAACAAATATGGTAAAAAGTACACAAATAGTAACCTATACATAATATTATTTATTTTTTATAACTTTATTACATTTACATACATTAAATAATATTATTAATTTTATTATATTCCAAAAAAAAAGTTTTATTACAGGAAATTGAATTTTACAAATATTTAAACATTTTATTATGCCGTCATTTTGTTTTACTATATATGATTCGCACTAAAGTTTTACCAGTCTATCCCTCTTTTACACTTGATTTTTGTACTGAATTTCAGTCATTTGCCAAGTAGTTGTTTGGTACTGAATTATTAAACATTTATTAGGCGGCCATTTTGTTCCGCCATATTGGCTTTACACAATAATTCTACCAGTTTATCCCTATATCCCCCTTATTTTTAAGCATATTTTGAAGCCCACTAGATAAGTAGTTTCTTTTTGTGAGTTGTGAGGCCACCATTTTGTTTCGCCATAATAAATATTTACCAAAATTTAACCATTCTATCCCCATATGACCCCTAAGTACGCTATGCCGTGTACAGAATGACAGACTGATAGAGATGAGAGACCTTTTTTTTCGGAGTCCGAGGATCCGCACAGGCCGCCAATATATACAAAAATCTCGAATGGTGATTTTTTCACGATTACGATACTTCACTCTTATGAGGGAAGTAGTCTGCAGTCACCCGGTAGAGGAGATTTATATATGAGAGACCATCGAAAACTATGAGCTACCCAACTTTAAGAACAAAAATCATATAATCTTAATGCGCAGAAGAAATTTATTAGGTGGGTCGAATTCCTAAAGTTGCCCTCAAGGAAAGTAAAACATTATTTAATTTAATCAGTATTTATAAAAAGCAAAAAACTGACTGCGTTTATTTAATCAAAATACAAAAAAATAAACTGTTTTTAAAAAAGTTGTACAGAATGATGCACTGGTTTTAAATATTAAAATGTTGGGTAACATTAATACGATATGTTGTCCGAACATAATTTCTCGAGATCATTTTCTTGATATAAATATTTTCCCAAAGCTCTAAAGCGCTATATTTTTGAGAAATTACAGGTAACATTTCTTATAAATGCTCTTAATAAGCTAAAATGACTTGACCACAACTGTCTTACAATTATTATTTTAGTAACAAAACAAAAAAAAATGGCAAACTCTGAGGGTTGTTGAAAATCCTTAAGTAAATCGTTTGGCAGCTTGAAGACTATTATGCCCGTTTGAAATAAAGTATTGATATGACTTATCTATAAAACCCTCAAAAATATGTTTTTATTACTGGTTTTAAATCATGTTTTCTTTAGAAACCATTTTTAGTTCATTCCATTTAATTGACGCAAAATTATAACAGTCCAGCATTGACTTGAGTTGATCAGCTCACTAACGATGAACAACACAGGTGCAACTAGCACTTTGATGGGTTGCCACCTGGGGAAGGTGGGGCGTACACCATCTTTAGATGCGCTGCTTAATATATGTCATGTAAATAAGATTAAATTGCACAAGTCAAAAGGAAAATAATTTCCAAGGTTTTGCATTTGATTACTTGAGGTATTATGAAAAACAACTTTAAGCGATCAGCATATTAAACTGTCCCAATCCGTAAAATCTTTGAACAGAAATTTAAAAGACGAAAATAAAACTACTTTTAAATCTACATTACAATGTTTAAACTCTATATCTTTACTAATATGATTTAAATTTATATCCAGTTTCTCAAATTGAAATTCTCGAAAGGAGGAACAATGTAAAAGGAATCATTTTTTAAGAACGTTTTTAGAAGTTCTCGTTATCGATTTTCTTATAAAAAAGCTATTGAACAACGTAAAGACAAATGGCAAATAAAGAAGAAATTCATAAGTTTAATTACTAAAATTTTAGCAAAAGGAGTTCAGTATTTTAAATTACAGACTATTACAAATATAAAGATTTACAAAAATATAAGGAATGTTATAACTGTAAAATACTTCAATATCAGATGTAATTATTGGAAGATCCGGAACTCAATTTGGTTAACCCACGATGTGATAAGTAATTAATTAAATTAAACTTTTTATGCAAGTTCGCATTAAATACAACTAATTAAATTGTTTGAACCAAAATCAGAAGCATTTAATTCCTTCATGTCATTCAGTATGTTTATTAAATTAGTAAAGACATGTTTGATAGTTCTCATCGATTAAAGCAGGTGCATTTAGTAACGAAGATCATACACTTAATGATTAAACCAATCAGTAAACAAAAAAATATTGCGACAACTTAGATATTTGATTATAGGCAAAATGATTGTTTTCCAATAAATTAAAAACTTTGTTTATTTAATAAAAAATGTTTAAAGAATGTTTATATTACATGTTATAATTTTTCGACATCCCTATTAACAGCTGAATTGTCATTTATTTTATAATTAGCATATATGAATACACTATTTCTAAAAATATAATTAAAATATTCGCATTAGGTTGGTCTTATATACGTTATTAAAATAAATATTAATAAACATCTCATTGTTTTTTTATAAAATCTAAACAAAAGCAAAATATCTTCGGCGCCTTTCTCTTGCAAAATAACTTACTAACGTGTCTGTGTTGTTTGTTCTCTCTATTTGATGATATGTGCCCTCGACGCTTCCAAAATCTCCAGGTGCTCAAGGTATTAGATCATTTGTTTTCTATTTCCATTTCTCTTTTGCTTTTGTAGTCGTAGGCGTGCATGCTTTATTCTTTCTAATTTACTCTGCAATTAACAACTTGTATATTTTTATGACAATACAAATCTAGTTAAGCAGGCAATGCCGCGGGCCGCTATAGGACTAATATTGTGTTTAGTCAAAAAGGAGACTGGTAAACTGTATTTTATTTTCTTATTTCTAAATATCTTTTGCTTATTGTCTAAAAATTTCACATTAAATACAGGAAAAATTAATCAAAAACATAATATAGGAAACTTGTTAATCATTCTCAAGTATTGCTTTTTTTCCAACTGCTAATCTTCTAGTAGCCCTAGGACTAGGACCCCCGTAGCATTAGTAAACTCTTGACAGTTATCACGATGGTGTCGCAAACGTATAATTGGGAATACAAAGTATTTTCATACTTCATCGAGTCCAAAACTGATGTGAACGCTAAAGTAAACACCCACAATGATTTCAAAAAGTTTTAGCATGCGTTTTAGGGCGAACGGACTTTGCCAAGATATTAGCAGATATTTTTAATAAAACACAAGGTTTTCAAAAAATACACGTAACAAATAAATGTTTGAAGAAAAACTTTTTTTTATATTTTAGTGGCTTTTTGCGGTCAATTTTCATCAAACTATTCATCTGTCATTGTTCGTAGAAAGGGAATTCAGTATGGAAGGCAAATTATTTGTGACGTAATTGCTTGCGAATTTCGAATAGATTGGACCAGAAAAGAATCGAAGCATTAAAAAAATTAAATGGTAGCCGTAATTTTTGAATGATCATTGTTAACTAAATGTCTTTATAATTTTGACGACACAACAATAACACTGTTTTATCAGTAAATTCAAGCACTACTCTATCAGCGTCACACAATATACACTTCATCTTTTTTTAGGTCCTTTAAATCGCTACATAATTCATTTATTTCACAAAAAATTTAACATAATTCATCAAAAAAATAATAATTAAAATATGTCTTATAGTTCTTACGGCAGGATTTTGATATGCAACCCAAGCCGTGGTGTGTACTTAATTTAAAACCATTTTTTTTTTCATTTTAGAATATGTAGTTGTTTCAAAAAATCCATACCGTTTCAGAAAAAAATATTTTTTTTAATTTATAATAAAGCCTGTGCTAGGTATGCAAAGAAAATTAACTTTACTTGAATGACAAACTTTAACATTCAACAAATTTCAAATTTAATTAATTAACTATGTTTACAAAGCCACTTTATCAATAACTTTGAAATGTTGGTAATTTTTCGGACAAGTCCCCAATAGCCCCTAATATTACAAGAATTGTAATATGATTATATTTGGCCAAGCTATTCATTCACAAAAACTCAAAACCGCTCCGAGCCAAAACATTACTAATTAGCAAGGTGGTCTCTAAAATTAGGTAATATTATTCTAAAATTAAGTAATATTATTCAATAAATGTCGTTCATATAGAATATTACAAAAAAACCCTAATCTCTTCTACACCTTGTAACATACGCTATATTCAAAGTAAGGGTCCCCCTGTGCAATTTTGAAGGCACAGAGAGTCGGGCTTTCAGAATTTGTTTATATGTTAATACAAATTTAGGTATACAAGTTTAATTGACACAGATATTATTTTTTTTAAAAATATTGTATTTTTTGAAATTTTATCTAGGCTTACGCCCATTTCTAATATATAATCATTTTCATTTAATTAACCTTAAATAAACTGAAATAATATTCATAAAATAGTCTATACGACAGTAAAACATATTATATTAATTTGAATTGTTCTTCATCATTAACAGGCCGGAATTTATTTTCGTAACAAAACATTGTTTCCGAAGGTCTCGGCTAACAAACAACAAAATTGTTTATGCAGAGTTTTGCATATTTTAGGCTTTTGTTTGCTTCGAACTGCTTTTGCACGTTATTGCTACGGGGTTAGTTGTTTGTTAGCTATTTCGTGTATATTTCCATTAAAATTTTATTTTACTTATTAAATAAAACGTAACTTTACCAATTTTGCTATTGATAATATCCGAGTATACTATATTACTAACAAATAACTAATCCTGATGTTAGAGAGAATTGTAGAATTAATATAATTTAAAAAACTGCGTTTGTTTCATAAATAGGATACAAAAACGTATTACAATTTATTTAAATCAATGTGTGAGACATTTACGTAATAGTTTAATGTTTAAAGGACAGACAGAAAGCAATTTATTTCAATATCTTTATTTATCCTTTGGTTTTTTTCGCAAAAATAATAGCCCGGGTGGCTGCCATAACCAATTGTGGACACATCGAATTAAAGAAAATGTAATTTATCTTTGCTATTAGGATATACCAAAAAACTTTGTCGTCCGAAGATTGCCCTGGTGGGATTTTTGCAAGAGGGAAACTTCATTGCCGGGGTGCCGTCGTGTCAAAGTACTTTTTATATTTCGGTGGCTATATCTTGCGGTTTGTCTACAACTTTCCAATTTACTGTTAGAGTACCAAAACAAGAGAAAATCTAATTTGAAAAAAAGGTGCACTAAACTGCTATTTTTCGCCAAGATCAAAAATCTCAAAAGTACCAAATTGCCTTAGATAAATAGTCTCTATAATAGGTAAATGAATATTTAAAAAAAAATATTTAATTTTAAGGCCTTAAAATGATTCCTTGAGTATTCGTGAGGTTGGCAGAATAAAATATGAAAGTTTTTTAGGCAACAACAATTTGAGGGACAATACCCCAATTTACTAAGATATCCTTAAGAAAATTTGCTGTAAGTTCCTATGTATGGTAAATGCCGGTATGAGTTTAAATCAGGAACTACCTTTTTTGTATCAGTTGGAGCCGCGAAGCTCTTGTGTGTAATTGGGTTCAGGGGTAGGTGCATTATCAGGCCGAGATATGTACATTTTATTCGTGAATCATTTAGCTTCAAAGTTTAAACGCAGTTTCGTACTTGTTTGACTCCTCATTTTGTATTGTGGAATTTTTTCATAATTTTTGGCAAATGGGAGCAAAATTGGAAAAAAGTTTAAGCACGCTGCGATAATCATAACTTGCTTAGACTTTTTAAACACAGAACTTTTTGTGTTTCTCGTTTCCATGCATTTTTTTTTGCCTTTTCGAAAACTTGGACCCTGTAGACTCCATCCTCCAGACGTACTCGTACAATTGACATTTGCTTTTGTCCTAAAAAATAAGGAAAAATACTCTCCAAATTTCGATCCCGCCTATTTTAAAGATCATTCGGAAGACTACGGAAGGAACGTTTTCCAAAAATTTCAATTTAATATTTCAATTTTTCCGACAGTTATCGTGTATCAAACGACGCCCTGAAAAATCATTTTTTCTTTGTAATAATAGATGAAAAACAAAGAATGATAAGAAAATCCGTTTGAGAGCCACAACTATGCTCTAAAGACGAAAAAAATTTCGAAAGTTTATCTGGAACCGTTCCCCTGATATTACGGCCAAAAAGTAAAAATTACGTTAGGTCAACTGCTCTGCAACTGGAAATCCCAACAGGACCTCGAAAGAGCAAGCTTTTCGGAATCTACTAATAGTAAACTATTATTACTACATGCATTACATTTCCTTTAACACTGTGGGTCTACTGTTGGGTACAGCTGCCTGCGCCGCATTATTTATAAGTATACAACTAAGGATTTGTAGCCGGAGACAACCTAAACATACCAAACACAGCTCCATACTGTCGTGAATACTAACTGTATATAGTAGTTACTTTATATCAAATGAAACAAGCGTAAGTTTATACAAGTGTTGTAAAGTTGTTAAAGAAAATTTCTGACTCCGCAGTACCAAATTAGTATACCCAAGGGCCCAAGCTATTATAAAATAATTACTACTTATCGCTAACATTTGTTTTATAATAGCTTTTATCTTCGAAAATGTAAAGTTTTTCAATATCCAAAAATGTTTTCACATACCGTGCGATCACTCATTAATGCCCCCCCCCCCTATGTTTTATTTTTTTTTTGACACATTCAAGAAAAGAAATTGAAATTTGGCACAGACTACATACTCCTCTTTTATGTACGTTTTGAGATAGAAAAAAATGAATTTGGACTAGTCAGGAATAGAGGGTCAGGTTGAAAGATCTTTTAACCTTAATTTATTTTCTAAGCAAGGAAGCATGAAAATTATTGATTTCAAAATGTCAACCGTTAGTAAATATCACTGAACATAAATATTTGAGAGTAAACATGTTTGTAAACTTAATATTTTAATTTCTCGTTTTATATGATCCTTAATAGAAATATTCTTATGAACTTGATAGTTAAAGAGCTATTTACAGAGTATTCTAAACAACTTATAACTACAAAAAAATACTATACTTACCCCACTCACCCAATCTCAAGAACATTAATTAAGGTATCACGTAAGATATAAAATAATTTTGTTAAATTTCATGAATTTTTTTTCTCCATTATTTAGGTTCTGTTACATTTGAAACAAGTAAATTTTATAGCCAAATATTTTGAGCATGAATTAATGTTAAAACTCCTTTCAAAAGATGTTCTACTCAACGAGCCAAATTTGAATTTTTTTTATGAATGTTTCAAAAAATAACAGGGAGAGGGGTATTAAAGATCGGCACTGCGTATAATGTATTTGAGAATTAAGATTTTTGACAGTTGTACCAAGTGTACAGCATGACTATTTTTGAAATCAGTTGTTGTCGAGAAAGTTGGCAATCTCGATTTATAAGAGACTGCAAAATTTAAATTTGAATATTTGCATTACGTATTTTAGCGTTTATTTAATAAATAATTACTTAAGGCTTTAAGGCTCAATCCATTTTGTTCATATGCATATATATATATATATATATATATATATATATATATATATATATATATATATATGGGTGGGCACCCCATTCTATTCCTAGAAGTTGGAGCCAAAAAAGTCTGTGAAATGACAAAGGCCAAGATTTTAATAGTTGATTATAGTAGTGGCAAAAATGAATATATTAAGCTCAGTCAAGCTCTTATTAGGACTGTGTGTGTGACAAATATGTCATGAGTACTCGTACTCAATTAATACAATTAATTTACAAAAGGTGAAAGTTTTTATGCAGGTTATGTATTGCATACAAAAAAGAATTCAGATTCAATTCAGTACGTTAGAGCCAGGTGGCCAGTTAGGCCAGAAGTATGTATAGGGCAATTCAAGTATCTTTAATAGGCTTTGGTATCTCCAGTATACGTAGGGACAAAAAAAACTTTAAATACGAAGTTTGTGGACATTTTTGTGCTGTTTTTAAACATTTTAATAAGAAAAAAATTACTATCGAATTTAAAAATCGTTAATTTAAATACAACACTTTGTATTTTATTACAATTTTGAATTATATTTAAAATTTTAGGCTAACTTAATATAATATATTGTATGCCTATCTTCAGTTGTTTTTGAGATGTTCACTTATGGAAATTGATAATTTCAGACTTTTAAGAGGCTGTGACGTCTAACGGGTTCAACCTAGGGCAAACCGAATTACACATTCCTGCCTTAGATGTTTATTACCTTTCTTATGACATTCACTTCTGGTCAATAGAAGTCAAGTATAAGTAAACAAAAGCAAAATTAAAAAAAAAATTAATCTATTGTGGAATTTATAAGTTACTCCTTAAGAAAGACCATACAAAACTAACATAGAATGTGCAATTTGTTTTGCCCTAGGTCAAAACGTTTTTTTTTGCAGCTCCTCAAAATTAAAAATTATCAATTTTCAAAGGTGAAATTTCTTAGCTTCACGAATAACGGAGATATAGAGCACGTTCAAAGATATCTGGATCATACTGAACATACTTCGGCCCTGACTGACCAGCCCCCGTCTTAAGGTATAATTGACTGATTACTATATTTCTTCTTTATATGCAATATATCTGCATAAAAAGTTTCAGCCCTTGAAAATGCATTGCTTTATCTGGGTATTCACGACATATTTGACAGCGCATTCGATCCGGTCCTAATTAGAGCTAATAGTAGCTTCTACGGAATACCACTACTATAATTGACTATCAGAATGATAGCTTTTGTTATTTCAGTGGATCTGAGCTTTTCGACTATACCGTCGGCGTCGGTCGCTACCTACTGAACAGTATTTTGTTTTTAAATGCAACTTGCTGCATATATGCGGATAGAGTAGAGCTACATTTTAAAATTACTTTGAAGTAACTAGAGTGCGTCGAAAATACGTGTATATGAAAGATACATTTTTAAAATGAAATACCTTGCATATTTAAATTATCTATTAAAATGTATTTATAGTTTAGGCTAATAAATAGAGATTTTTTCGTGACAGAAATAGTAACCGGAAACCGAGTGGGCCATCACACTCAAGATAGTCCATAGTAATATTCCATTATTACTCGTTTTCCACTCGCAATTATCATTTGTTTATATTATTTGATATTTACAATTTAGTGCAAAATATCGCGTTTCCTTTCATTTTTGGCTTATAAAATCAAAACTAATGAAACAATCTTAATAATGTAAAGAGACAAATTGTAGAGAATAAAATTACAAACAAAATGATATGGTTATACGACCGAAAAATTAAGCTTTTTTTTTCGAAAATTCATATCTCCGTTAATTATCAAGACTTAACGAACACCTTATGCGAGATAATAGTTATTGATATGTACTTTATGCATACCAAAGCCAAAAGCTGTGAGATATATTAGTTTTGCATAAATAAGATTTTGAATTTTTTTAATGGACTAATTTTCAGCGTGCCTGGATGCATCGTGGATGATCCGATTTGAATTCTGCAAAATCACATCGAACGTAGAAGTTCCAAACTACCAATCGTACATCTCATTTTGTGCTAAAAAATGCTTCCAAACATGACCAGAAACGGCCGAACGGGGGGAGGTAGCCAAGAAGCGGGGAAACGCACGGCAGCCGGTGGGAACCGTATTAGTAGAGACCCTCAGCTTGCAACGTATTACTCTTCAACTTTAATTATCTCAGCAACTGCAGGAGCTACTAATTTTTTTTATATTGGGATAACTGAACCCGAGAAAACCGGTTATTTACTTACATTGCGCAAAGAATTAACAAGAATGCTGCTATTAAACGTTTTGCTACATAGCTTTTGCTATTAGGTTTGATAAATAAGTAAAGCATATACCTAGTTATTAATTTAAATGGACAGTTAAATCAATATCGAGACACGTTAATAGATGTATTGTCGAATTAAATGCCTAAAATCAAAGATTAATATTTTTCGTGCGGAGCATCTCTATTACCCTTCGGCTGCCCCGGTTGCTACCATACTACTCGGCTACTTTCACGCATTTATTTTTATCATTTAGCGCGAAATGAAAATATACGTTTTCTAGTATGATACTTCTACTTTCTATATAACTTTGCAAAATTCAAATCGGATCTTCCACCACGCATTCAGGCACCCTGAAAAACAGAGCATTAAAAAATTTAAATCGCAATTGTGCAAAAACTAATAATCCCACAGCGCTTGGTTTTGGTACGCATAAAGTACATATCAATAATTATTATTTCGCAAAGAGCCTTCGCTAGAACTCAAGAAATAACGAAGATATGAATTTTCGAATTTAGCTTAATTTTTTCAGTTTTTTGTCCTGTTCTAATGATCCGATCAAATCATGTAACCATATAATATTTTTTGTAATTTTGTTCTCTAGAATTCATCTTACTACACCATTAATATTTCTTCATTAGTTTCGATTTTATAAGCAAAAACAAAAGGAAATGCAATTTTTTGTATTAAATTGTTTATAACAAATAAACAAATAAAAGCTGCGAATGAGAAACATAATGGAATAATAATATGGACTATTTTGAGTATGATGGCATACTAGGTTTCTGTTTACTATTTTTAGCAACAAATCACTGTTTTTTTGCTCTATTGACTGGCTTAGTTACCTATACCTATATTTTTTAAGATGTTTAAGAGTTTAAGATGATTTGATCTATCATTATTAAGATCTCCTGTCATTCAATAAAATAGGTGGTAATCAATGGTACATTTTTCCCAAATTCAATCAAAAATAACATCCTTACCAAGAGAAAGTTTATTTCATGTCTTATGCATTAAAGTTTTCTATCCTTGAAAGCCATATATTTTAATAAATCGCGTTTTCCTTAGTAAGCGCAGTAATACCTTCTATTACTTGCAATATTATTATTAACCATTCCCTGCATGTAATAACTTCGTATATCGAACAAAATTTAATTATTTAAAAACTGTATTAGGTTTACAGGTTTTTCAAAATCCTGGACGGCTAATTTTAAAAATTTGTGGTAGCCTTGATAACGTTACCTAACATTATTAAAAATTCTTTTCTAAAGTGTAGAAAAACACTATTTTCTGGAAAATTACAAGATTTAGATATGGGCAAACTTAATATCTGATAGGTAATTAAATTTTGCGTTGCACTCGGTGGCTAAATACCCATAAATAAATATTAATTAATAAATAAATATACCAATACACTAAGAAAAACGGAAAGTATTTAAAAATTATTGCATTTAGTTAAAAAGGAACCCAAATGTAAACTTATAAAGAATTAAATATTCTTTATTAAGGGTCAAAATATACTGAGGATCTTACTAAAAATAACGGAGAAGAATTTGGGAAATGTGTACAACTAATTGTTGTGTACTCTCTATAATATTGATTAAAAGGAAACCTTAATTCTGAGATCAAAGTCTTTTTAACTGACAGTTTATTTTTCACTTAAGGCCAGTATTTTCACCCCGAAATAACTTTATTCTTCGAATATTTACCGTGGAAACGATTGTTGGGGCAATTGTAACCACCGAATAAAATTACACGGAGGTGAAACTACCAGCCCTTAGATATATTGATTATTTTTGGTGTACTCGTTGAAAAAACGATATTTAATTAGAAAAATTAAATAAGGCTTATACCGAAAACCGTGTAAATATGGTATAGGTAACCCTTAAAGAAAATGATCTAGAGCCAATGGAGAGCTCAAGTATACGGTTAAATGCAGTGTATTTATACCATAAAAAAATGTAACTTTGTATCGGAAACGTATTTTTGAAATTGTAGCTCTGCCCGATCCGCATATATTCTGCAAGTTATATCTAAAACAAATACGGCGTTCAACAACTAAAGTCTAACGAATATAAGGTGCTGCACCCTGTAGAGCTTGTTTTATTATTAGTTGTAAATTGCTTAACATTTCATCTTGTTCACACGATCCCGCTCTCCCCGTTACGAACGTTTAGGTATTGATACATTTGTTATTAACACCATGCATGTTTCAATTTTTCACCTTGGATCACGAAAACACTTTTAATAATATACCACTTGTTAGTCGTCGATTATTTCCAGTCACGATTGAATTGTCACTATACATTTAATACTTTTTAAATAGTGTAATTTTCTTTTCACGAAAGCGCTTATTTTTAAACCCTATCTAAGCTTCATTTACATAAACCTCAGACAGACGAACTTATACATCCAAATTTTTGGAAAAAAATCAAGTGTTAATATTTTTAATGAGAATTAAGATACTCAGTTGCAGTTGTCGCCATTGTCTTGCACAGACTTGATGGCATAGAGGTCGTAATTGTAGTGTTCTACAACAAAGGACCCGGCACACATTTTATGGATTTTTGGTGTACTGTAAAATTTCATGAGATTTTAGTATGTTATGGATATTGACCTGCTGTTTAAAAGTCTTTATTTCCAGAACTCAATCCTATCACTAGTTTTAGAAATACAGGGTGTTATGCTTTCCCAAATCCCATATAAAAAACATGGAGAATCCAAGATGACAACCAATTACTTTTGTTTGTTTTGTATCTCCCCACATAAGAAGAAGTTTTATATGAATATAGGTCCGCAAATGTTTTTTCCCGTTTTTAAACCTTCAAACGAGCTTTTGATTTTACCTTGATCTGAGGCCTTTCTTCATAATTTATTACCACCAATATTGGCTAAATTTTAAAAGATAGAAAAAATTGTCAATTACAAACGTGTTAGGGCTTAGTACATATCTTTAATGATTTTCGAGAAATTTGAGGAACTCCCTGTCATAAAAAGCAGCGTATTTCTATTGAGCCCACTATTTATTAGAACGTTCTTCTTCTCTCTTTAAGACATTGTCACTTATAGTACGGGTGTTCTCAAATTTATCGGTTGTCTTTAAAGCTAAATTTATCAAACCCAGTATATTGATAATCAGCAAGAAGACACTTATTTGATGGACGTATATTATGCAGCATGTTCTATTAAAAACGTCTATTGAGTCTACTACATATTTTTGAGATATCCTGTATACATAAATACTTATTTTCTATACGTTACGTAATTAACCCTACCACTTTTATATTTAACAATTTTTTATATTTTAAAATTTAATCAATATTGGTGGTGGAAAGGCTGCGTTCAATGAAAAATCAAATGGTCATTTGAGAGTTTAAATTTGGGCGAAATTTTAAATGCGAAAAACCGTTTCAGCAAACATGTCTATTAGTACTTAATTTTACATAAAAAATAATTAATCCTAATTACGCAAAACAGATATATGTTAATATAATGATGTTGCTCAACTTTTTAAAAGCCTCCTGTTAAAACATTTAGGGGCATTACTATTATTCTTAGTCATGTCTGAGGTAATAACCAATGGTTTAATGCATAGAGCAGCTGAGAAAAATAACATGTTCAGAAAAATGTACAACATGAACTGAATATTTTGGGCGTAGATTACCTTGACAAAAAAAGAATAATAAAATATTTAATTTTGCAATGTAAGAACATTTTGAAAGAAATTACACAGTCTTACAAAACATTCCGTATTGCAAATTTACTGTAGAACAATACGTTCACGACCTCTATGCTATAAACTCTGCACCTAATACTAACAATGCTGAAAACCGCAACTCAATATCTTAATCCTTATTGAAAAATATTAAAACTTGAATTTTGCCCAAACATTTTCATGTATTAGTTCAGTTTATATTATGTTTGTAGGCAGCTCATATTGTTTTTCTTGATAATTCTAAGGTTTCAAATTATTTGTATTTTTATAAATAAAATAGCATAAAAAAGTGTTAGATATTTTAATATATTTAGCGGAAAAAGAATTGCAACATTTGTCAACATTATAAATTTCCAAATGGATAATGGATTGTAATAGGTAGTGATTTCCGCCTAAAATTATATATAGCGCCTAGCAAATTGTCAGATTATATCATTTTACAATGCTATGCAGTTTAAGCAAAGTTTGCAAGAAAAATTCGCCCTTCCGATTTTATCCCTTCTTTGGAGATTCCCTCCTTAGGCTAAGATCGCTAGATTTGATTAATTCATTTTTTTTTGTCAATATTCTTTAGCTAATTTTCGTCACAATTGTCATTGACGTATTTTTCTTTTAAAATAAGATTTTAATATTATCATTCTAGGCTATTTTCACAATTTTTTCGGGTATTATAAGGTATCGTGAGAAACGGTCTGTATCGAAAAGAGTTATAGAAGGATGATTATTATGTAATTTTGAGTAGAATATTAGATATTCACCTTTCGAAGTAATCATTTTGCAGAAAATATTTTTATATTTACAATATAGACCACTAGAGGAAGGAATTATTCATCGACAGACTACCGTTTTTTATATAGGAAAGTAGGGATAACGGAAAAGAGCACATCAATATTTTCATTATCGCGTCCAGCAGCAGCGTTATTATGTTCAGAGAATATTTCGTCTTCAATCGTCAGGTTTTCCTAGCGGTAAATAATCTTATAACATCAAAACATAAACATTTTTTTTCTGGCTCTAAGTGATGTATTTCATCATCATCATTATCATCAGCCGTTTTCATCCATCACTAGACATCGGTCTACCTTTCAGACATACCTTAGCAGTGGTCTATGGAATTTCCAGTTTATCTCCGAGCGGGTCACCGTCTACCCATCAGATCACAAGTGCATTAAATTTATTTCGGACAAGGTTTGTCTTCGATTGAGACCAAGCTTTAAGAGCCAGTGGCAGACACACACCCACTTTACTATACCCGCTAATTAGTAATATTTACAAAATAGTTTAAACTTTTACTCTGTAGAGTTGGTCATAGTTTGTTATAGAACATTGGAGCTAGGACATAAACGCATAAACGCACTGATGGGTCAACTTATATATTCGAATCAAACATTGTGTGTTATTAATATATTATATAATAATTAAAAAACATTAAATTTTACGCAGATTGAGAGCAGGGTTTTAACTCTACGTATTGTGGTGAGTTGGTTAACGCTTTCCGAATATTTACCTCCCATTTTAACCCGCAGCAATAGTATAATATTTATCAGAACATTGATAAAGTTATTGAGATTGAGCCATGGCTAAAGTTTCGCCTTTGATTGAATAAAGTATATTCGGAAATGTTTACTTTCCGGGATCTGAATACTGAATGAGTTCGGGGAGATCTGCACTAGTATATGTCTTCTTTTTTTGCCAATGTTGTCATGAATCTTATCGCATGAGTCTAGTTGATCGGATTATAATGTTCTTTGAATTTTATTTTTTTACATAATATTAATATAGACCTTCAAATTATCATTTCATTAATAGCTTTGTATAATAGGGCTTAAGTTTAAAATAAAGCTCAGTTGGTCTTCTTTTAACTTTTTCGAAGATTTACAAAGTATTAACGAATTTACTAAAACGCATTAATATTTTGAAACATTATCTTTTTTTATAATATTTGTTAGAAAATTGAATAGGAAAAGTATTAAACAATATTTTTCTTTGAGACAATATTTTTAAAAAATGCGATATACAGGTTCTTTGGTAATCAATAGAGACATTTTCGAGACTGAGAAATATATAACAAGGCCTAAGCAGGTAAATCTAGTAAGTATAACAATTTTTACAAAGACTTAGTTGATGTTACAAATACATAGTTGATGTTTATATAATGTTATGATTCAGAAGGCACGTTGTAAAAACAGGACACAATGTCTTATTTACTCTTAATAAAATTGTACTATAACTGTCGACAGGTAAAATCACAATAATTTCTGTTGATTTCAATTATGTAAATTGCATGTCTTAAATTTAAAAATGAGAAATAGCAATATAGTCAACTCAACCTTAAGTCCTTTTAGATAAAAAATGTTGACGACTTTTTGCAGAACTAACACGGTTTTGGTACGTGAGGTAAAACATCATCAAATAATAATTTTTTAAAAATATTTGAAACAACTCTCTCAAATGAATTCCAACTTAGCAAGATTACACAGAGGATCAAGATTGTTCAATATCCGACAACTAGTGTTTGAATATATATTTTAATAAAGAGCAAATCTTTTGTCAATAAACGCAAAACTACGGTAACAAAGTTACAAAATATGTTTGGTTAAACACACTTCTCAGACACTAATAAATTAACCGACACAATTTATTGAATTATGATGCACATTTTTTCTTAGATTCCAAATAATTGACTTATTTTCAATAGTAATATTACTGGAGGATAAGGAATCCAAAAACTTTCTGTAGTAAGGTTTGTTTCTGTTGGTAAAATGTACATGCGGATTTAGAAGGATAGCGGTTCCCGTGCTACCAAAAATTATTAGAATCTGGTTTGGCATAAACTTTTTTAAAAAAGGTTTATATTAGTTTAAAAAAATCATTTAAATCAAATTCACGGTCTATAAGCGTGTGAATTTATATTTGTTTCATTTTTATAATTTCTACTTCGCTGCATTAGTATTTAAATATTAACATCCATCCATTGGCAATTTTCAGTTGTCTCCATATTTCTTTTACAAAGTCTTTGGTCGTGTTCATCAAAGTAAGTCTTTTTTTTACACATAAGTCCCGTATCCTGTAAATATGATCATCTAATCTCTGCTGCGTTGAAATATTTCTTCCAGGGTTTATGCTTAAGAGCACCTATAAGGCTTTTGCTTTAAATTAATTCGTTAAGTGTCTTCTTCCGTAAGTAGATGCAAAAAATGTCTAAGCCTGCAAAATGTTGTACCCTTGCATTAAAAATATTAGAAGGGGTACTAACCAAAATTTTTACGTAATATTATTTGCCAGCTTTTAATCTATGTTTGATATTTTTGTTCACACTTGGTTTAACCGGAAGCACATTATATTTAGGTTTTTTACAGAATCCCACGTAGTTTTACTATTAATTTAATCGATGTTAAAATTTAAACCAGAACTAAACAAAATTGTCAAACCTGGTGCTCATATATCACCAGTGACGACAATATTTCAAATTTATATTTTTCAAATAAAAAGGAAAAGGCAGGGTTCATTTGTGGTCACCCAGTATAGAGTGGGCTTTAAAATTATATACACTTTTTTTTGGGAAGTTGCCAGCTTGCCTATTGGAAGCTTCTCAGAAAAAATCTGCGTTCTATTGCAACGGGGTTTAGAAAATAAAAGAATAACGTATTCTAAAAAAAAATCCATTTTAATTAATAAATACTAAAAATAAGGCTCAATAAAATGTCCATTTATTATAATATGCCCAGAATATTTATTGTTTGCTTCTTTCATTGGCCCAAAAGAGATTATTTTTCCACAAAAAATAATATCTCTTTTCAAAACTACTATATCATAAAAGCCAATCATTACGAAAATTTGTCGATGGAATATTTTTCTAGACAACATACAGATTATTATTAACACACACAAGATGAGCTCCTTGTTGTCCTGTGATTTCTGAATCTGACTTGCGACTATGTAAAAGGAGCTATTAATCTATCTGCCTGTGGTATATGCCTATTGGTTGGAATTTAAGAGTTGTGTTGTGTTAGTTGCTATTGGGACTCTCAAATATTACTCACATAGCTTCTCTGTTAATATAAATTTAAAAGAAGTTATATTGATGAGTCGATAAACATGGGAAATAGTATAATCCATTTTTTAAAAATCACTTCTCTTTAAGCTTTCGAAATATATTGGTGTGCAACAGCCCATCTAGTACTTTAAAGGGTGAAAGCCCTATTACCCATCTGGTGCCATCTTTGAGGGCTATTTGGATGCCTAGTTAAAATATCACATCTAATTTTCATGGGTTAATGTGGGAATAATTATTATAGCGTATTTATTGACTTATTTGATGTGTGATCTGCAATATTGTCAGAAGTATTCGCAATTTACATTTATTTTTTTTAATACTATATCATAATAAATAAATGGTGATTCGTAATTTTATGAGACGCAGCATACTGGACCAGTATATACAAGGGCTAAAGGTTCATCCAGCAAAAAAGGTTTTTTTAAACAAATCAGCTCTCCAACCTGCTAGTGCAATTCAGAAATGAAACCTAACATTCTGTATTATCGGCGGAGGCTTGTATGTTAACCAAACAAATTAATTTTTAACAATAATTAACTAGGCCACCTACATACCAGCAAAATATAAAGTTTTTCAAATCATCATCAATCAGACTTGAAATGCGTTACATAAATGAGAAATTCTGATCAATTATTACAATAAATAAAATCAGTAAAAAAACTGCGGTGTCTTAAATATTCTTTTAAAAAATAAAAATGAATTATCATGTAAAAGAAGAGTCAATAGAATTCAATGAGCTATCCCACGAATGCCTTACGAATTCTGAAATTTACTTTTGATAAATATGTTAAGTTATTAAATTTTCACGCGTAACGGAACGTTACACTGGTTAAACTAGTTATATAATAAAACGCAAATTAATTTACGTATTTTGATATTTCATTTAATGTATACAATAAACTATACATATAATTTTAATAAAATTAATTTTATAAAATATTATGGCATTGTTGTTCTTAGTTTACGTGAACATTGAAACCAAAACATTAGAAAAATGAAGTTTACCCTATCTAGAAATGTTTAATTCCTCTTTTGAATTAGATCACTTTAAAATGGTAAGAAATTGGTTTGTGGATTTTACTTGAAAAGTAATTAGGCATGTAAGTACTATATAACAAACCTAATAGACGTATTTTTTACTTTCTGCAGCTTGTTGCATTCTATTTACGCTTATAATATAAACATAAATATCAATTAAGCTAAAAAACGAAAAACAATAAAATGTGGGCACCTACAGACGTAATTTAAATTTTATTTTAAATAGTAAAGTAGAATTTTAACACAAATGTTTTTGAGCAAATTGGTATAATAAATCATAAAATTTACATTTCATTTAAATAAAAGAAAACACTGAAATATACCAGCAAGCGAATCGTTTTTGTATATTTAAATGAGTAAATATATCTTTATTTGAGTGCCTTTAAATAAATATCAATTTTACTGTAACCGTTTTTTGCTAATAAAAATGTACGATTGTAGTGATCCAAATGAGCTCGTACCAATTAGCTTAAAATAACATTTTTGGTAGAACACATCTTTATTAAAATTTTGCTTTATATATTTATTTTTAGTTTTGGTAAAATTCTTGTATTAGTGCAAAACCAGTCTAAGTTCGGCCTTTAAGTCGGGAGTCGAGTCAAATATATTTTCGCGGATTTATAGCAGTTCTGTACTAAAACAAGAAAATTAATTCTTTATTTAACAATAAATGCAAAGTATCGATTTTTTGTAAATGTTTATAATCAAAATAATTTAATATGTTCATTTCCTCAGACTATGGCAGCTACAAAAAGGAATGCGGGACTAACTTCAGCGGTACCAAGAGCAACTCTCAATGATGAAGAACTGGTAAGTGTTTACAGTTTCTCTTTAGTAAAAAGAATAGATTCTAGTGACCACAGATATCTCTGAGAAGTTCCCACGAAGTAATTGTTAACATATATAATGAGCGTAATTATTTAGTCCTATGTTATAATTTTTTTCATTTTCTATTTCCTGATATTACCGACAAACTAAAAAATTGAAACGAAAATTTTAGATCCAAACGTTAAACTAGAAAGATATTTTTGGATCAGATTACAGGACATGCTAACCTATAGATTGGTTACAGGTTACAGATGTTTCAGGTTTAATTAAAATTTAGTTAGATCTGGTGAAAGCTATTCTAAAATATTTTAGAAAACCTGTATAAAATACTTTATACATCTATTAAGCACTGTAAACTGCCATTCTACTGCTTCATTAGCAATTGTCGGTTATACGTCGGTAATGAACATATACATTACCACCAAGTTCAATTCAGTATTTAGGGGAATAGAATAGATACCTTAAGAAGAAAGTCATAATAAGAAATAACTGGACTAGCAGCTGATTTTAAATTAACGTGTTCGCATTGGGCTAAGGCAGCCTGCGATATGGTATAATTCCGCGCGATAGGTAAAATGGCGCTTCTTTTGCTTTTAACATACTTACATTTTGGGAGCCATCCCGTGCCGGCAGGCATATAATTTAGTTTTAATAGTAATAGATGTATGGAAAGAAATAATATTCAGAAAAGTTGATGTGAAACGATGTGTTTAAAGTATTTATATAAAAATTAATAATTTAAAAACATTAATGGATATATAGAAAAATCAAGCAAGGCAAATTGTAAGTAATATTAAAATATGATATTATATGATTCTACTTTAATGAATGTGTGTTAATATATTGACAAAGAAGTTATTCTCAATAAAATGTATGTGTGTTAAAAAATACTTTTAATTTAATTTTTTGTAATGTGTTGCAGATTTAGTAAACAGTTAAGCATTTTACACTAATAATTAGAGCTTTTTAATTTCGAAACTAGTTATTAAATATTTCGTACAGATTTACGTTTTTCCTTTGAAAGGCATGCCCTTAAGTCTTAGACTCCATTGCATTGCTGAAATGCTGGACATATGCCTTTAGTATGGTGCTTTGTGAAGTAAAAGCCCTGTATTGCGTACCTCTGCTTACTATCTGGTTGCTGCTTAGACTGATTTTAGCTTGCTCTGTCTTTTCCTTCATTCTTTATTGACATATCTAAAGAAGTGGATTTACTTTCATGTATTTCGATGCTGTTTGTATCATAGTTAACTTAATATCTGTTATTTGCCTTTAGCAAGATTTTTGTACAGCCTAGCGGTTTGTGCTTTAGTTTGTGACTGAGTTTCTAAACTCTCTTATAAAGTTTAAGTACATGTTCCGATGTGATTCTCATTTACTCTATAGAACAATTTTCCTCTTCTCTCCTTAAGATCAGTTATCTTTGGCTACCTTCTCTACAGCGCCATAGTCATGGATTTCGTTTCAGATGTTCCCACGGATCAAAAAATAGTTTCTAGGAGCGCCTATGAACATTCATTTCAGAATTGATCGACCTTTAAACTGAAATTGCTGCTTTCTGAGAACTAAGTTAGAGATACGCGCCGTAGCTACAGTGACATCCTTGATCGTTTACGTTTAAAGTTAATAAATGTGTCGCTATAGAAACACTGTTAAGCATAGTTACATTTCAATATATAGGCATACTGATTTTTATGTGTTTCGATGTTGACAAGTCTCAGATCCTTTACTTCTATCGTTGATATAGCCCAGTCAAATTAGACTTTTTTTTCCGGTAATTTGTAAAAAGCTGAAAATGATTTTATTTCAATTTGCACATCTCAAATAAGAGTAGTATAAGTTTGCGACGGTTTTTGAGATGAGCTAAATTTTTGGGAGCCAAGTTTTTAGCTTATAACATCTAATGAGTACATCGTACAAAAAACTTCATTCTTACCAAAATTAAAGAATATTAAATTCTGCATTAAATGGTGTTCCTGAATGTTAACGATCCAGCTGTTTGATTAGATGAGCAAATGTTTCCATTTCGATTGAAAAGTGTGTTATGCTCACTTTCAAATGTCTGAGATCCGAAAACAGCTATTCCAAATGTAACATACAAAATTCTAGAGCATCTAACATTTAAAATGTTGCTCATTCCAACGCATAAATACACGGACAAACCTAAAAGTAATCGTAGCACTTATTTTCCTCTAAGTGACTCTCCAGTCTCATGACATGGAACCAAAATTACCCACATTCGTTTGAAAAATCGAATTTTCATGAGCCAGAAAACTAAATTTGGACGTAAAAATAATAGTAGAGTTCAAAATCATTTTTCTTCATTATAGAACAACCTAACTGGTAACTAGCTGAAAACATTCACCTAATAACATTTTAAGTGGAACAAATCAAGTTTAATCAAAGACCCAAGGCGTGATTAGGAACTTTTTCAAAAAACTTTTGAAAAGTAAACCGAACTTTACTTAGAATTTAGGAGTAAAATTTATTAAAACTCAGTTTTAATAATGCTGATAGTTTTAAAAGACAGAAGCCTTTACTTTTCGTTATTTAATCTGCTCAGTTGCTACTCTCAAACTACAGCCACAGACTAGAGAGATTTCTCTAATAAAATAATCTTCATACCATATTTGGGCCAAGACCAACTTTCTGGCTTTGTTTTCCTATTCAATATGGATAATTTAAAACCCATCGACTTTTATCCTGTTTTTGAGTCCTGTGGGGATAAAGTTCTATGAGGCGGGTAACTTATTGCTCAAGGAGTACTAGGGCAAATAGTGGCTGGACCGCAGCGAATCTATTGGGCTCGCCGTCTTTAATTACCCTGAGCCCAGAAATAATCACCCTTGCACAAAACAGGACTTTGAATTTAGGTTATAAGAAAATCACATAAATGAGAATAATCCAACCCAGGTATTCAAACACCGCAAACGAATTTCCTGATGAAGAAAACGTATTTAAGATAATTACTGCTCAGCCGAAGTCGCTATCCTTTACGTCAAATTTATTGGGATAGCATACTAAATGAAAACACGATTAGTAGTCAGAATTATAGATTATTATCACCAGTATCGCTTGTATCAATAGAATTTAGTGCACCTATCGAAATTTGTAGGTGTGCAAAGAAAATCAACTTTGAGGCCTCAGAGCAAAACAATTTTATTGAGTGGACGACTGCAGATCAGTCCATTTCAAGGTAAAATTTTCTACCAGGCAAATTGCTACTCAAACTCAACCCTGAGCTGACAAGTACGGCGTTTCCTTTCGAAAAATAACCATTATCAGGTTATAAATAAAACAAACCAGCATGGTCATTCCTATTTAGAACATGGCAGACCGAATTTAGATAACGCATCTTGTTATGTTTCAACAAACAAATATTATAAATTTAAACAAAAGTTCCACCAGAACTATCCCTTAATAGAACAGCCATTCCTGGTGAGCACACCCCATCAGAGTATCGTGTTCGCACCGGTTCAAATAAATTTAAATACCACCTTGCTAGCCATGTCTTAATGGAACATGGCATCCCTGGTAAGGAAATCCCATCAGAGCGTCGTAACAATACTAATTTTACCCAAAATTGCCACCATGGTCATGCTATTATAGAACTGGGATTCCCTTCGAAGAGGGAAGGAAAGCACCGGGAATGAAAGGAAGCAATCCGGGAGAACAGGGAGTGCGAAATGGAAGAGAGCGGTAAAAGAAGCAGATCAGGTATCCCCTAAAAGATGTTTTGACAGTTTTTTTTATAGAATTTCTTATGAAGAGCACGACCGGACAACTTTTCAACGAGTTTAAATAGGAGAAAATATGTAATTCTAGTGTCCATCCGAAACCAGGCAAATATTCCTTGGGAACTTGAAAAAAAAACATTTCTTCACATAAGACCACCTGGGCATTAAATAGGTCACACTTTACGGTACAACTACACCAAACAGAGAGATGCTACCCTCACCCACCCGCCACCCTCATACCACTTCAGTTATCCTAGATAAAACATGAGAATTAAATTAAAGGATCAAATTGCATAGAAATTCCGATTCCCCAGATGTGGGTGATTTTAGTTTCAAACGTCATGAGATTACAGAAGAGCCCCTAGCGAAAAATAAGCGCTACAACTACTTTTGGTTTTTTGTGTTTATCTATGCATAGAAATGAGCAAAATTTTTAAATGGCACGCTGTGCACCATGAACATAAAATTGTATGCTCTATGACCTTTGAAATGGAAAATTTTTCTTAACATTGTCTGCTGATTCTAACTTACCAGCTTAAAGGATTAGTTCGCAGTAGAATTTAATGACTTTTAATTCTGGTAAGAGTAAAATTTTCTGCCTGATGCACCCTTTAGATGTTATAAGCCAAAAAGTAAAAAAAGTGCCGAAATTTTGCGATTTTTTAGCTTCCGAAAGTTTAGCTGACCTGGGAAACAGCCGCAAATTCATATTACTCTTTGTTGGGACGCCCAATGTGAAATAAAAAATGTCCAGCTTTTTAGGAACTAATAGAAGGCACGGCCTTTTTTGTCTTATTTCACTCGGTTAATAGGGTAGCTCCATCACCTATTAGCCGGCAAGGTTACCTTTATAGCCGTCACGTCAGATATTAAGATATGCTTTAGCAGCTGTATTATGATACCTAGAATATGTGTGTGCTATCCTAGGATTTTCTATTATTGGAAACTTGAAAATATACTCATTTAATCTCGTTAAACTTAATGCCTTGGTTTAACTGTCTAGGGTTTCCGGGGTCCACATCAAGTTTATGAATTCATAATTATGATAAATTGCTACTGCAATTTTATCATAGTTTGTGGATTTACTACGTAAAATCAGGTGGAGTACCCACATAATTTGTTTAGCATTTTCAATTAATTATATTATTTTTCTGGCTAGAAAACCAAAATTAATTACGTTTACGGGCTGCTTAAATGTCCGTGCTATACTTTAAAAAATATAAATACTATACAAAACTTACATTAAAATTCATGTCCATTGTAATATTGGTCAGTTAAAAACTTTCGATATATTTCTAAAATATTAATTAGCATTAATAAACTTTTTTTTCGACGTTTAGAAACCCTAAATCGTTAAGATCTGTAAACACCTGGATGGGCGATTTTTTACAGTTAATACTTCATAGAGATAGTCACTTGAAAACGAAAATGAAACTTTAACCTACGCAGGGAAAAGTAATATTTTCATAACGTGCTAGTTAAGGAGAGTAATTTGCAACTTTGGCCGGCATTACTAAGCAAAGGCCGACTTTGCTTCTAATCTTAACATAAGTATGTCTGATTCTCGGTACTTAAGCAAACTTTGTACGTAAAGTTTATGGACAGATTAAGTCAAATCCTCTACATGTGTTTGAAACTAATTTTCTTTAAGTTTATATACTGGCATACGTGCGTGGCTTTGTTTCAAATAGTAATAAGCAAATCAAAAAGGTAATTTATAAAATCAATGATATAGAATACGCAGCTTGAATTATGAGATAAAAAAAAAACTTACTTCCACAGTATGTTAAAAACATTTACAAATTTTTGCGTCGACTAATGTGGTTAAACTAAATTAAATAAAGAGTAATAAATCTTCAGAATATATTTTAATACATTTGAGACTTTTACTCTATTAAAAAGATGCAATTAAATATTTCAGATTTAGGTAGAAAGTGCAATAAGTTTTACTGATTTTTTTAACATAAATCTACTCCCAGGGCCTTTATTGTTATTAAGAGCTAGGAGATCAGGGTATACAGTTTCACCAGAAAATTTGCCTCACATGTATTTCCAATATTGTGTTGAAAAATGTAATATATAAACACAATTATATTACCTTTTCAACCGAAATTGATTAAGTTAGGTTTTTACAAATACAGTGATTGAATGGGTTAAGTTCGAAGGTTGTAGCCCCCAGTTAATCTGTTATCATCCCCTATTCATCTTATGCAAAAGGATTGTTGAGTGCAGTTTTAGGCGACTTTCCAAACTATTTAAGTTAAACCCATTCAACAGAATTTTGTTGTCTATCGTCCTTTGTGGATATATCTCATCCACTTTTAAAGCTAGGTACTGAAAGATCCTCCTTTCCAGAGCTGCAATAGACTTATTATAAATTTGGTCAATTAGAGAACCGTATTCCAACTTACTTTTAACCAACGAGATATAGAGCGATTTAACATCATCAATACTGCTAAAACACTTATAACTTCTAATTAAAAACCGTAATATCTGAGTTGCTTCGAATATATTTTTTTCTATGAGAGTACTGAAAGTTAATTTACAGTCAAACAAAACACCCCGATCGCGTGCGCTTTCCACTCTCAATAGCTTTCGTTTATAGAGAAACCAAATAAAACTGGAGTTGTTCGCTTACTAAATGACATTACAGAACACTTACTAGGCTCAAATAAAAAATATTTGTCCTGCACCAAAGATAGACGTTGTTGTAGAACATTTGGCAACTTTTGTAAATACAGCTTCAAATCGTCTAAAAATACTTGATAATTAACATCAGTATCGTTTTTAAATATTAAAAATACCAAAGATCGCAGATTAGAACCCTAAGGTACTCCCTAGGAGGCACTGAGCAGTGGGGATTTAAAATCATTGTACTGAACAAGTATCTCAAATATCCCAGAAAAACCGCAAATTAATGATACAGGCCTCTAGTTTTCCGCCCTCTCTTATCGCCTTTGTTAAAAACCTTACTGACTTTGCTGAATACACCTCTATTCAGTGAGCAACTGAAAATAGTTTTAATGGTTTAGCTAACGCTCTAATTGTGTCTTTCACAAGAAAACTTGATATGCCATCGGGGCCCTTTGACATTTTAGATTTAGGTTTTCTTCAGATATGTACTATATCAGTTTCAAAAAATATCGGCAAAGTAGTCATACTATTACCCACATTTTTATATTTGATTCCCCATTATCACATCAAACAAAATTATACACACATTACCAAAGTATACACCAAATGTATGGACATTGTCCATAGTACTGTCCAAAAATCCTGTCACCATGCAACATATTAGCTGGAGTTGCATAGGGGTTCTTTTTTTTTGCTGCACGTACCGCCAAAAAGCCTTGAGATCACGTCTTTTATCGCTTCTATATTAGAAATATACTCCTCATATACACTTAATCATATTATCAACCTTATTTCATTAAGTTTTTAAACCTTTGCAAATAGATAACGTTGCCAAATATTCTCCATTTTCTACGAGTGTTACGTTTAAGCTTAAGATTCTTAATAATTTCATTGTTATACCACTGTGAAAATTTCTTTATTTTAATAAAACGGTTCAGACATGTAAATTATGGCCATGAGAATTCTATAAAACTCTGCGCACATTCCATCTATATGTTCTTTAACTGTCCCCAGTCAGCACTAGCCACGCCTATGTACAGTGTATGAAAATCAGTCTTTTTAATATTATATTCCATGTTTTTAACAGTATTAATTTCAAAGTTATCATTTCTGAGCACTATAGGCTTTACGGATACCTCTAGCTGGCCAACCTCCGGAACCATGGGAGACAGGGTTTTCTCTGTTACACAGTTAAAATTACTAAAAATTACATCTAAGTATCTTTGGTTTATATTGCTTACATTGTTATATTGATTAAGTGCAAACAAATCTGCAAAATTAACATAATGGGTCATTCGAAAAAAATTCGAAATTCTTTAGATTAAAATCACCTAAAACTAACAATTGCTTAGAATAAAAAATTTCTTATGATTCAATAACATCAAAAAAACATTGTTAGTCATCAACAACACAGGATCGTTGAACGAGATATAAACAAGAATTATTAAAATTGGAACATTATTTATACGTACTTTACAACCGATAAGACTGATTTCAGATACTAAATTCACAACATGTGTATCAAATTTTAACACAGACAATATTAAGAGAGCTTCGGACTTCAATAGTGACACCTCCTCACGTGAATGTTGTCTATCACTACGGTACACCACATACTCATCACTAAACAACTCTGAGTCTGTCAGTTCGTCAGTAAGCCAGGTTAGTTAGTTAGTTAGTTAGACACACAATATCATATTCATTTTATTGACAGCTCCAAATAAACATTTTTAGCTTTTTTATTCAACCCCTTAACATTCTGATAGTATTAACATTAAGTTTAACTTTCTTGTCTCGGTAGTTGAACGTTTTTTGTAGAATGTATGTAAGACATGCCATTAGAACAGCTGATTACTAAATCAGTCTCTTCATTCCGTTTTTGTTCCGTAAAACATCTCAGTGCAATACTTACATCCAAGGAATCACCTCTCATAGGTCGTATTTGGTTAGTTTTCTCATGACTTCGAATTTTGCATTTGTATTTACCTATCTCTGAACTTATACCTTGTCTAAGTCAATCCTGTCCACTGTGATTTAAAAGGTGGTTTCGGATGTACTGTGTACTAATAAATTCCTACTCTTTGAATTTTTCTCCTGAATCTCGGTTATTATGCTTTCTTGCTTTGGATCCGATCGGTAACTGTTAAAAACCTGTGTATAATTTTCAGATTTCTCTCTCAGTTGTAATAATTCACTTTTGATTTCTGCCATTTCCGTTTCAATTCGACTTTTCTGGTCAAGCACGAATTCAAATAGATGGGTAATTGTAAGTAACAAATCATTCTAATAAAGTTACTTTTGGTTTTCAGTTCTATTATACGAGATTTTAATTGGTTAACATTGGGAGTGGCTACTTCACCAACCGCCGTTAGGACGTGTCCACTTTTAACGTATGTTGCACTTGGACTCTGCCGTTTTCAATACTAAATTTTTTTCGAGAAAAACACCAAAATAAGTAAATTTAGCGTGACCATATATTATGTAGGGATGTAGTTAAAAAATTCTAAGGTATCAGCATTGATCTAGATGGCTACTATTTTGGAATATCTAGGATAATATATAATACTTTATGCGCTTGAGGCAGTGATAAGAAAGCTTGCCTTCCGATGAAGACCTTTTCGAGGAGGCTTAAATCGCTGGGATAATAAAATAACGGTTCTGTTTGCGGACTTGCGGTCAACTGCTAACAGTAAGAAGGCTTCTTACTGAACACATACACTAGATGACACACTGCGTAGAAAACAACTTTAATCCACTACGTAGAATAAATTCCTGGCATGGTGGTCTACTGTAGTGTATTAAAGAAATCAAATACCGATAAGATATGTCAACGTTTTGATTAATTGGGCTTTAAAATGATTCCACATGTTTGATTCTTCTTCAATTAATTATACAAAAAAAACAACCAATAATGATCATTCGGTTTTACTTCCTTCATAAGAGAGAAAAAATTACCCTACTCCTAGGTTATTATTCTTGATTTTTGATTGATGATCTTCATGTTTGTTTAAGGTTTCCTAGATGCCGAATAATGTGTTTCCGTCGATTTGTTTGTCTGCTTGTTCCCAGCATAGTTCAAAAATTGTTTACCCGATTGAGTTTAAATTTTGGTCAAATATTAAGAGTCATATGGTAATGGAACCTCAACATTTTTGTAGAAATCCAAAATGATAAAACAAAATGGCGGCCTAATAAATTAGTTAAAAAATCAGTGAAACGAAATACTGCCTTCAAATTTAGTGCAAAAATTAATGTTATATTGAGATAAGCTGGTATAAGTTTGGTACGGATTCAAAATGGCGATACGAAATTAGGGCTTAATAGAATATTTTTAAAATAATTCTAAAAAAATGCTAATTCGACTGATGGAACAAAATAGCGCTCCAATAAAATATTTAAAACATCAGCATGGAAAACTATTTTACTTTATTAGAGACAAGGAAGAATTCCTAGTTGTAATAAAATTAACAACATATATAATAACTGCAGGACGCAAACGAGTTTTTAACCTACAGAAAAGAACTGTTCGGGGAAACGAAAATGAAGAATTGGGAATAAATCTTTTAATATGGTAAGATATGCCTTGTCTAGAACTACAATAATTTTTTAACATATCAAATTTCTTTTAGTTCAAACTATCCAGAAAACTTCATAGCAGATGCTGTTGAAGCTTTCGGAAAAACATATAAAATACCAAGAACACTAAAAAAGTATAAGGCGTATAAAATTTTACCCGTTCAAGAGTAAACCCAAGAAAAAAAAATCGCGTTTAAATTTTTGTCAGGAAATAATAGGGCAATTGAACAAAGAACGTCAATTACTTAATAGAATTTTATGAATGGTTGAGTCAGTTTTTTCCACAGTTGGAGTTTTTAACCGAAGAAATAGCCATTTTTGGGTTCTCGAAAATCCCAGGGGCCATCCGAGAACTAAAACACTCGGGACGCAAACCAATTCGAGTTTGGTGCGGAATATTGAACAACAGAATTTTAGGTCCAGAATTTTTTAAGGAAATCTGAATGGGACAAGATATTTACAAATAGTGCGACCAACCTGCGCCAAATTCACTTTGAAGGGTTTACAAGATATAAATACGGATTTAACGCACCAGGCTGTTTTTGAGCTTCTCAGAGGACCAGAGAATAAGAAGACTACGAGAGAGGCAATACAATATATTTTGATATTAGAGGGCATTTCTGTAATTTGTTAAAGTTCAAATAATATATATTGCTAAAATAACGTATGTACGTATTTTCAAAAATCATTCGTTTGAGTCATTCTGATTTTTAAATTAATGTTGGAGCTCTTTTATTCTCTAGACTAATTTAGTAAGAACTCCACCACGCTCATTTATCCTCTCAAGTTTCATTCAAAACTACTGAGCCTTCTTAAAGGTATATTTTATTAATGTCAAGACCTAGTTTCGCAGCATCATGAACATATTTTCTTTCATTCGCCAAAAATCTCATTCTTTAAAATATTCACTTAGAGCTCTTAAATTATCTAACATAAATAGCTGAAATTTTGCATTGAATTGATAATTCAAACTCAAATATCTGGAAATCGACTTAACCAAATTTCAAGCAACCATATATTTTTGAAATCAGTAAGGCAAGATATTTTTTAGAAAACAATATACGAGGTGTTTTATTAAAAAATACACCAATCGCATATTTTCTTAATTTTGGGATACGAAAACGTTTTTTTTTATCACCAGTAAGAATTATGCAAAAAATCAAATTTAAATTTTTTTTGGATCTAATCAAATAATGAAATTAGGGCAAGGGTCAATATATAATCACTAACCCTGTACATATTACTAAATAGCTACATGCGGAACTAAACTGGATTATGCCCCACTTTTCTTAATATAAGAAAGGGGTCGTAACGAGGGAAATTCCGGATAGAGCAAATTTTCCTGTTGGTATATTTGGGTTTGCAGTAGTTTATCACATTTTACTTTAAGTAAAATATTTAATGTCGTCCCTTTTCAAAAATTAGCATTACATGAGATGTATCATTTTGCAATGTTTGAAATAGTTTCATTGAATAAACGTTATATAAAATGTATATAATAATTTGTTTACTTTTACAAGCGTTAAAATTAAAAAGTCATGGAGGGAGGATTTGATTTTTACTAACTAATCGACACTTTTTTTTAACTGTAGTATCCAAAAAAAAACGCTAAATTGGCTTTACCTAGAACTTCCCTCATAATGATTACTTCCATTTAGTAAGAGATTGAAAGATAGCGTAATTTGTATACGTTCATATTAATAAATTGCCTTGCTGCAGGAAGGATTCATAACGTTCCGACTAAAGGCAGTTTAACATTTTTTTTAAATATAGTATCAAACAAAGATGTCCCCGAAACGCAGCATTAGGTCATCAGTTGAACTCTAGGTGTTTTCTATTTAAACAATCAGTTCGCAATCGGTCAGGAATACAAATATTACAGATATGCGCATTAACGCGACCTTATAAACTGTCACAAACTTGTTAGGAATTCTCTGTTTTTAGCAATAATTGGATATACTAACAATTCAATCTTGTCACTATGTCTAATTATTGTCAAAAATTGTATACGAACTTCAACTAGATATCAACGAAAGTGCTATATTACAAAATATGCATTAGAAAATATTTTGTCGATTAAAATAAATTAAATTAAGGGTTATACCTCATTCCTATTTTCGGTTAATCGGAATTTAGAAAAAGCTTTTAAAATCTTACAAGATAAGTACTTTTTATATATGAGATTTTAAGAGGATGTTTTATTAACGATTTTTGAAACTAATCATCTAAAAATTAATTTTTCAATATTCAGGCCTTAAGAGGTTGGAAATGTGTAAAATGCCTTTTTGTATTTCTAAAATATATCCTCAACTAAATAAGATGATAAGACGATTCATTCATCAACGGCTTTTGAACATAATATTCTAAATATCAACTTTTGAATTTTACAACATTCTTTCCTTAAGGATGTGAAAGCGGTACAATGTGATTTTAATTTTTTCTAATCTAAAAATGAATATCTGGAATTTTCGAACATCCTTCTTTAAGGGGAGTAAAATGTTATTTTACTTTTTTTATGTATTTTTTTAACTAAATGAAATTTTTAAAATAATTCTTTGGTCAAATACTTTTTAAAAAAGTTATCTAAAAACGTATTTAAAGATGATTTAAAATTCCGCCTTTATGGGGTGTTTTGACTTGATTTACAATATATCTTCAATTAAATGAGATTTAAAAGTGATTATTTCGTCGATGACTTTCATAAATAATGTTCTAAAAATCGGTATTTCCTTCACCCGATTTAATTCCGCACATAGTCATTTAATAACACATATATACCATTTTTTCAAATATTTTTATTGGGCGCCAATTTGTTCCACCATATTGGATTCGTACCAATATTTTACCAGTTTCTACTTATGCCACACTTAATTGTTGGGCATAATTTAAAATGAATTGAATAAGTAGTTTTTTTAGATTGCCATTTTCTTCCGTCATTTTGTTGAATTAGTGCCATCCCTTTTCCACATTTAACTTTTCTACAAAATTTCAAGGCAATTGAATAAGATTACATTGATTTTTTAAACATCTTATATCCCCGCCATTTTGTTTCCTCTTAAATTCAAACAACAATTTTACCATTTTATGTCTGTCACACCTAACGCTTGCACAAAAATTTGAATTAATATAATAAGTAGTTTTGCAGGCTTATTTTTTAACAATGTATTAAGCCGCCATTTTGTTTTCCTATATTATATTCGTACCAAAATATTACCAGTTTATTCCTATGTAATACCTGAATTTTGCGCAAAATTTGAGGTAAATTGGATGATCAGTTTTTTAGAAATATTTTTTTTAGCATTTCACCAGGCCACCATTTTGCTCCGCCCTATAATTTTTGACCAAAATTCAAGACATAAGAATATTTTAGTATATAGTGTTTTTCTTAATCTTAATTGTCTCATATTTTTAATGAGGAAAAACATGTATTAATATGCATTAATAAATAGTACATGATAATAATTTATATTTTATTAAATAAATATTCGAAAAGGTTATATTTTTATTATTCACAAAATATAAAATAAATGGAATATGAAGCTTAAATATGTGAATATTAATTTTGGGAGCAGTGAGGGTGGTACAATCCAGCGGATTTTAATCAATATTTATGATGGAAGTTTCGTGGCTCCAGCTATTGGGCTAAATATGAATCTAAAATAAAAAAATATAGTCTATTTTAAAATTTAGATAGACGTTTATAAGCATAGGCGTGATTTAGGAAAAAATTAAATCATCATACAGTTGTAACATGTCACAAAAGTTTTAGGAAAAAAAATAAATACACAATATTGTGGTTTAAGAAAAGTATATTTAAAATACTTATCGATACAATAATTAATATATAATAGGTTAAGCTTTAAGACTTATAGTTAATACAAAGCTAGAGGCTCGCGTTCTATTATGCGGCGCAGTTTAGTTCTAACTTGCCTCATAAGAGTTTGGTAAGTTTCAAAATTTACTTGGCGTATCTTCAGAAAAATTCTTCATTTCAATTGACTTTGATTCTGGACCTTCTATCCATTGTCATATACCGTTTTTATATGTAGCGATTTCTAATTGTTCTCACCTGGAGTATGTTAGGAGGGTTGTCTTCACGGGGTACAAATGATATCTCATTTTCCTGTAACTACTATGTTGTTGTGCGGGCAAACCAGGTTAGGCTAAAACTTTACCTCGACGTTAGCATGATGTAAATTAATAATAAACTTCTGAAGGCAATTTTGTATATAAACAACCGCCTGACCTGCAACACTTCTAACATCTGGAAATTCTTGCTTCTGAAATTCCACAACACACCATGATTTTATCCACAAACTTTGCCTTCGCTTTGAACTTTACATCGTCAGACTGTCATCAAAATTTTCTGTATAGGACTCATTATTGCCAGGAATTTTCGGGTTAGCAAATGTAAAGTAATTTTGATCGTCCTTAATTATGATTTTATTATTGGCGAAGTGACGAATTCGTAAAGAACCGCAGCATCCTGGAATTCTTTCTAATTTGTTAACGATATATTTGGGACATTTTCTTTGTTTTCGGTATTTTGAGTTATTTCTTAATAGTACGCGACTAACAGTCATTTGAAAGATGTGAAAACGTTAATTCAATTGTTGGGTGGATGGACCAACTGTATTTCTGCCACCTTGCACCAGTCTGTTGGCTTAAACTGTGGACAGTTTCCGTGGTCGGCCACTTTTCGGTTTATTTTAATTATTTATTAGAATATGCCATTCCTCCTTCACACTTACAAATTGTTTAATATATTGTTGACGATGAAATATTTTTATTTTGAATAATATTCACAATTGCTTTTTTCAGCATTTTAACAACTAACTTATAAATACTTCGTCTTAACGGCAATAAGTAAGCCATGATGTAAATAGAGAACATAAAAGTGAAATCCCAAATGAGTGAATGAAGTATACAAACATTTATTTCTCCACTTACATAAACTGGCTTAAAAAAAACGAATTATTCCTAAAACTTTTGTGACAAATGCTATGCTAACGTTTTGAGCATGCTTTTATAATTAGTACGGACCCCAAAGGTACCTACTTCAGTTTATTCTCAAGTAGCGTATTTTTCAGTTTTAAAGTAAGGCTTTTGATTTAGTTTATTTTAAATTAAAAAGAAACACGGTTTAAAGTATTTAGCGTATAATTTTTTCATATTCTGCCTGGCGTTTTCGACAATTTGTGATCCCCAGGGCTAAGACCCTATAAGAGAAGTTACAGTATAGAACAAATTTTAAAAAACTTAAAAATTTAAAACTATTCAGCCTACAAATGTTAAGAACGTAATTGCTAATTGTACTTACCCGACAATAATTGATTCCTGTCAGGTTGCATGTCCCTTAAAAGTTAAATAATAATATTTTGATGTTTAAATAAAAGTGGGAACTAAGAGAGCAGATTTTTACCTCTGGTCGAGTGTGTTTTAAACTGTTAAATGCAAATATTCATTCTATAGTTTTTTAAAGCAAAGATGCATGAAGTCAGTCGGAAATAATTACTGTTTTTTTTATTTTAAGTAAAAAAAAAGCAATATTTATTTTCGACTGATTCCATATATCTTTGCTTTAAAAACACACCCGACCAGCGCTAAAAATCTACTCTCATTGTTCCCACTGTTATTTAATTTAAATATCAAAATATGATTAATAACTTTTCAATGAGACTGGTCGGGATAGGTAACTTCGCAAGAAACAATTATTGACGAGTAAGTACAGGGTTTTTGTTATAAATACACTCACACATTAACGTTCGTATTTGTATAGATATGAAAAAAAGTTAAACATAAATGTGTTTTCAAATTGTACCAATTTTCTCTAACGTAGTTTTCAGATATACAGAGTGTTTAATTTTTCTGAAATTAACATCAACTTTGGTTTCTTAAAAATAAAACCCTGTATGTTATTCGTCAATCAAAAGGGCTCTTCATGCTGATTATAAATATACTAGTTTTGACACCCAAGAAATTTGACAAAAACCTTGCCATAAGAAGTAATTTTGTTAGAGAGAGACGAAATTTGTCCTACATACTGGAGTTAATGGAAATAAATTGCTTTTTATGGCTAGGTTTTTCCCAAATTTCTCAGATATCTTTAGAGATAAAGATATCAAACCCGCTATATTTATAATCAGCAAGGAGAGGCCAATTTAATGAACGTATAATATACAAGGTGTTATATTTGAAAAGTCAAAATTGATGTTGATTTCAGAAAAACTAGTCAAAAATTTTTATAATTTAAAGAAACTTTTAACTATTTTTGATATCTAGAAAAATACAAAGTTTATGAGGGGGTGCATTCATAACCAAAAACCCTGTACACTTAACAATTACGCTCTTAAGATTTGTAAACTATAAAGTTTTAAGTTTTTTTAATTCTTTAAAATTTGTTTTATCCTGTATACGTTCTCTTGTAGGGTCTTAGCCCTGAGGATGACAAATTATCGCTAGGTAGAAAGTCAAAATTATATGGTAAATACCTAAACCTTGTGTCCTATTTGTAAAAAACGTAGCGTACAATGGAAATCCCACCTTATTTAAATTTAAATTACTATGGCATATTAAATTAATTTTTCAGGCTATATCCAGGTAATGATTGTTGAAGAGAGAATCATTTGTGTCAAATCTGGTAATTAGGTGGCTTTCCAAAAAAAAAACTGGTGGAGTATCTAACTAACTCGATAATGGGAACAATAAACTAGATTTTCATTCATTCAACATTTTCCTAGATTTCATCTTCGGCTGATAAAACACTAGTATAGTAATATATTTATTTAATACAGCATTAACAGTAGCCAGTTGCAGATACCCACTTAAGTATAATGATCATATAAATACATCACAATACGCAATATTATCCTTATACAGAGTATTACAAATTCGAGATTCGAGCATTGGGATCTCGGAAACGGTAAGAGATGCAAAGCGTGTTAAATGGATGCAAAGATGGGAATAATAAAAGCTTATTCATATATCATGGAAAGATTTATAAAGGTTTCTCAGAAGAAAAACGAAACAAAACAATAAAATTTTGTTTTAATTTTTTTACTATTTGAAAAAATAACTTTAATTACATTTCATATTTTTATGGCAACTTTTGGTCTTTATAAAACTGTAATCCCAGTTTTTAATTTCGATATTTCATCTGCTGGCGACGATCACCTCGGAGAAACGGACCTAAATTTTAAATGGCAGTTTTAGAAAGTCTAATTCTCACTGCTTTCTACGATAGTATTGATTTATTTGCATTATAACGTTTCGAACCTAATAAATAAATTTCTTTATATGACTTTTTTTCAGTAAATTCTGAAAAAAGTTCACACCAGCAAAAACCTCAGATTTTTAGAAATTTAACAAAAGATTTTCAAAGATATTTCGAGCTGAATGCTGATTACATTTTAATACAATATGAGTTTATCCGCATTGAAACTTGTCGAACCTGATAAAAAAATAATTTCAATACATTTAGTTTTTTTTAATTTCTCTTACTGGCCATTTCAATTAATTTAAAAAACTATTAATTTCTAGTAATAAATAATAATTTTATATTTGTGGAGTTACACCATAATAGGCGACCTTATATATATATATATATATATATATATATATATATATATATATATATATATATATATATATATATATAACACTTAGAATATTTTAAAATTTTAAAGTTATTATGGCAAGTTGTTAATATGGTCAATTTAGGAAACCGATTAAAAAAATATAGCAGCTATGAACCAATTTATTTTTTTTTTTGAAAAATAAGCTTCGTACTATTTTAAGGGACAAGGAAGAAGCCTGTCCAATACTAAGATTATCATAGTGTTAAACCCAAAGTATTTTATATAATCTATAAGACATACTTAATTAATGTACTGATTTTCTTAATATTCTTTTAAAAATAATACTAAAATAAAGAAGCGATTTTTCCTGTAACATTTATTGAGAGAAACGCAAATAAAATCTTGTTCTCTTTATTATCAGTTTTAAAAAAGATTTAATATAAAGTCGAGATGTCGGCAAATTCAAATTAAAGGGAGTTTTTATCCTAAACCCGAAGTATATATTATGAAATAAAATATCAGTTATTACCTTAACCTTTCTAAAATATGTTACTAATGAACTGAAATGAATTATATAAATTATACTTGCGATAAACTGAAGAGTACTTTTAGACAGTTGTCCTAAGTAAAATGTATTTTTTTGTCTGGGGCTTATACAATTTATGGCATATAAAAGCTGAGATGAGATTCATTTAAATGTAAATTGAGAGAATCTTAAAAGGCAAGGACGAATTCAGAGGAAAAGAATGTTAATAAGCTGAAAAAATACGATTTTTCACTTTTTGTGCTATACCTCAAACTCAGTACTTTTCCTTTGGTATTTAATAATAAAGAATGGCATGTCGCACAAATCGTTGCAATAAGTGCTTTCGGAGAATTCAAAGTTGACCGAAAATATGGAAATATCGTTTGAAAATCGTTATTTTTTTTCAGGGAACCCTGAACGAGGAAAATGTATAAAACATTATTGAAGAAAATTCCGCAGCGAAAAAATGCTACCTTTCTGAACTTTCTTATAAAGTTTTAAAATAGGAGCTCCGGTCATCAGTAATCGGTGTGATATGTTATGCATTCTTTTTTATAATGGTTCATTAACTGAAAATTGTCTTTAGTCTTTTCCAGATTTTTCCATTCATGACTATATATAGTATATGTATAGTACTGTAGTAAGCACTCGGGAAAAATACCTTTAAAAATAAACAATGTAGTATATTATGTTTTTAGTGAGGATGTACTAGCTAAGCTAAATACTGCTTAGTTGTTAAATGTGTTTATTTAGCATAACCAAAGTTTTCCCGTCGGAGCTCAATAAATTTAGCCTATATTGTCAAAATATCAAAGGATTAAGAACTGAAACTATCGAATTTTTGGAGTAATCGTCAGAAGCCGACTTTGACATTATTTGCATTGTTGAAAGCATCTTATATTGTTAATAGAAAGGATTGTGACGGGGTGGCCAGGTGCAAGGGTGATGACGAGGGCTGTGATGATTGGAGTAAAATATGAGTTAAATTTTCTTTTTTTACCACGCACCGTGGTCTTGTAATCGATTCCTGGGGGACCTGTTAATGTCTGTAACTTTGACAAGTCCTTATTAATTGTTGGGTCTATAAACCTCTTCAGGCTAACGCTAACCATCTTTTATCTCATTTTAGTAAATTAGGAGATATTATAAGTAATGATAATAGAATTATTATCGTAGATAACTATAACTTACCCAGTATAAAGTGGGTGGTTGGCGCAGATGAAGGTTATAAATATTTCATACCTTCTTGAGCGGTTAGTTCCATGGGTGGTATTTTAGTTAACTATTTATGTATATTAGAATTTTTTATCAATACAATGTCGTTCAGAATAATATACTTGACTTAGTACTTGTGAGGTCTTACTGATTAAATTAGATCATTTGAGGTAGGTTTTGTGTCTGAGGATCAATCTTATAAAGCATTGAAATTTTACTTTCATACTAATAACATAAAACTGGTACAAAAAATGAACTATTGTGTAAAGCTCTTTTATGAAGCCGATTACTCTCTTATTAAGCAACTTATCTCAGACATTGTCTGGGGATCGGCCATTGTCGATGGAGATTTGGAGAATAACTTATCCACATTTTACGATGAATTAAATAAGATTGTTGATAATAATGTTTCGAAAAAAATTTACTCGGTGTAAATATAGTATTGATTTTCTAGGAACACTAAAATAATTTTCTATTTATCAAAAAAGATTAAAAAAAGCTGTTAATCTAGACTACAAAAATTATATAAATTAAACTGAGAAAGACAATAAAGAAAATACTAAACATTTTTGGTAATTAATTTTTGCAATAAAAAAATACCAAAACAATTTCTCCTCAAAAAATTTGTCTTGGAGATAAAGTTGCCTTGGATCCATTATTTTAGCAGTGTGTTTGAACCTAACAACATACCCGTACTTATGCTCATAAAACGATTTTAATATAAGGAAAATGATATTTTAGTTTAGTTAATCAATTCTTGCTAATTATTTTATTCTTTTGATGTAAAAATAAAATGACTAATACACAGCGTGGTTTATTTAGAAAGATATCTACTTTATCCAATTTGATTTCCTTCGAGCAGAACACATTAGAATTAATTAAGGGCGGGGAATCTGTACGATCCGTGTACACCGATATTTTGAAGACTTTTGATAAGATTCATTGGCGTGCATGGGAACCTGCTGAGGCTCTTAACCTCATATCTGGCAGTGTATCACAAAAACAACAGTTAGTTTTCCCATACATTTCCTGCAACATCTGGGGAACCCAACCCCAGGGCTCGCACCTCGAGCCGTTGTTGATCGGTATGTTAATAGATGACGTCACTTTTTGCTTTGAATATTCTATATAAAGTCTTACTTTGTGCCGACGACCTAAAAATATATAAGATTATTCATGATTTCTCCCGATTATGTTACTTTTTAGTATGACCTTAATAAACTTTCTCACTACCGTAACGCAAACCGATTGTTTCTTAATAGTATTAAATGTTATACCATGCTTTTTTCTAGAGGATTTAGCTCCCCACTTTTTTAACAATACTGACTTGCAAATTAAAAGTGAAATCAAGGATCCTGGCGTGATTTTGGATATCAATCTTAGCTTCGAAAGTCACATTAGCAGTATAAGTCAAAGAGCCCTTGTTAATTTTTGAATAATTTAATTTACTTTCTACACAGTTTAAACTATAATGAATACATTATAATCTTTATGTAAGACGCCATAGGACGTCGATATGGCCATGTTTCATCATTGCCTAAGTGGAGTTTAAAAAATTCGATATTTTTCAACTTTAGAGTGTAATAATTCTCTCTAAAGCAAATTCAATTATGAAAAATCGAAATTTCAGTAAACTGCATTTATGTTTATGATTTTGTTGTATTGGTTCACGCATCTTCCGGGAAACTACAAATACTTTTTTGTTTAGATTTATTTAGTAGTTAATTTTCTTTCTTTAACCTAAGTTAAAAGAAGGTATCTAAATATGATCATTTCTTAGCGGATAACTTTTTTGAATTTTCTATAGTATATAATTAAAACTTTGATTTCTATGTAATCTGTATTTATAGATCCCCAAATTTTGATTTACAATCTTTCTTTAATTACCTGCTAAATTTACTAGATAGTCTACCAGTAAAAGGCAGGAAAATTCTATGCGGGGACCTTAATATTGACTATGCTACTATTTATGCCATCCAGAAATATTTAATTTCTATATTCGACTTTTTCGGTCTTGCAATGTGTATCGTCTCCAACTAGAATTTCAAAATACTTTTCTTCTCTCATTGATTATGTAACGTCAGATTTTTCTCCATCAGAGGTTCAGTCTCAGGTTTGTAACACAAGTCTTTCCGATCACGAAGCAATATTTTCCAAATTTAGTATTCCTCTTAGGACCTTACAGAGACCTCACCATAGGGGCATAATTTTCTCGCCCGCCAATTTTTCAGAATTTCATAATATCTGTTAAAACAGCGACTGAAACTTTAAATTTGAGAATATTCACTCAAATTTTAGAGCTCTTTTAAATAAAATTTTAAGTGCTTTTAATAAAGCCTTCCCACCTAAGAGTATTAAACCTAAGCGTCATAAACCGTGGACCACGAAAGGACTACGCATTTCTGCTAAAAATATGCGTTCTCTCTTATATATAAAAAATTTCACCGACTCCATTCTTATTCTCGACTATATCTCTCATAATTACAGGAGGATATATATTAAACTAATCAAGTCAACAAAAAGAAACTATCAAAAACGTCTAACAAAGTCTAAAAACGTTTTAAAGGAAACCTGGTTCATTATCAATGACATCAGAAACAAATCAAACTCTGTTACTCAGATCTTGCCAAGGCCAAATGACCTAAATGATTATTTTATTAATGTAAGCAAAAATGTTACCTCTGGTATCTCCCCAAGTTTGGACCCTCTTTCCTTTCTCCCTCCATCGAAAAATGTCGCTGATAGCATTTTCTTAAGCCCTGTTAGCAGCATGGAACTATTGAAAGAAATGAATAACATTACAAGCAAATCAACGTGTAGCACTGATAACCTATCAATTCAAATATTACTGAACCTGCCGCTCCCAATCATAGAGGCCCTTACACCACTAATAAATGAATCACTTATACAAGGTATATTCGCTGAATGCCTTAAAACAGCGATAATTATTCCTCTTCATAAAGGGTCGAAAAACCTAACTCTTACAATTATCGCCCAATTGCTCTACTACCAGTGCTATCAAAAATCATCGAAAGGTTACTAAAGAATCGTCTTATGCCATTTCTCCTTAAACATCAGATAATATCCACGGATCAGTTTGGAATTTCACCCAACAAGTGCACCAGTGACGCCATGTTCTCATTGCTTAGAGACGTCTACTTATCCCTCAGTAACAATCACCCCACCGCCTCAGTTTTTTGTGACTATGCAAAAGCCTTTGACTGTGTTAGTCATGAAATATTGATAAGCAAGTTGAATTTTTATGAAATTCATGATATTTCTTTAAATTGCTTTAAATCTTATCTCGGGAAAAGGCAACAATTTCTAAGGGCAAATGGTTCTGATTCTGATTAAATTGATTAACAAGTGGAGTCCCTCAAGGTTCGGTCTTGCGATCTTTTTTTGTTATACATTAATGATATTACCAAACTAAAAATTAATAGAAAAATCTCTAAGCGTAACATGGAGTGATTTTGATACAACGTCTTTACGTTCTAATATTTCCAACGACCTTGCTATGATTAAGGCTTGGTTCGATTCCAATCTGCTTTGCTTCAGTGCAGATAAAACGATGGTTATATCTTATAAGAGGACTTTACAACCACATCAGCTCCTTAACAGCAATATTAAATACGTTGAGTCGGTTAAATTCCTGGGTTTGAATATAAATAGAACCTAGAATGGTCTAAGCATATTGACACATTAACTAAAAAACTTTCAACCGCCTGCTTTGCCATTCAATCAGTTTCAAAAGAACTGGACGTGTCTTCTGCCAGACTTACTTATTTCTCTCTATTCGAATCCCATCTCCGCTATGGCCTTTCCTTTTAGGGCTGCTGTACCACCGAGCAATTTCTTAGTATTTTTACGCTTCAAAAGAGATCAATCCTCTATTTATTTGGTTTAAATAATAGACTGCACTGCCAATACTATTTAAAAAAACATGAAATGTTAACACTTCCTGCATTATGTATTTTAGAGACCGTCTGTTTGATAAAAAAATATATAAGCACATTCCCGGAAAGGCCACAACACGTATATCCTACCAAAAACTCTAGATATGACATACCTTCCCATTCTTTCCACAGAATTAATCAAAAAATCAATTATTTACAACGCCATAAAACTTTACAATCTTCCAGAACATTTAAAAACTAGCCCAATGTTTGTACTTTTCCAAAAAAAAGCAAAGCGTACCTCATTGAAAGACCTTTTTCCTGCGTTATTGATTTTTATAAAGGATAAGTCTCATTAAAATGATTTTTATTTGCTTGTTTACTTAAATCTTTTTGGATGTCATGTTGCTGCAAGGCATATTTTTTTATAAAGAATAAATTGTCTGAGAGTCCGTTAACATTAATTATTTTTGTTGCATATTAGATTAAAGTTATTTTCTTTTTTTTTTCTAATACACTTTAATTACTACATTAGTTCAGTACACTTTTTCACTTATTTTGCTTGTATAACGATAACAAAATAGAGTTTAAGGTCGCGTAATTTTAATTTCAATCTTATCGAAATTATTCACCTCGCATATGTATTATTTATTTCCTTTTGTTAAGTCACCTGGATTCATTAACCTCTTTACGGCAATGTTACGAATATAACGAATGTTATATTTACAATTTGTGTATTTGCATTGACCTATCGAGAAATATGATTTTTTCCGTTTTTTTATTGTTTTTGTTTTAAGGTAAATTTCGCTTTCTCCATAAAATTTTAACAATTTTTTTACGACAATAAAGCATACTTTTGTTTGTTTGATTGTTTGTTATTATGTATGGGTTTGTCATAACGCGTGTTTGAAATTGAGAAAAATTGGAAATTTTACTTTAAATATTCCGAGAGGGGTTATTATTTTTACATGTAACATATAAAAAATACCTAGTTTTTTTTTTCATAGATTTTAATAATTTAGTAAAATATAGTTCATTACATTCAAAATAAGAAAAGTTTTATAAAATGTCTTTTTTATTTAATGTTCGATTGTTTTTTGGAAAGGAAATTAGGTTTCTCCATAAAAATAATATTTACTTTTATATTTAACATTTTATTTATTTTTTATAACAACGAAGATAAAAACCATATTTACTTTCCTTTACTGATCTTTCTTTAAATTTTTGAATTTAGTTAAAATTTTTTGATTATATCTTGTTAATTCTAGCAAAAAGTATGTTCTTTAGTCTATAAAGCATTAAATTTTTATAATTGCTTTGCAGCCTATATTTTCTTTTTGGAAATGTAGAGACTTTGTATTTCGTGAAAAAGTTTATTAAATAAAATTATAGCAAAGCGTTTACGGCTTTCGCCGTCGTCAGTACTACCTGAAAGCAAGGAAATAACTTTCTCTTAGAAAAAGTTATTTTTCTGCTTTCAGGCAGCACTGAAAATAGCGAAAGCCATAAGCGTATTGCTATGATTTTATTTAATAAACATTTTCATGAAACACAAAGTCTCCACATATCCATTTATCCTCTACGTCCACACAGCCACTTTTCTTATTTGTGTTTACTTAAAATTACTGATACATTTTCATAAAGTATACACATTCTAATTATACACAGTAATGTTTAAAGGGAAATTCGTTCAAACGGCAAAATGTGCGTATAAAGTTTAACTGTTCCCTATTTGGCATCTGAAACGTGACGAGGGTCTTCATTTGTGTCCTGGGTAAATTAGCAGATATAAAATGAAATTTACTTAAGATAAAATTCTAACCTACCCACTGCGGTATAATTTATTTAATATCAGAAATAAACTAAAGTTCTTTATTAAACTTATTGCCTACAATATAATCCAACATTTGATAGTAAATGTATTTTGTAATACTATCGTAAATCTTAAATTCTTCCGAAGTAATTATTTCGTCAAATGTAAATAAACATTTAATCGTATATGTAACAAATTAAATACTTTATCTAAAGAAAATGGCGATGCTACAAGCTCCGACCATTTTATAGTTCTTTAAGTCTATTTATCTGGTTTATGGGAACAAGCTTTAACTTAGAAAAGACTCTTGTAATGTATTTCTTCCGACATTATATTTTAGGATGTTATCCGGCAATAAAATAAATGGTCAAAACAACTAATGGCTTGTTCCCATAAAATATTTTATTATCTTCCAAATCTAGTTTACACATTTTACTTCCTTTGTTTTAACAATCAACAATGTATACAAATATATTTCAAGATATGTTCAAAAAGTAGAAAAACCCAAAACTTGGAATCTCTATCACTTTCTTTTCTTTTTACTCTCGATATCTCTACACCAGCGACTGAAATGCAAATTAATAAAATATTACAGTGAAGATTTGTCGCATTTAATAACGTTTTTAAAAAAACAACAATGTAATGTGTTTAAAACTTGCCACCAATAGCTAAGTGATCAACAAAAAGATTTGAATTTTGTTTTAATGAGAACATAAGAAAAAAGTAACCCAAAAACTGATAAAAGGAACTATTGTAAACAATATTAATAAAGACTGCAAATGATATAACACGTAAAATTAAATACGAAAATAAAAACAAAACAACAAAGATGTCTTATTTCAAGGTACAGTAAAGTTTAATCACTCAAAAATCATATAAATTACTAAACAAAGAAGAATCGTTAAAAATATCAAATAAAAATTGGTATAAATATTGAAGTTAACATGTGGGTTAAATAAAACTTAAAAGTGTAAGCGAATAAAGCAAAAAATATCTGTCAGTTATTTAATGCGACAAGTCTTCACATATATATATATATATATATATATATATATATATATATATATATATATATATATATATATATATATATATATATATATATATATATATATATATATATATATATATATATATAGATATATATAGATGTAGTGTAACACGTAGCGCCACCCATTGGGGCTCCGTTGGTTTCCGGCTGCAGACCTATAGGTAATTTTAAAAGTATGCACTAGCACTATCATGCGGAGAGTAAATACTAAAAATCGATAAAAATGCGCTTTCAAACATGTTTATCAAAAGTTCTTGGCCGGAAAAGATATATGTTGAATAACAGAGATATATAATTTCTGCAGGTTACTAATTACCTATGGGTCTGCAGCCGGAAACCACCGGAGCCCCAATGGGTGGCGCTACGTGTTACACTTAGCATGTAGTACTGTTTCAGTATTATAGACGTTTTCTTTTCGATTTTGTCATATTGAGCAATCTGTTATTTCAGATCTCCCTGGGTACAAACCTGCCTGATGAGGGTAGAGGCCCAGAACTCATGATCGCAGGAGGGTACCCTGTGACATAATCGAAAGCAATTCTTCTTGTAGGCCGTTTTGCACCTGCAGAAATTATATATATTTCTGTTATTCTACATATATCTTTTCCGGCCAAGAACTTTTGATAAACATGTGTGAAAGCGCATTTTTATCGATTTTTAGTATATATATATATATATATATATATATATATATATATATATATATATATATATATATATATATATATATATATATATATATATATATATATATATATATATATATATATATATATATATATATATATATATATATATATATATATATATATATATATATATATATGTATATATATGTATACAATCGTATGACGGCGTTCCTCCACATGGTGGCTACTTAATCGACGGATCCCCTGATCTAACTGTACTCGATTTTTTATTTAGTTATAATATAAAATCGAGTTTATAATACTCAAGTGACAACCATGGAAAACTGCATGCAGCAAGTTTCGAAATTTAAATTCAAAATTAGTAAGAAAAACAACCCATGCTGAACTACTGCTGCGATGCGAAAAATGCCTGTAAGTTCAAGGACATCAGTTTCAACATTTACTACAATAATAGTTTCTTCTAATTTAGTGTTCATTAATCTTATTGTCTTTTAGAACTACATTTTTGTAATTGTATAATTATTTTCTATGATTTTTGAAAAGGTGGTGGTTTCTGTTTCTGTATCAGATAGCAATTGAATCGAATGTTCTTGATATCACTTTGCCACATACTCCATGTTTACATAATCCTCGTGGGTATAATTTAGGGGTCCTGGGATGTTTATAAGTTTCAAACAATAAATAACAGTGACATTACTCTAGAACTTGTTTTGTTAAAAGGGTAAAAAGAATATATCTTCTTTCCACAAAAATCAGTTACAAAAAAAGTCAAATTGATCACAAAACAATTACATTTTAGTGTAATGTGGGACCAAGATATACAAACATAGGAAAACATTCCTTCGGAGAAGTCGAGTAAAAATACAAAGTGCTATTTTTCTTTTACACCAACCTATTTTATTTTTACCCCATCCAAAAATAGGTCACAAAGTATGGAATAAAACTTGATATAATTTTCTTCGCAATAAATTCAAATATGTCACAAAAATCCCACAATTTTAATAACACACGTTTTTTTTTAATGTACTAATAAAACATATATACAGTATTGGCCATAAATAGATGATAAAGAATGCATTTTGAGTTATTGTAATTTTTTTATTGCAGAGACTTTGAAAATTCAAATGGTATTTCATATGTAAACATTCTACCCAATTTCTCTTGCAAATATGCAAACAAATTCCTTATTTATTGTTAATAAAAGTTAAAATGCCACAAATAACTGATTTGGACCTGGTGAAAATTTGATGGACAACTTGTTTTAGGCATTCAGGTTTTAAATCAAGACAATAAAGGTGTGACTCTGATAAACTGAATAAAGTTAGTGAAAAGTTTTCAATTTTAAAATGGAATTCATTTATCGGAAGATTTAAAATTGCGGGTTGTGACTGCTCATCGAGCAGGAGTACGATAAGCAGAAATTGTTAAACAATTTGAGCTAAGAAAGTCTACTGTGTGTATGGTAATTAAGAGATTCCAAAAAAGGGGAGATGTGTCAACTAAGAAAAAGTCAGGTCGTCCCAGTAAAGTGAGCCAACAAGTTACCAGAACAATTAAAAGAATTTCTCTCCTCAAATAAAATAAAGGCCCAAATTGAGGAACTTGATTTGCAATCCGTGAGTTCTAGGACAATAAGGCGTAAGTCAATGGAGGCAAATATATATAATACTAGAACATCAAAACTGGACAGTTGCGCATCGGAAACGTGTCTGTTTCAGTGATTAATAAAATGTGTTTACTTCAGATAGCATTTACCACAAAAGGCGACCGCCGAATACCCGTTTGCAACCGAAGTACACAAAACCAACTGTAAAACATGGTGGAGGCTCAGGGTATGGTGGTATGGGTTCATTGCAGAGGATTGAGGATATAATGGACTGATTTGTTTACAAGAGCATTTTGGAAAATTACGTGTTGCCTTATACTGAAGACAAAATGCCTGTGTTGTTCATTTTTCAACACGACAATGATCCCAAACATGCTTTTCAGTTAATCCGTAGATTTTTGGAAGATGAAATGGTCCCTGTTAAAAAATGGCCCTCCCAGTCTCCGGACCTAAACCCAATTGAAAACCTCTAGCTGATAGTAAACAGTAAAATTCGTGTAAAAAGCTACTCCAATCGAGACGAGTTATTCGCAGCCTTGCAAGATGCATCTGCAAACATAGATTTATCAGTTATTGAGCGGTTTATGGAATCGATGCCCAACAGATGCCAGGAAGTTACCAAAAACAAAGGATATCATACTAAGTACTAAAAGACTATTTGTTAAGAATACTACTGTTCATTTGTTTGGATTTTTATAATTGTTTCTAATTTTTGTTCATCTATTTTTGACCAAGCCAAAATATATTTTGTTTGTTATAATTCTAGTAAAGAGCAAATAAAGAAAATATTGCTAAAAGTTTTATTGCACTACATATGCCAAGTGTTCAAAATACATGCCTCAATTTACCTTTACCTTACTAATAAGAACGAAAATATTACATATTTTCAATCCTTGGTCATCTACTTATGGCCAATACTGTAGTATGTAGCCTTGTCACAGAAATACTCGGTATTTGTGATTGCTTTCACTAAAAGTCTTAAATTAGGTTCGAAATTACATAATCAACTACAGTACAAACAAAGTATATATGTGCTTTTGTCATTATCGGTTCACTTTTGTCATTATTTTTAATTTTTACACATATTAAAATGACTGTTTAGTTACTTTCAGATAATTTTTCATGTTTGCAATATTTTAAGTATTGTAAATTTTAATTTGTATCTAAACTTGTTTAGTCTGATTTCTATTTGAACTCATTTATGTCACATATTCCAAGTTAAAAGTGATTATGCAAACAGGGAATAATTGGTTTTTAGAAAAAACCCGCCGTAAAAATAAATCCTGTGGTTTTACGCAAAGCGCTTGTATGAATAAAAATTCTCTATACCTGTATATTAGTGCGATAAATTTTAAATTTTGCAATCAGCGAATAAAAGTGTAACATTGGAACAAGTCAATCTGCCAAATAAAACGATTTTTAATTACAAAACTAGGATATCCAATTCATCATATATAATAGGCACTCTAGACGATTTGAAGTTTTTTTTTCTTAGTTTTTTATACCCCTACCTACAATAATACCAAAAAATATAGCTAAAAAAAGTACCATCCGCTATGAATAAAAAAATATAGAACGTCAAAAGTTAACAACACAAAAAACTGAACAAAAGAAATATTCAAAGATTTTAGGGAATTAGAATAATTATTGCGATTCATTATTAGAAGCAATTTCGGAAGCATTGAAATAAGAAGTTCGTGATTGAAATTAGCCCAATACCAATGATTGCTAAAGCGGTAACTGTATTACACATATTAGGACATACGAAAGAGAATTAGAACATTCTGTTTATATAACTTTTTTTATTAACTTCTGTTTATATAACTTTTCTCATCTTTATTCATCTTAAAAATAAATTGCTTAATTAGTTCATATAGAAGCTTTTTTTAAGAAGGGAACGCCTTAGGCGATTGCGGTCCCGGCGCATCGCGGACCCTGCTAGTGTCGACCGAGCGCGGTACAGTTCCTTCCCATGTTTTATAATGCATGTGTTTCTACTTGGTGTTCTCTTCCGATCTTTCCAAATAACCTCGGGACATCGCGATGCGATCGAGACCAGCTCGGAAATATCTAGTGCGAATGTTTTTGATTTGCGTACCATACAAAGTTCTATGAATCGTTTAAAATCGAAGCAAATCTGCAACATTCGTGACTACACTGTGGTGGGGTTGTATATTTGTAAACTGAAACTGCTATTTGTATTTTGTGACTGCTGTGTGTTGTGTTTTACTCGTAATGGTTTATGGATGATAAAAAGCTAATTATATTGGTTAAAAAATATGAACAAAGAAATCGCTGTTTGTCCAATAACAATTTTTTGAATAAAGTTTTTTGTTAATTGAGTGAAACCAAAATCTCGCGCGCTTTTTTATTTGGCGCTTTTCTTCTTCCTTAGATTCCTTCAAGAACCAATAAAAATACCTCTTTCATGGAACACATTTTCCTAACTACTAAACAATACTGCAATTATTTAAAATAGACCGCGAGCAGAATTGTGTGCGATTGCCAAATGCGACTGATTTTGTTAAAACCGAGATCAGCTCAGTCCAGAATGAATCGCGCTGCGACAGATCGCTACCTACTACTGCATTCCCTTCTTTAGTTCTGCAAGTAAATTTCACTTTCATGACAAGCGACAGATAGTGTAAGGTTAGTGGTTAAATAAATATTTGACTTACTTGATTAAGCACCGCAAACAATTCGAAACCTTGCAAAAAGTTCGGATAATATACTATTAAACAGTACAATTTCATGGTTTATTTTAAAGCGCCACAGACAAAAATTTTAAGATTCTCTAAAGATGTAATTCATTTGCGTCAGAAAATCTACAAAAGTCCTTGTCTCTATAGAAGAGTATATTATAGGCCAGGAAAATAGTACAAAAATCATGTATGACTTGTTATAAGGAAAATTCCGATACGAATTGTTGAAGTGCATTTATATAATGTTGTTTTCAAAAATACATCCAAAAAATAATTGGGGAAAACATATAAACAATTGCCTAAAGTGTCGAAAATTGGTTTTCCTTCTTCTAGATTAAAATGGGTAGGTCCTAAAAAAATTCTTTTTTTAATAATTATAGGTATTTTAAAATTCTATCTTTTGAGATATATTCAGTGGGAAAACCATAATTACTTTCAGAAAAAATTGTGAAAACACCTTAAAAAATGCGCTTTAATGTAAATGTCAAAAACTAATTGCAACATATAAATCTGAAACTTGTAGGCTATGTGATGCTTATTATATGTGTAAAATATTGACCCTGTAACTTTTGGGTTGACTATTTGTTTGTGTCACTACAGATTAATATACAATTGTTTTCAGTGACGAGATTTACAAAATAAATCGTCAAAGATTCTATCAAAAACCATATTAATTTAATTATAATTTCAACGGTTAATAAGTAGTATAAAAATAAATTTAGACTTAACTTAAAATGTTAGTAAGTGTTAAAGCAAAGTTATACTACATGTAGTGGAAGAACATGTCTACTTTGTGTAACTGCTTATTAAATTCCTACCGTGTGTAAACGTTTTCATTTAAATTATTGCCAGCGATATTTTTTTCACTGACACTGATACCGGAATTGATATGTTTAAATCGACTCTTATAGAACGCAGATAAGATGTGTATTTTAGGTTCCGTAAAACTTCCTCTAATAGTTTACTACATTTTTTTCGATACTATAAAGGCACTTTTGTTTGCCAAAAATCGAATGTCATTTTTGTATAGTATATTTATAATAATATATATTATTACAAAGTCATATTTGTGGAATCAAAAGTTGTTTTAATTTTAATATGCTGCATATTATGTTTTACTTTAAATGAAAATTAAGTAATAAATTAAAGCTTAATTTGCTATTTCGGGAATTAGATAGTAAAAACAAATATCGTATTGTCAAAATACGTTACTAAATACATTACTTCACGTAGGTAAGCTAAAAAAAATACAAAAAATATTTGGTTTTTATTCTTATTTCCATTGCAATGGTAAAATATTCAGGAGTATTAAGAAATGATTGCTTCTTCTGCAACAGTGAATATATTTTTGTGGATACGAGCAAGACTATAACTACACCATGTAAAACATTAGGAACATTTTCACGATCACATGTAAAAGTTAATCATTTTTAAAAAACCAAACAACATAAGTTTTAATAACATTAAAAATTTTTTTGCTCTTTATAATAGGCATCTCAGTGGACTGATGATACATGATGAATACAGTAATTAGATAACTTCCCTAAATAAATTTCATAAAATTAGCTAGTTTTGATATCCAGAGAAAAGACATTTCAACTTTGAATAAAAAAAAATATTTCATCATGTCTTTAGGTGGGAATTTAAATTGTAACATCTTTTACCTGAATCATCTCACATTAAAAAGCATCAAAGTGCCTACAAATATTTTTCTTTTTATAAAATTAAAAACAATATGCATTAATTTTGTATTAGTATAAACATGCAAGATATCTTAGAATATTAATTTAGGTCTTACCATACAATTTCATGTTAAAAGCGGCTTAAAACAATTTTCGATGCCTTAAATATGCTTATAGGTTTGCGACGTATGCTAAAATATTAGAGGACTTTTCATGCAACCCAAAATACCGCTGAAACGCTCGCCGGTACTCTACACACATGATATACAACATATTAATTCCTACCAGATGCGAATCCTGATATAAACGCAGGACCGGTTTTGGTCGTGTCTATGGTAGGCGACCGCTTCGAAGTTTAGTATGTCGGCACATGTTGTTGGTTGGTTGTTGGTGGTCGTGCGTTTATCAAAATGTAACCTATATGTTGATAAAGTTTTACCTTAATTCGCAATTACTAAATTTTTATATTCAAAGGGACCAAAAGAAACTTGTAGTTATTTTGTAACATCTATATTATATTTACAACGGGACTCGAATCAGTCACTTTATCATTTAAAAGCAATCTTTGTTACAGTACATACTTACGTTTTAATAAATATAATTTGTTTGAGAAGAGAATGGATTCTACCACATGAAATTAAATTATTTACTTATTTATGTTTAAAATATTATTTTGGCAATGCTATAAACCATAGAAAACATTAATTATCATATATTACACTTTTACATGCAATAAAATTGAGTACAAAAACTTTCAGTTACATCTAGTTTTGCAAAGTCTAATTAATGTACGTCTTTTTACCTAGTCCAATTTATATGTCATGCCATTGCGCCATTCTCGCTACGCGCAAAACCGCTCGTTTTAGATATACGGGGAATATTAATAGTTTCCCATCTGGATGGTTAATATATGTCTGATGGGTAATCTGTGGGTATACATAGACAGTATTTGTCTACTTAACTAGCGAATATGAATTCACTATTAATTAAAACCGAATCGTTCAACGTTACATGTAACTAATATGATGAAAACCAGGGTTCTTGTGGTTATTGTAGATGAAAGATTAGATGAATAATCGGTGGCCGCTCTTTCATAGAATCATTTGGTCAATGACCCTCCAACAATATTTCAGAAAACAAATTATTCGTTTGACCGTCCCTCCTAATAGTTGTAATAAAACGCGAACCTTGGGAAAAGTTAAATACGCTACATTATTAGCCGCGCGCGGCAGTTTGAATAGTCTCGTTGCGTTCCTTAAGCATAATAAAATACGGTATACTAAGCTAGCTAGCGAATTGCTCTGATTACCTTAAAGCTTGACGAAAGTACCCGAAGATTTCACAGCTACCGAGCGGCAGCCGAACGTGATCAGCCGGTCTCTTCTCATAATTCGATCGATCAGTCGCGGCATCATGTCGGCATGCGGAAGTTCAATTATTCAGAGGTCGTGCGGTCGATATTCTAACTTGATATTGTTTCGGACATTTTTAATCGATGAAAATTAATTTATATATTGTTTTTTTTTAATATGTATTTTTTTATTTTTATGATCCATGTGTGAGTTGAAAATTTACAGGAAATAAAATGTTGGTAGGGACTAGTGCAAAAAAATAAACAGCAAAATGTGCTTACGAACTTAATTTTGCAAAAATAACCAATTTCAAGGTGGACTATTTTTGAGTTGCGAACGATGAAATAAAATGTCGGTAGTGCAAAAAATTAAACAACTAAAGAGTGCTAACGAACTTAACTTTTAGAAAATAACCGAATTCAAGGTAAGGGGTCACAATTTGCTAGAACTTATTATACGACAAACTAATAAAGACAAAAATAAAAAGGTTCATCAAAACTTTTGCAAAAGTATGTACGATTTAGATAACTGGATATGTGATTGTGAAGTCTCTGATTCATTTTACTGTTATGTTTGTTTGTTGTTTTCTAAGGACTCATCGGACTCATTATGGTGCAAAACCGGTGTTAAAGACTTAAAACACTTAAAAGAAAAAATACAAAAACATGCATTTTCTGCAGATCACATGAAATGTTCGGTGAACTACGCTACGGTCGGAAGTGTTGATATTCGCACCCAGTTAGACACAGCTTATAGAAAATCCCTTAGAGATTTTAATGAAAATGTATCCAAAAATCGTTATATTTTAAGCAAAATTATACAGATTCTGTACAATTTTGTGAGACATTCGAGCTGGCACAACGTGGCCATGATGAAACGGCTTTGTCTGAAAACCCAAGGGTTTTTCGAGGGCTTATAAATTTTGTTGAGGAGTTGGGCCAAGATAGACTATTCGCTTTAGCAATATTAAGTATCGAGAAATTGTTTATAAAAGGAATGTGCGTGCAATTTTAACGAACGTGTCATTCGGCATTTTTCCAATTCTAAAGAACAAAGAGTAGACCTGAACTTCAAGAGAATTTAAAGCTGAATTTAAAGATAACATATCTATTTTTATTTTAAGTATGCCTATTTTTAAATTTGTTATAGACCTCCCAATATAATTTACCACGAGCCGCCACTGTGAATAATCACAATTTTCAAGCGAACTAGAAATTTCAATTTGACTTGGACTATGTTCTTCAGCATTAGTTAATATCTGCAATGGGCAGTATTAAGTGGAGATTCGCTATTTGTAACCTATATCATTATAGGGATTGCTTACTACCAGAGCTTATTCAGTATTTTAATTTTGTGGTAAGAGCGTCTTATAAAATAAATTATTGGTGCAAAAAATTTGTTTAACCAAATAAATTTTAAATAATTTTAGAATTTACAGGTACATATATAAAGAAAATTAAAACCGTAAAACATTCCCAGCTTATGTATAAATGGTAAATATGCTTTACGAGCACAACAAAAATACAACCGTTTAACAAAGAACTCGCAACAGCGGATATTTCGGAGGTAATAAATTCAAAGTTGTGTTTTAATTTAGGAAAGAAATTAAACCTGGTTTAAAACAATAGTCCCTCGGCTTCACGTAGGGAATTCGCAATTGTGATTGCTTAACCACTGAGAATTTTTCGTTAGGTTTAGTTTTATTTTTATCAAGGATGCTTAAAATCACGAAAAGCTTATTGCTCAGGAACAATCATATTGACTAAGCAAATATTGAAACTATACCTTCTTAAAATAAAATAAAATATAATTTCTGATACAATAGATAAAATAAGAAAATATGATAGTATATGGTATATATATATATATATATATATATATATATATATATATATATATATATATATAGTATATGACAAAAATACAAATTGAAACACACAGCATTAAGAAAAGCACTCGTATATGCTATAGTAGATCTTAGCAGCCATAAAAATATTTTTCTCAAAAGCGTTTTAGAAATTGACTTGAAAATCATGCAAGTGGTTTAAGTTGAATAATTTGAAGAAAACTAATTTCGTACTTTTTTTGAATCGTACAGTTTTCAAAATAAATATGCAATGTACGTATAATAATAGTGTACCAGAAATGTTTATGAAAAAGGAACTAACTGCTCTTCACCTCGGATTTTTTTGTATACACATGGTGGAATAACAAAGGAGTTTTTGTATTACACAACGAACAGAAGCCATATTTTTTACATTTTTGTAGAAAATTATTTGTATTGGTTCGATCAGAATAGAAATAACTATTTCTTAATTTTTAAATTTCCGACAAAACTGCGGTGTTTTTAGACTTCTATGTTCAACACCTAACCTACAAGACAACAAAAAACACTGAATGTGCTTTGACCTCGTGCAGTGAAGATCCCTCGTGAAATTGCAGGCGAAATTTCGGAAATTAATTATAAAACTAAATATTTAAAACTTAAATACTATTTATAGTTAAATTTCTACTTTTTTAATTAATAAACTATATGGAATTTCCTATTTAGAAAATAATTTTTAATTCCGTTTTGAATAAAATAAATAAACCTACATTAAAAAAAGCATTTAAAAACTACAGACTATTCAATTTTCAAATTTAGTTACTGTTTTAACCATTCTATAAGATACAAAGAAAATTTGGTTTTGCTTATAACTATACAGTAAAAGTATTTTTTTTTCACAAGTTTTCACTAAACAAAGCTAAAATTGTAGAGCAAATTCGAAAATCTTTGTATGGTGTGATTTTGGATATTTTGTAGAGGTTTCAAAACGAAGAAATTGTTTGTTTTTGTTCGGATTCCACCAATAGAAGCCGCTATACCTATAAAATGCCAAAAATGTCGTTCTTTTACAAAAGTAAAATAGTTGACTTCCGGTCGTTGTGCAATGGAAAGCCTTAGGATTCATTTATCCTGTCATCCCATCGACACATTTAATCCCTTAGCTACAAACTCCTTAAATTACAGCAATTTTCAAAAAGATTTTTTGTTCTTGTTTAAGTTTTAAGCTTCAGTTACTCGTCATTATGCAGTCCCAAAAATGTTTAACTGTTGCATTATCAGCTATATCGCTATTCATCAATATATATTTCATTCTACATAAATTTAAACACACTGGTTTTTGAGACATTAAAAGAAAATACATTCGAATCACTTTCCTTAGTTATGTCATCAAATATTAAAAAAAAAACCAGTTCCGCTTAAAGTAGTTTTTAAAGTTTATCAAAAGTAAAGCAGGACGCAATACAGACCTCTGCAGTATAACTGAAAGTATTATATGGCAACGCTTAAACAAGTATTACGTAAACCAGGATAGGATAGAGACTAGATCCTAAGTCTGTAGATCTGAACAACTCAAGCATACGAAGCCATATTCTGTGATCGACTTAGTCTAAAGCTCTGGAAAGAACACTGAAAACAGTATCCGCGTTACATTGAAAATACAGTTACGAATAATACTAAAAGAAATGATCGTACTCCTTAGTAGTTTACGTTTATCTAAAAAAACTCAAAACCCGCAAACAATTTTCTAAAATATCTAAGAACCTGTTGGAACGGATCTACTAAATATGATCTTCAGTGTCTCTGCCCTTAAAGTTCATAAATAACAATGGAATATCAATAAAACGTTTTGGCAATATTCACGTTTTTGAAATAACTCACAGCATCGATTTTTACATTTATGTCTTTAAATAAGTTGCCAGCGGCAGAGCAGTAAAATTTATTGGTTATAATATAATTTTAACTCAATCACCACTTTGTCCCTTTCACTTAAATCTTTTATGATCATCTATGTTTCTCATTGTTAATTACTAGAATTTATACAATTTGAGGATATTTATTTTCTTTAAAAAATTTTTGGGTTTTGTATGTCTTTATTATTATATATATATATATATATATATATATATATATATATATATATATATATATATATATATATATATATATATATATATATATATATATATATATATATATATATATATATTTATATATATATATATATATATATATATATATATATATATATATATATTAGTATGAAACATTATAATAAAAATATTTTCAAAAAAAAAAAAAAGGGAAAGAAAAGAGCCGAGTTACAATTTTGCAAAAGAATACTACGAAATTATTTGAAGAATTTTTAAAATTAACTTGTTTCTTCATTGCATAGCCTGGAAAACAGTATAATTTACCCTAATATACATGTATTAGCCTGTTATGCCGTACCAATTTTTTTAGGAATCTCCGCATCATCCGATATTGTTTACAACATCGCTACATAAGTCTATGCAAAAATAATCAGTAGTAGACGAAGACATGCGTAAATTCATGTTAAAGTTAAGAGCATCCAGCATTTACTAATAGTATTTTTATCGAAAAATTATATTTATCGCCATCTAGTAAGCCTGAAACCAATATCTCCAGTCTAAACATAAATATTTCAAACTCATTACTAGTGGACCTCTGGAGATATTTAGAGTTATAGTGTCTCGATGTTTAAACAGACTTCTTGAATATTTGGAGAATATACAGTCATTAATACAACAAAGAGGTTCTCCCTATCTAGCCAATGCTTTGTCAACAACAGGATATCTAGGTACTTCAAACAATCCACATCGAGAAAAGTTGAAATTAATCCAGTTTATTTCTAATTTGTTATATATTTTATAGTAATATGGATACGACACCTTTCATCCCTCTAAAAAAAGCGACAGCGAGTTTCTTTATGTTATAGTTTCTATAAGACCCCAATTTATTAAACCTCCAGCCTCCCAGTAGTCTCACATTTGGCTAAGAAACTCTTGATATGACATTTTATATCTAGTAAAGCCGGATTATTCTCAGACAAGACGATAGAACAATGGAAAATTTAAAAAGAAATTAAATATATCCTAACTTTGCAGTCTTTTAGTATAGTTAGGTTTTAATGAGAGATTTTCAAAGAGCTCAACTGCCGAGGTAATATTACGAACATACGGAAACAAGAGCGATTTTTCAAACTGCCTGGTGGACTGGACTGTCTATTAAAAGTATGATCAGTCTTTGTTATCTAGTGATACTAAGAAGCAGCAGCTAAGATATAAATATAGATACTGATATCTTCCCATACCATGACTTCTTATTAACCTTCATGAATCGATCCAGTATCAAAAAAATAGTACCATCAAATTATGATGCAAATAGAAGTGGATTGTACTTTCGTATTTGCTCAAGTGGATGAACTTATAACCAACAAGTTTGTTCTAGCCGACACAGATAACAAATTTGTTATCTTTAAGCACATCTTGACAACCAATAAACACAAACAAGTATCCTGAGTAGTCCTATTATACGATATTAATTGGAGAGGTATTTCTTTTAACGCATTACCCTACCCTCTTTATATTATAAATTTATGACATAACATGAATTTGTATACCGTTTAATTATTGCACCACAATCAATAACAATGGGAATAGATCAGCCCCATTTATTGGAATCTTCGGCTTTATTCCTGGTTTCTGTTTAACTACTTCTTTTAAAAGTAATTTTCTTTTGCACTTACTTCTTTGGTAAAAGTGCAAATGCGTAATATAGTTTGCAGAAATGATACAATTCAGTTCTTAAGGCTTGAGTCAAATGGCATACGTTTCCTTAATACTAGTTTTAAAAATATACTGAATTATTGTTGCTGTTCACATGACAACGCGCGTGCTGTACTTGGGTCAAATAAATCGCGTTTTTCTCGGGTCTTCTTAACGCGGGTTTTTGAAATACACTGAATTATTTATCGATGTTCACATAAGATGAAGCACATAGTCATGTGAACTGCAACAAGTAATTCAGTGTATTCTAAATACGGCATTAAAAAAAGCACGTCATCTGACTCAAGCGTACTTCAGTGTATTTTGGAAACGCGCGAATAACGCGACATCTGATCCAAGTCTAATAACTATATATAAAAGATGCATACTCTGAAATTCGAATGGACTTAGCCATTTGCCTGTTCAAGGTTTTTAGTCGGCAACTTGGTTTTTCAGTTTATCACGTTCTTGTATTCTTTGTATAATTTATTGTACTAAACGGAGCTCGATATTTTAGTCTCAATTTCTTCGTTTTTGAAGCTTTTTTAAATTTATTCTACACTCATATATATGGGAATTTTGTGTTAAAGAGTGTTATTTGTTAAAAGAGATAGAATAAAACAATGGCTAAACAAGTTTGTCGTTGAACCTAATATAAATGAACTTGTAAATTAAAGTTTTAATAGATTATAGTCATTAAGGAATCAACAGTTGATTTTTTTATTGCAGATTATAATAGGTTAGTGGGATAAATTCTTTACCTAATTACTGAATAAGTTCCTATGTCTAGCAATTTTTAAATTATAAGGGTAAATAACAATCGGCAATACTTTATTTAATTTTTACAGAATAGTATCACCCGGTTCTGTCCGGATCAAGTTAATTGAAACATTTGCATTTGATGCAACTCTTTGGCGCTCACCATGAAAGTCATTTACACTTTAACCTACTTTTAAAATATAGTACAATATTAAGAATTTCGATGCATATTTTTTTTAGATGCCTAATATCAAAGATAGATAATATTTCGTATAGACGATAAATCCAATGTTAAATAAAACAACGTAAAATGGATCCCAACTTTTGCATTGTATTTCCTATTGTAAGGATCGATCAAGAATTTTCCGCGCAACTCGGCACAATTTCACGGTTTTACAGTATTGCCAGTATTGGCAGTTTCGCACCTCTAAATTGAATTACGTATACAAATATTTCTAAACGGATAAATTTATGTCGCACTGTCGGGAATTCCCCGGCTAATGTAATTGCGCTGGACCGTCTATAGAAAATATAATCGGTCTTTGCTAAAACTCGAAAATGGCTTAAGATGCTTATTTTTTCACGCTCGTCTTTAAACAGTTTTTTACATTTATTTACACAAATACCGCCAAAAAATTAGGTATATATATTTTCCGGGGTTCGGGTTAGGTTAAATACCGCCGGTATTTAACTACCCAACTTATTATTGTTTCTTTCATCGCAAAAGTCCTCATTACTATTATAGCCTACCAAAAGAAGATATTTTAATCGACAATTTGTTAAGCACAAATAACAGTAATGAACATTGGTACGGTAACGAATCATCTTGCATAATAATCTATAAAATCTATAAAAAACTCTTCAATTGGAATATTGGTGCTTTCTTGTCTGACTTTTATTTTATAGATTTTCATCAGATCTATTTCCGGTTTAGTTTGATTTTAAGTATATAGCGACAAACTAACTCCATTACTAATTGTAACTTAAAATGATTGACGAGTCCTCGGTTCAAGTCCAAAACGGAAAGGAAAACTGGTTCCAGAAACAAATTTTGAAGGGAAAATTTAACTGACATGTATGACCCTGGCTGAATGCCACTCTCGGTTCATAATATATTAAATTTTATTCCTAACATCATATCATACAAGCTTTAACTTGTCGATACCACTAAATGCTTTTTACTTCATCCCTAAAGACAATTTTCTCCGAATTATAATGCCGACAAGGACTGTTCGGAAAAGAACACATTTAATATAAACTCGTCTATATTTACTTAGCGTCGCCAAAACTTCTCTTTATTGGCCTTCTGAGAAATTCAGCCACATGAAAAGCAAACATTAGTTCTGTCTTTTTTCGTCGAGATAACCAAGCATATTTTATCTCTTTAATCCAAATCACGTCACTTTTTATCTAATACCGCAATTTTTACTTGCATCTCTGTTTATTGTTATAACTTCATATATCCCCATCATTTTGGAAGAGAACGACAGGATAGCTACCCTTTTAACTGTACCTTCCGCCTTCCTTTCCTAGTCAGCCGTGAGATAGATCTCGAATGCACAGCAAGTGCTCCGCTGTAGGCTTAATTCCACGCTTTATTCTATATCCGATTTTTGCAAATTTAGTTTTTTAAGTCGCCTGTATGAGTCAATCAACGGAACCGCTGTATTCTTTAATTCAGTTTGTATTAATTGAACCGAAAAAGAAAGCAGAACTTGAGTAGGATATTTTAAATTAAAAACTTGTAAACAAATTTATTTTTTGTTTGTGCATAATATTGAGAGCAACAAATAGTTGCTAAAATAGATATTGTATAGATATTGTCCGTTTTATTTGAAAATATTATGAATGAGATAACTTTAAGATTTTTAATTTACTGTCAATGTTTTACATTTGCATCCAAATAAATATATTTAACATTTGTTTTGTTTAATACTTAAAGTTATATTGTTTTTAAAAATATGAACTTAAACGCCAAAATTAAAATAAATAAAGGAAAAATGTCAGTTCACAAAAACTAAGTATTTAAAAAATTACTAGTTAGCGCCTTATGGAAATCCCAACTATTAAGTTGTTTTTAATTTTTGTAAATTAAATGGTCCTTCGAAATAAATATACAACAAATCAAAAAGGCATTTTTTTTATCTCCATTTATGGGTTGTAAATGCGACAATCTTTTACGATTCACTGACCAAGAAACAGAGATCAATATTTACTATCTGCTCCTCTGTTGTTTGTACTTAACAATTTATCTGTTAAAATTTTGAGTGCTCTATAATAGTAATAACAGATCTTTTTATGAACGAACTAATAATAACTTAATGTTATCGATTATGATTTTCAGAAAAGAAAACATGAAGAATATACTTTATTTTTCAGCGGTATTTCTCTAAATAAATGTAAATAATCGTCTAAAGGCGGTATTTTCTTATTTTCTTAATATCATCTTTGGCACTATAAACAGGTGAAAGTGGGATCATCTGTAGATCATCTGCCTATCTAATGGATTTTTACAGTTAAATTACTGAATTTATGACTTATGAATATATATAATACTGATAAAGGGAAGAATCTATTGCGGGGAAAATTTAGAGTAAAGCTAATTTATTAGTTTCTTCCTTTTGTAAGGGACAAACATTTTCTTAATAGATATTCTAATACACGAGACTGGTAGCGCTATAATTTATTTCATGGGAACTTCTCAGGGCTCCTTCTACAATACTATTTTTGATTTTTCAAAATTTGATGATCTTTCAAAATAAATTAGACAATTTATTAGTATACTGATTTAAATTGTAATAGAAAATGCACGTGTACAAGAAAACTCTTCAAGCCTTAATCTACCCAATCAGTTGTACAACACCACATAACTTTGTTCCATGGACAGCGACATCTCCAACGTATTGTTATGAATGTGAAGGCCTCCTCTGGGGCATTGCCAGGCAAGGGGTCAGATGCACGGAATGTGGTGTAAAGTGTCACGAAAAATGTAAAGACCTCCTCAACGCTGATTGTTTACAAAGTAAGTATGTGATATATTTTCTGAAAATTTGAGTCTTATAGTTAATTTCTGTTTGCAAAAACTAAATATTAGTTCAATATTAAACAAATGCTTTAAGTTTACTAATAGTAATATTTCATTTCTGTAATTAAAGTAAATACAATATAGTGATAATATAATATTACAGCCGGTTACACAAAACTTAATTGCTGTTTAGAATATTTAAACGAGCTTTCGGATTTGACAAGCTGCTTATAGAAATCTAGGAACTCGCTGTCAAATTTGACATTCCGTGAAACCTTCTAAACTTTAATTGAGCTTTCTACACCGGCCGTTAGTTAATTAAAATATAAATAATTTTACAATTATCTCAGTAGATTACTCTAATCACTTTCAGGAATTAGCTAATCAAACATGAATTGTATTTATTTTGTACGTAGTAAGTCAATGTAAAAATTGTGGTGTGTTTATATGTGACACTGAAATATTTATTTACATTGCAAAAAACTAAACGAAATACTGACGTTTAAAAACTCACAATTTTAGATCTTGAGCGGCTTTGAAATATAAACTGTTTGACCTAAAGCAAAATGGATCACACACGGATACCTTACTTATTTTATTCTCTGCATGAAAAAGTCTATAATCGAAATCGAAAAAAAAGGTGTTTTACCTAAACATAAAAGTTAGCAGCTGTTCCGTTCTATATATATATATATATATATATATATATATATATATATATATATATATATATATATATATATATATATTGTTTTATAGAAATGTCATTCTTTTAATAATTATGATTTTGAGGTTAATGCGATAGCGGAAAATAATAATAATTAGTCATATACAATTTTATTGAATTTATTGATTTTACATAGACAGTGTGATCAAATAGTTACCAAATCCTGCAGAAATTTTAATGAAATATATCCGAATTTGCCACAAATGGATAACAAAATTTTTTTTCGGCTTCAGAAAAAATTTATATATGCAACAAAAAATATATATATATATATAATAAAATATATATAAATTATTCATAAAGTTACTATTTTTTAACTTCTAAACACTTTAATATATATATAGCACTTCGAAATTCATTTGCATCAAGATCGTTGAATGCTTGAATGATAGTTCTTCTTTGGTATTCACAAGGGTTTTGCTTACTATTTCCTTGAACACATCCTACAAGTAAAAGTCTGAAGGGTGATAACAGATGATCTTGGTGGCCAATTCCAAGGTCCTGTGTTGTGTGTTGTTAAATTTTAGATCTTGAGCGGCTTTGAAATATAAACTGTTTGACCTAAAGCAAAATGGATCACACACGGATACCTTACTTATTTTATTCTCTGCATGAAAAAGTCTATAATCGAAATCGAAAAAAAAGGTGTTTTATCTAAACATAAAAGTTAGCAGCTGTTCCGTTCTATATATATATATATATATATATATATATATATATATATATATATATATATATTGTTTTATAGAAATGTCATTCTTTTAATAATTATGATTTTGAGGTTAATGCGATAGCGGAAAATAATAATAATTAGTCATATACAATTTTATTGAATTTATTGATTTTACATAGACAGTGTGATCAAATAGTTACCAAATCCTGCAGAAATTTTAATGAAATATATCCGAATTTGCCACAAATGGATAACAAAATTTTTTTTCGGCTTCAGAAAAAATTTAAACAATTTAGATCAATTCTGAATGCAACAAAAAATAATAAAAAGTATATCAAATCGAACTGAATAATAAAATAGGATAAAACTAAAATAAAATTATTCATAAAGTTAAAGGAACTATTTTTTAACTTCTAAACACTTTAATAAACGGGTATTGTCACCATCCATTGTAGCACTTCGAAATTCATTTGCATCAAGATCGTTGAATGCTTGAATGACTCGCTCCAGTTCTTCTTTGGTATTCACAAGGGTTTTGCTTACTATTTCCTTGAACACATCCTACAAGTAAAAGTCTGAAGGGTGATAACAGATGATCTTGGTGGCCAATTCCAAGGTCCTGTGTTATGTGTTGAAACCATCGATCATCGAATATCCTTCTAAGCTCCAGAGACACTTCATCGGTACAATGTGCAGGAGGTCCGTCAAGCTGATACCCTCACCTCCTGTACTTTTCAAATGAGAGACTATCCGTGAAGTTTTCAACTGTTGTCTTTAAAATATCCACATAATTCTCAGAGTAAATCACATACCTCACTTGATTATCCATTAACACACAGAACACATTAGAACTGAATTTGTCTTGAAACCCTGGCTCTCTTGCGACATGATGATTCGATTCATTTGCCGATGTAACGATTGGAAATGTCTTCCTTCGAAAATATGGATTCGTCAATCCATATAATTTTACTTAAGAAATTTGGATCTACTTTGATATTTACTCGCATCATTTCGCACATCTCGACTCTGTGTTGACTACCTCCAGACTTAAGAGATTGAAATCTGGTAAATTTATAATCATGCATTCCGTATTTCCTTAAAATTCTCTGTACAAATGAATGTGGACTATCCAGGTCTTCTTCGGCGCTGCGTATGAAAGCTAAAGGATATGCGTAAAAGAATGCCAGTGCATTGATTTCATTCCCTTCATTAGAAGTCACGGGTCAGTTCAAATTTCTTGGTGCCCTTAAAGTTGATCCAAACTGCATAAAATTGTTCTGAAATGGAAGAAATTTTTGGTTTTTCATCTGCGGCAAATTTGGATACATCTCATTGAATTTTCTGCAGGATCTGCTTATTGTTTGATCATACTATCGCAGTAAAAATATTCAAATTGCAATAACTTAAAAACAAATTATCCGACGGCGCCTGTCTTGTGCTTGCATAAAGCTAAAAAAATCCAAATGCTGACATTTAGAGAAGTTTAAATTTAAAAATAAATATTTTGGGTTTTTATTTATGAATTCCGGTTAAACTGGAAGTGGACAAAATTGGGTTTAAATTTGGCAAATAATGGCCCATACATGCATACAAAATTTCAAATAGATATTTTAGAAAACCAAAATTGGCGTTTTCTCATTTTTTTCAAAATGTTAAGGTTTTTTTAAGCATAGAATTAGTTCCAATTACTTACTTACTGAAATTACTTACTAATCGGATTTCGAGATTTCATCAATTTGAAGTTGTTTTTAATCATCAATGAGCTTGGTTTAAAAAGTTCTCATTTTGCCATATTTCAACGGTTTAAACTATGTACTGCATAAAACTGCAATTTCAGCAAAAAAAATAGTATGCTTTTCGGTGTGAAATGTGAGATTGCCATTCAACGTTTTCAGTATAAAAGATGCAAAGGAAAATATCAATATAAGCATAAGATAAAATACTCCAAGCTTTCAGATATTCATATTTCGCCAAATAAGCACTCACTCATAGAAAGAAAAATATAACAAAGTTGTAAAGAATGCAAAAATACAACGCTAAAAGATTGATATACTTTAAAAATAAGCACACAAAAACTTAATATATTTAACAATTAACATTATTTCTCATGGCGTTAAATAACCTATATCTGATAAATATCCTAAACGACTAGAGATTTAAAATACTAAGCATTTTGATCAGATTTAACAAGATGAAGGAGGATCTTTGTTTACACGCGATACTTTTTTTTTTAAATTTGTTTTACATTTAGAATTATCTGGTAAAAAACAAATTACTTCTAAATATATATATATATATATATATATATATATATATATATATATATATATATATATAAATATATATATGTATATATGTATATATATATACATATATATATATATATATATATATATATATATATATATATATATATATATATATATATATATATATATATATATATATATATATATATATATATATATATATATATATATATATATATATATATATATATATATATATATATATATATATATATATATATATATATATATATATATATATATATATATATATATATATATATATATATATATATATATATATATATATATATATATATATATATATATATATATATATATATATATATATATATATATATATATATATATATATATATATATATATATATATATATATATATATATATATATATATATATATATAAAAGAGGAGGTTTCTTGAACACGTAAACTTTATTCTTATAAAAAATCTTTCTTGGGAATAGTGTTCACAATATAACACATCATTGATGTTGGATGATTTTATTTTTTTAAAAACACTTCATCAGTTATCTTAGTCTATTTAAAACTTACCGTTTTAACTGTGTAGTTGTATGTGTGACTTCTTTTATAAGAATTTTTAAACATATATGTTACAATGTTTTTAATTTGTCTGTAAAAACAGAGTATTACGTGTAAACAAAATCCATGAAAAAGATCCTCCTCCATCTTGTTAAATCTGATCAGAATGCTTAATATTTTAAATATCTAGTCATTTAAGATATTTATCAGATATGGGTTATTTAACGCCACGAGAAATAATGTTAATTCTTAAATATATTATGTTTGTGTGTGCTTATTTTTAAAGTATACCAATCATTTAGAGTTGTAATTTTGCATTCTTCACAATTTTGTTATATTTTTCTTTCTATGAGTGCGTGCTTATTTTGCGAAATATGAAAATCTGAAACCTTGGAGTATTTTATCTTATGCTTATATTAATATTTTCCTTTGCATCTTTTATACTGAGAACCTTGAATGACAACTCTTACATTTCACACCGAAAAGCAAACCATTTTTTTGCGAAAATTGCACTTGCTTTAGACTCCAAGTAGTAAAGTTATATTACGCACTTTTATGCAGTACATAGTTTAAACCATTGAAAAAGAGTAAAATAAGAAATTTTTAAACCGAGCTCATCGATGATTAAAAACAACGTCAAATTGATGAATCTCGAAATCCGATTAGTAAGTAATGTCAGTAACTAACTTAGAACTAATTCTATGCTTAAAAAAACCATAACATTTTGAAAAAAAGTAAGAAAATGCCAATTTTGGTTTTCTAAAATATCTATTTGAAATTTCGCATGCATGTATGGTCCATTATTTGCCAAATTTAAACCCAATTTGTCCACTTCCAGTTTAACCGGAAGTGGCGCCATCTATAAATTGATAAATAAGAACTCAAAATATTTATTTTCATTCTGATAAAATTTAAATTTCTCTAAATGTCACAATTTGGATTTTTTTTGCTTTATGCAAGCACAAGACAGGCGCCGTCGGATAATTAGTTTTTAAGTTATTGCAATTTGAATTTTTTACTGAGCTACCTTCCAGCGGGTCTCGATGCGACACGGATTGGCCCATTTCAATTTAACAAAAAAATTTCGAAAACTCACTTATCGTACTTCCAAACGTATATTCTCATTTTGCGTTAAAATGTTGCAAAACTAGTAATCACTAAACTTAGAATTAATTCATGTATAATGCATAATATCTAAAAACATATTTTAACTCTAATATCTCAAGTTTATATACAAATAAGGTCAACAGTAATTACCAAATATTGATTTTTATATCACTGGAAGAGCATTCATGTCAAAACCAAATATTTACTTTCAGAGCAGAACACTATTATATGAAAGCTTTTGTGCTGTATAAAATAAAAATAGAATGCATCCCCTTCCAATCAAAATCCAAGTCAATTATTATAAGTAAAAAATGAAATAGCCCATTTGAATGACTTGTTTGTTTTATTGTGGTTAGACACAATAAAATAGGTGTTATTTTCATTACCAACCCTGTTCTCGAAAGTTTACATTAAATATTTTTATTTGAAATTAAAACATTTCTTTTAAGTTTTCTTAGGAAGTAAAAATGTGAAATAAAAAATCTTTTATAGTGCTCAGTATATCATTCATCATCCTTATTAAGCTAAGGAGTACATTTATTTCTCTATATTTCAAAGTCCTCGTTGACCCTTTGGCTTTATGAACCTTGCTCTTAACTTAATAAAACGTAAGGAAAGTTAATATTCGCACTTATTTAAGATCTTTCTTTTTTGAATTCTAAGGGGCTAGACGATTCAAAAATCAAGAAGACGTAATATTACTTCCCAAAAGTAAAATTAGTGCGTTTTTATATAAATTATTCATACTTACATTCGAATCAGCGTTTGTAAGATACTCTGTATATTATTAAAATGTTTCAAATTAAATTGTAACATAAATTCATTACATTTCATTAAGTTTTTTTACAAGAGCAACCTCAAGAAATTTAAAAACTATAGTAATAGTGTGTAATGGTGAATCCAATTTAAATAAATTGTGTATTTTAAGTAAGACAACCCATTAACATCTTTGTAGAAGAACCGTTCTGTTTTAGTCTAAACTTTAAAAGAATTATTTTTCCTTTGGTACTTAAAATATTTGAAGAGATAGTTTGAAAGTGTCTTCGATATCACAAAGATTAGAAGCATAAATTCATGTATAATGCAGAAAATGTAGAAAACTGATTTAGGTTTAATACACGGTGTTTCAGAAAACATGGCCCATCGCTTAATGGGAGATTCCTTGTCCAAAAATAAGGCGAAAAGTTTATATGTATATGAGTCCCCAGCTGTTTGGGTTTTCAGATACAGTGTTGTAGTTGAAATCTCAAAGTCAATTTTTTTAAATAATTTTTACGAGGAATGATATTTTCGCACACAATTTGGTGACTGGGATTTTTTGAGGTAAAAAATCATAATTGGGTATTCGTTTTTACTCAGCACCAAGAGGGCTTATTTTGCCGTAACTTCTTTGACAGGGACCTTTTATGAATAAACCTTATGCCTCATATCTTCTAAGAAAAAAAGGTGTACTTGCTCAACAACGCTAGAGATGACCGTTTCGGAGAAATTTGCAAATTTCTACATCGAAGCAGATTAGCAAGTCCCTTAGGCACTAGGTGAAGTCACCACTTATGTGCCTAGGGGACTCGGTACCCTGCTTTAATTTCGAATAAAAAATGCCTCTTGGTAGTGATTTTGCTTTTATTCTCGAAATATTAACCAATTAAAAAATATGTGATTTTATAATTAATTTCTAACATTTAAATTATTATTTAAATATTCCTATAATATATAACAGTACTAGCTAAAAATTAATAGCAATAAATCCACCTCGTCCTATCCAATGGTTTTCAAAGGTCTCATTTAAGAACTGCCTAGTGGGGACAACGCATATTTAGAAGTAGCAAATCAAATAATTTTGTCGGAAATTGAGGACCGGACTTGTTTGGTTTTTGACATACAGGGTGTTGAAGTTCAAATCTTATTTTTATTTTTTTAAATAACTTTTACGAGGAACGAAATTTTCGCAATCAATTTAATAACCGGGAGGTTTATGAAGTGAGAAATCATAATTTAGTATTAGTACAGGCAAGTAGTAATATTTTTTACTACGAAAACATTTATGACAATAACTTAAGTGTCATTTCGAACAGATAAATCAGAAGATATTATTACCAGTATAATACTTATTTACAAATAATACCGAACGTTGAATATTGTTGTATTGTATGCTTCTGTGTTATGGGCAAGCAAGAGAAGGAAAAATAAGTCGTGGGCATGTCGCAAAGAAAAAAAAAGGTGTAAAGTTTGATAACCGCGCTACACGTGATTCAGTTTTATTAGACTTCATCAGCAGAGCAGTTTAACCAAGTTAAAAGGTATAGAAAAGTTGTTGAAAATCCTAGAAAACAACCAAACAAACGTGGAGTCACTGACAGGAGCCAGCCACACATTTGTAAATTCGGCCAGAAAAAACTCAAAATTTAGGGTAAATTTCTGACGTCTCTACGGAGATGACTTTAGCCACCTGTCGTGACATCCAAGCTCTAGGTGATAAATCAAAAGAAAAAGATGATTGTGCGGCTGAATTTTTAAAAAGAGAAGGAAATATAAGTCGTGGACATATCCACAAAGAAACAAAAATTGTGAAGTTTGGTAACCGCGCTACAAGTGTTTGAGTCTTATTGGACTTCACCAGCAGAGCAGTTTAACCAAGTTAAAAAATATAGGAAAGTTGTTGAAAATCCTAGAAAACAAACAAACGTGGAGTCACTGACAGGAGACAGCCACACGTTTGTAAATTTGGCCAGAAAAAAACCCAAAATTTAGGGTAAATTTTTGACATCTCTACAGAGATGACCTTAGGCACCTGCCGTGACATCCAAGCCGAAGTTGATAAATCAAAAGAAAAAGAGGATTGTACGGAAATTTACCCTAAATTTTGGTTTTTTTCTGGCCGAATTTACTAATGTGTGGTTGGCTCCTGTCAGTGACTCCACGTTTGTTTGTTTGTTTTCTAGGATTTCCCTATATTTTTTAACTTGGAGAACTTTGAAAACATCAAAAAAAGAATACGGTATTGTATTCGAGCCCGAGGTGACCATTTCAATTATTTCTAGTAATTTTTTCATTCATTTTTAGCTAGTACTTAATATTGTGCGAATAATAAATTAGATGTTATAAATAAATTAATAAATTGATAAAATCACGGCATACTTTTTAGTTCGTTAATATTTCGAAAATGAAAGCAAAATCACTACCAAGAGGCTAAGGGACGTGGTAACCTGCTTCAATGTAGAAATTTACAAATTTCTCGAAAACGGTCATCTCTAGAGTTATTTTTGCATAGAAGAAATGTAGAAATAGGGTTTATTCATAAAAAGTCCCAGAAGTTCGCTGTCAAAAAAGTTAGGACAAATTAAGTAAAATTATAATAGCGTCCGCAGCGCCCTCTTGGTGCTGCATGAAAAATAATACCAAATTATAATTTCTCACCTCAATCAAATTGTGTGCGAAAATATCGTTTCTCGTAAAATGTATTAAAAAAAATTGAAAGTAAGAATTCAACTTCAACACTGTATCTCAAAAACGAAATATTTGCCCACCTATGTACATATGAACTTTTCGCCTTTGTTTTGAATAAGAAATCTGCTATTAAACGATGGTCCATGTTTTTTGAAACAGCCTGTCTATCAAGCATGTATACCGGGTGTTACAGGATATTAAAATGAAAACTTTTTGGATAAATAAGACATAATTTTGCATGTTTTTTGTCTTAACAACGTTGCCATCTACTCATTTATTTCCTCATTTTTGCTACTAACTTTTGATTTTTAAATGGAACACTCTATATACGTTTATTTTTATCGGTTGGGATATTCTTAATCCAAAGATACTTCATTTATACCATTCAGGCATGCAGAGTTATTTTTTATTTAATTTTTCTTTGACAATCTAGACCTCTGTGATTTAGTAGAAACGATTAATTTACGTTTAAGAAGCCTGGAAAAATTAGATTTTCTTTCATTTATTTACTAAACATCTTTTAAATCCATTTAAATATCACTTAAATATTTTTTTAGAAATACTAATTTGTATGTGTAATTTGATATTACACACCATTGTGGAATTTTTTAAAAAATCATGAAGAAATTTTGACACATGATTGACTTTAGAATTTCATGATAAATTAAAATAAATAAGCAGAATTAGGGTGTTACGTTTAAAGACAAAATTTAATAGCAGATCGGAAATAATAGAGGCTTTATAGTAAAAAAAAATCAGAATTATGTCCTATTTAGTCAAACAAAATTTAATTATAATATATTGGCAATGAAATAAATTATAGGGGTAAACCACGTATTTGTGGCAATGGGTATAAATAAATACCTCAGTAATTACCAGATATTGATTTTTATATCACTGGGAGAGCATTCATATCAAAACCAAATATTTACTTTCTCGGCGCAAAACACCATTAGATGAAAGCTTATATGCTAGATAAAATAAAAGTAAAATGCATTCCCTTCCTCACAAGTCAATTATTAGAAGTAAAATATAATAGCCCATTGAGAATTATTTCTGCAAGTTAACCACCATCTATTAACCAACTTTGAAAGCTGATTGATCATATACAATTAAATAAATATATTGTTTCCAATCCAGCTCTTGATGACACTTAACTATAAAATCACGCATATTTATTTAAAATTTAAAAAATTTGTAGGTTGCCTTAGGAAGTAAAAGAAACACAAGTATTTTGTTTTACTATTGCTTGTCTTTGTTAACTTCTTATAATAAGTAAGTTTACTAGGATATTTTTATTTAGGAAGAGGCTTTTAAAATGAAATAAGTAATCTCGTCATAGAATATCAGTAAAACATTTTTGTATGCAATGTTAGTGTGTCATGTTCATTGGCGCACTCTGGAATAAATAAAATAAAACCTTAACCATTAATTGTGCAATTAAAATTTGTTACCTCAACCGTCTTTTATTAAGATGTCATAATAGAAACGTCGAAATGCGAATATTTTCTTAGATTTTGTTTTTATCTTAGAAACAAATTGGCTTTGAAAAGAGAAAGCATATTTTAGAGGAGCTATAACATTCGGTTTTTCAGAGATACCATAATGTTGCCCTTATGGCAGGAATACATTTTGGAGTTCAGGAAAAAATCTTTGAAATTAATTCCCAAGCATTATTAATCCTTTGTGCAAATCAAGTTATAAATGTTTTTGGTGTATTTTTCTTCTAGGGTTATGTGGTATTCTGACAGATAGATAATACCAAAGACCAATTATACCTCGAATAGACAGTTCATCAAATACAAATACAAATTAACCACGTTAACTGCTTGTATCGCAGTTCACTTGGAACGCACGCAACAATTTATAGTTATATATATATATATATATATATATATATATATATATATATATATATATATATATATATATATATATATATATATATATATATATATATTTAGATATATATATAGGCTATTATATTTTTTTAGTACGCATGGTGCCTCAAAAAATAGATAAACATTTAAAAGGAGATTTTTTTATTTTTTAAGCATCGTTATAACTTGCTAAACTTGGTACTGATTATCCACTTCTCTAAGTTTTATTTTATTAAAATAAATTCAAAATATTTTTAGTTTTTAATTAGTACTATGAACACATTTTTATTTATACTTCAGTGAAACAATCCTCTAGCACCAAGAAACATCCATGGTCGCCATGGATGACGGAGATTGTAAGACATATGCGAAGAATAAGGGGTTAAGCACCATTTGAATTAAAAAAAAACGAAGTTTTAATTAAAAAATTTAACATCATCAACGATTCCTACTTGAATAATTAGTTTAGTAATAGTTCTACTAGAGAAAAGTGGCGGGAACTATGGGAACTTAATGTTATTAGTAGCAAAGGTATAAAACAAAATAAAGCCTAATTAAAAAAAATATATACAAAGTTAAGTTGTATGTGTATTTCAAAGTGTATATTGTATTATATACCTAATAAACGAACTTAAGTGAAATGCATTCGGTGATGATAATATTAATCAAACATTCCAACAACACATATGCTATTTGCTTTCTTTTTATTGTTACACCATTTGTGTGCTTCCACTCCGCAAAGTAGATGGTTCTAAAAAAGTAAATGAGTTAAGATCAATAAGTATTTCGCCAATTCTATCAAAAATCTTACAAAAACAAATTCGAAGATTCTTACCCAAATTAGCAATGTGTAATGTTTAGGGAAAACCAAAACTAGAAAAAAAAAACAAACAATTTGAGAATATTCCAACTTTGTGTTCTATAAATTGTATAAATATAAATATCTATAAAAGTTATTTTCTTAATATTTTTTTATTTTGACAGAAATACGCAAAAAATAGACGTCGTGTTTAGGACTCAAATTTCAAATAATGTAGTCTTACTTCAAATCGATAAATTTTACCGTTTCTTCACAAATTGAGTTAAAAATATATATTTAATTAAATCGAATAGTTTTGATGCCGTAGACAAGGTTTATTGCATTTTTTTTGTTTGAAAAAACCAGTCTAAATATTTATCAAACTTGATTGAAATTTCATGTTATCAACACACATTTTAAATTCGCGGGAACTTAAGTATTCTGAAAAATAAAATCTATTTTAACTGTTTATTTTAACTGTTTTTTTAATGACAATTGATGAACTTGCATCGCAACGAAATTAAATTTGCAATTTTTTTGACGATTTTGAACAGGTTTTATTTTTCTTCAATTTTTACGTAATCAACAGTTCCAACCTTAAATCCTTACGTAAAAAAATAAAATAGAATATGAATAAAATTAATATTAAATTCCATTTAATGCCTACGATTTAGTAAGATTTTACTATCTCAAATCGGCAAGGAAACAAAAAGGGTGAAAACAGAAAATACTGACCGTTCGGACAAATATGTACGAAAGCAATTTCCTGAGTTTTGCTTGCACAGATTTACAAATTTATGAGTACGACACCAGAAAAGGATTTGTCCAACATTTTAAAAGACTGTGCCTATAATATAATATAATATAAAATTTTCCACACAGCTGCCTCCGAACTAACATCAATCATACAATACGATTTTTTCTAAAACGGCATCAGGGGATTAAGTATAACAGGTCAAAGTAAGTGGCTTATAAAAAAATCTGGATAATCCTGATTTATGTCTAACACTTATTTTACAAGCTAACGTCTAAAAGCGGCGATAATATTAGAACAAACCGATTCTTTTTGACAGTAAATCAGAACAAACTAATTATTTTCCATGGTTTAAAAATAGTCCGGCAGGTACAGGCGTTATAAGGAAGGGGACAGAAATGAGACCAAAAAATAGCGAACTAGACACTAAAAATAAAATATCAAGAATCACTCCAATAGAGCTTCAGCAATGAGCACTCTTACCAGTTCAGACGCTAATCTCTAGGAAGTTATCAAAATAACTGGACATAGTTTCACCGATTCTATAACGCCGTATCTTTAGCTCAGCGAGCAGCATCATATGAAGATATTGTCAAACTACTTCTAATGTTAAAAACCAAGATCAAACAACTTCGTCTCATAATAACGATTCACCCAGTGGTTCAGCTGGAAATATTTACTATAATAATTGTAATTTTGTTATTAGCAACGATAAATACTGTAATAAGTTAATACAACATATAATTATCTTTTGTTTCATTACATAATATTTTTTTACCTAATAGTTTTATTTATGTCTCAACTTGCTACAAGTAACACGACTCCACCTTCGGTATCGTGGTAAAGCTCGGTAACACTTCCACAAAAAGTATTATCCGGCGATCGTAAAACATCTTGTAGTATTACATTCGATAATAAATAATTCAATTTCATACTCTTCAAATATCTGAAAAAGCATAAGCTTATCCATGATAGGATATTTATCATTTGATATCAAGAAACAGTATTTTTAACCATGCAATACACAAATAAAAAATTGAACTATATGCGAAGCGAAAATTCTTTCTAATTCTACATATAACCTTTAGAATAAAACCATTTAACCAAGCTAGTTTTAAACCATACAACCTAATTTTTTTACTGGGTTCCATAAAATCAAAAATCAAAAAAGTAAATATTAATATTTGCATATTTTTCCTATATTTCTGCCACAAATATCAAGAACCTGTAAACTTAATAACATTATTAACTGCATATTAACAGTTAATTGTATGTAACATATGAATTATTTAAATCAATTTGTTCATAAAATATTTATGATTACGTGTACACTGTAGACATTGTCATATTTATTAATGCAATTAATTAACTAATAGTCAGCGTAAATTATTTCACAATACTCTAATAAATTTTATTAACAGGAGCTTTTTATGTTTTCCCAGAACCATTCTTAGGAAGAGTAAAAATATAATGGTTCCCACATCAATAAATGCTTCAGGTTGAAATACTAGGTCACACATCATGACTAGTTCGAGTATTGCAAGAATACTACAATGCGGATTATAATATACATAATTTTATATTTTATTTCTATCTCTGATACACCAGCAAGACCTGATAAATTTGCTGTAGTTCATTATCACAAGCCCGGGTGAACACTGGTTGTTAATGGTCAACCCTTGTGTGATCAGGGTACTTTAGAATTTATTCGTACGTGATGAAAACCTTCACTTGGTCGGTTACTGTTTAATTGTTTTGACTTTTTAAATTTTAGTCTGTCAAGAAAATTTTAGTGTACTTAAAATACCAAATCCAGCTATGTTTTGCGTAAAAATAAATAAAATTCGTGGCTAACATAAAACAGACTGACGCGAAAATATTGCGCCTAACATTAATTAATAGTCAGGTAAAATTATCTCCTAACACAGAACACTTAACATTCGATACTAATTTTCAAATTTTTTGGCAAAAGTCCATGTTGAGAAGTAGAGAGCAAATTAGCGCAAAAAGGAAAAAAGTCGTTCTCCACAATAATAAATGTATTTTTTTTTTCATTTAATAAAATAAATTATACATTTCGGTAGGTTATCCTATCTGATACTCCTATCGCCGAACATATAAAAATGCAAGTGGAAACAAAAACAACCGAAATCCATAGTACAATTTGTTAAATTAAAAAATATTGTATTTATTTCTGTCGAGAACAACTTTCTACCTTGATGGCTTAATTTTCAAAATGTGATAACTCTGAACATCTCAAAACCTAAAGAAGAAAATATTATATACGCATCTTCTGTTTAAACATCAACTTTAAAAAAAAATTAATATAATTTCACAATAATACGGAAAAGTTATTTTAACAACATATAGTGTACTTTTTTACTGTTTTTTTTTTTTATTTCTATGGTGGCCGAGAGAAAGATCCTGAACTTCTAATGATGCAATTTCTTTGTCACATATTGTTGATTCTTCTAAGAGAAACTGGAAACTTGTCACCAGACACAATTAGCTTCTAAACCGAAAAAGCACAATCGAGATTTAATTTATCAACGGCGCGCCCCGATGTCATCAATTTCAAGTCAATGTCAGTCTTAAAACCACTATAATATAAGAAACTACGTTTCGTAAAATGATAGCTTGTGAAACTGATTCCTCGAATAACATCGTATGGTATTTATGAGGAAAACGTTGTCTTTTAGATGATTCGGATTACTACTTACCAGGGTTGAGGACGTTTATTGAAGCATAATATAATAAACAATATTTTCAAAAATAGCACCTATACATAATATACTACATTCAAAAAATTTGTTGAAGGAGATTTTTTGCGTTTGTGTATAATTATTTATGTAATGTTTTTATGTTATAATCGTGTTTAGTATTTATGATAAAATGTATTTGTCAAGGGTAAAATAAAAGTTTTTTAGAAGTCATTCAATTTGGTCGTGTGTCTTTCTCCTTTTTACTTTTGGTCGTACCTTCCCCCCCCCCTAATCTTGGGCTGGTTACGCTACTGACAAAGACTTTTATTGGTAATAGTTACACTAAAGTGTTTTTACACGTCGAAGATGAAAATACAATTATAAAATATAAAAAGTAATTATAAAATATAAAACAATTACTACAATAAAAAAACTACAATACAAAGATCACAATATAGCATGTACAACCGCATAATACAGATAAATTAAACTCAATACAAGAAAACAACAAAAATAATACTAATAATTTTAGAATTCCTAGAACTAAACGAGATGATACTGAACGTAACAATAAACCTTTCAACACTGATTAGCATTTGTGAAAATGAGTACAGGAAAAGCTAGTTGAATTCATTACGGGCGTATAAACTCGGCGATACCATATGTCTCTTAAGCCGACACAATCACATCAAAAATAAAAAGGATACGTTCAAAAATAATCGAGATCTATCTATAGTCTATTTTAAGTGGTACACTCTGTATATACATATTTTGAAAACGGCGAAACAAGTCATAATATTTTTAATTTTTTTATTTAAATTTATTTTTCCGCTAAACAGAATGGGCCTAAAGAGATGAAATAAAAAAACTAAACGCTAAAAATCAAATTTCTTTAATCTTTTTGCTTATGAAAACATTTGTCAACCCTACAGGGTAGCCCTAGGGGATACTCTGTTTTGAAATACAGTAGGCACAATGATTTAGTAGACTAACAAGTCGTGTAGGGTAAAGGGTAAAAACATTGAATCACAGAAACAACTGCATCTAGGCTGCTTGCGGCATGCTATGCCGGCCAGATGAGCTCAAAAAAGACCTCAATCGCGATAGTATTTGGAGTAAAAATGGACCATTGCGCCTACAGGCCTGGCATTACAGGTCATGTTCCAGACAAGTAAAATAAAAATATATTAACATTATTGCTCTCAACGAAAGTCAGGTGTTAACAGTGTAATTTAATGCCGGTTGTGGTATTAGTCAGCAAAGCAGTTGTTTCTGTGATTACATTTTGTTCCTTGCCCCCGCACGGAGCTCGCTAGTCGCCTTCTTCGTTTAACTAAAAATTAATCATTGGGCCGGCGGCATTGCAAGACTTGTTGTAAACAGAGATCATAGTATCTTTGTTATGACATTGGTGAAACGTTATTGCTCCCAACGAAAGTCAGAAGTCAACAGCATAATTCAATGCCAGTCATGGTACTAGCCAGCGGAGTAAAGTTATTTCTGTGAATCCATTTTGTGACGTAGCTCACAGTCTATGGCAGACTGATGAGCTCAAAAAGGGCGAAATTGCAATATAAAAATAGACCATTGTACCTGCGGCATTGCACGACGTGTATAGAATATGAAATAAACATTTATAGACATTATTGCTCTCAAAGAAAGTTAGGAATCAATAATAAAATACAATGCCGGTTGTGGTATTAGCCAGGGGAGTAGTTGTTCATGTGATTCCATTTTGTGTCTTTGCCCTACACGGAGCTCGCTAGTCGCCAGTCTATGGCAGCTTGAAGAACTCAAAAAGAGGGAAATCCCGATCTTCGTTTGACTAAAAATTAATCATTGCTCCGGCGGCATTGCAGGACTTGTTCCAAACAGGAATCATAGTATCCTTGTTATGTTCATTGGTAAAACGTTATTACTCCCAACAAAAGTCAGAAATCTCGCTAGTCTATGGCGACCTAAAAAAAAGAGCAAAATAGCGATCGTCCGTTGAATAAAAATTGAACATTGCGCCTGCGATACTGCAGGACATGTTCCAAACAGGGATCATAATATCCTTGTTATGACGTTGGTGTATAATGTGAAATAAAAATATTGCTCCCAACGAAAGTTAGGAGTCAACACTATAATTCAATACCGGTCATGGTATTAGTTAGCCAGTTGTATTTTTGTTTCTGCGCTTGTGCTAATGGTTAGCTTTATTAAATAACGACAATACACGTCAAATATCTTTATTTTTTGCCTATAAATTCAATATTTTGCTAGTTTATAGGGAGGCGAAATAGTATAAAGTTAAGAAACAGTTTCCTAAAAGAGAATAGAAATTTTAAGGTTTTTAAGGGTGGAAGACGCTTAATTCGTTTTATTTTTTGTAAATAAAATTTTAATCGTATATACAAATAGGAAACCTGGAGCAGAAAAGTGCTTTTTAAAAGCGAAAATATTTTTTTTTTTATTTAAGAAACTAATATTATTCATATTTTCATATTCATGCATATAAATATTGAATTGAGAAATCCTTTGACGTACATGCATAGGTATACGGGCCTAACATATGATCTTCTTGTAATGAAAAACAAATTATAAAACACATACATTTTATTTCAAATGTTTTACAACTAATTCATAATAATAATTGTATGTTAAAAAAGTTTATATATCATTTTATAATTATTGAGCGGGAATTTCTTCCTGGCTTAATTATTTAAATTTCTTTTTTTAAATTTAAAAAACGCTAAATGCCGCTAATGACTGGGTAGAGCATGGCAGAATCAGATATATATAGTAGAATTAAATTATATTATTTAAATTAGGAAAATACTATCTTGTAATAATCCCAGTTTTGTTTCCCTTGATGTTTTAGTGTATAAGAGAATCACGTTTATCAACATCATAGCAACTGGTAATATATTAAATATTTTAGGAACATAAGTAATGTAAGTAATTAATCTCTGACAGAAAGAATTTTCTTAGCATTAATTCGCATTTTTAGAAAAGTTTTACCAAGTTGTTTATTACTCTAAGATTAATAATATATAATTGAATTTTATTTACCATATTTCTAAAAAGAAAAACTAAAATTAACGGCAGCAAAGACTTTTTTTATTTTGTTTTTTTTTCTAAAATTCAAAACTATTTTTTGTTTTATCATTTATTGTGCTCGATATTTTATTCATAATCTTCCATATTTTTTTATAATTGTAATAATAAGCATTTTTTGTTGTTTTAATATTTTTCGTTAACTTATTTTTAAACGTCTTATAGTAATAGTATATATAATAGTCTAATAGTATTGCAGAATAGCTTTTGTGCAATTGACCTCATTTCTATGTTTTATAGAATGAATAATATCTTACGTAATTCATGGTTTTCTTTTCCTGTTATTACTATTTATTTTTTGCTTACTTAATATTTTGTGTTCCTACAGTCTATCACTTCTTGTCACGACTCATTTTCAAAAAAAAATTGTAGTTTTTGCAAGAAAAAACGTGAAAACCGCAGTTCGATATCTTCGTATGATTATTTTGGCAATATCTCTGAAATAAACAAAGATATCGAACTGCGATTTTCATGTTTTTTCTTGCAAATTTAATCTACTTTCCAATTATGATATCAGAATTGGTATGATTTTATTCGAAACTATCGTGTACCACTGAAAACGACGTTTAAAGGTACTTACATTTCTGTTCCAAACAAGCTTAAATTTACTAAAAGAGGATAAGTCATTTAGAAGTTACACTGATTTAAATGATTACACTTTCTATAGCTTGCCACACTCTTATCAAGGCCGGTACGCCAATGAGTCCAAAATTATGCAAAATAGTTCAAGCTTTCTAATGATATTAATATAATTATATCTTAATTGGGGAATTTTCGAAGAAATTTAGAATCCTAAAATTTACTTTTCGATTGCGCCCCCTTGCGGCCAAATGCGGAATTTAAAGATAATTTTCCCATGGCCAATAATTTTTTCCCTAAATTTCTATGTCCAGTAAGGTCCGAGATATGGCCGGTGGCCACCTTCATGAAACACCCCGTATGTTTACATGGTATTTTAGTTTTTTTTTATTTTTATGACATAGATTACTTTGTTAAAATATTGATCCTCAATTTTCATATTTTTCTTATAATTTGAAAAACGCCAAAATATCAAGTTGATAAAATCTCTTTTAGAACAAGTAGGCTGTGTACCGAGGCCGCCGCCACTGACTTATAGCAAAAATTTGGGTAGCTGTACGCATTATGTTACTAAATACAAAATGCCGTTCGCGCATTTAGAAAAATGCTTGGAGACGACGTACCTTGTTAGTAAGAAAAACGGTTCCAGGCTACTAGAACAGTATGGACAAAGGTTTCCAGGACGTGACCTGCCAATCAGAAGATATTTTCTGAAGTTTCGCAGAAAATTTAGAAGTAATGATGTGTTGGCATACTTTGAAGTATTCAAAGAAAACTCTACTAGAGATTTAGTAAGGGAAAGTGGTTAAAGTTTGAACAAACAATTGGAGGAATTTAAAAAAGATAAATTTGTACCCTATAAATATCGACCGGTTCAAACATTATTACCTAGCAAGGCCGAAAGACGACTTATTTTTGTCATTACCTAGTAAATGCTTTCATACGAAATCACAACATTTTAAAGCACGTTCTTTGAAGTGATGAAGCCAACTTTTCAATTAGGGGTATGTTTAATCGTAAAAATATGCACCATTGGTCTAGAGAAAATTTATTCACAACCCATCCCCGAAATCCGCAAATACGCGTTAATATACTTTAAGTATTATTGTTTGGTGTAGTCTAATAGGCAGCAAAATAATTTTGTCAATATTTTAATAGGGGTGGCAGAAGATATGTTGATAGGTTGCCAGAAATATTAGATGACTTTTTGGACGATGTTAACGAAGCACGCAATGAAACATATTTCCAACAAGATGGAGCTAAATAGTTCGTGAAGCCACAATATTGCTTGACAGACTTTTTCAAAACAGATGGATAGCAACAAATGGTCCGATTCGTTGGCCACCGAGATCCCCTGACATAACCCCATTAGACTTTTCCTTTTGGGGTTATGCCAAAGAAGTGGTATATAAAAAGACGAACTTCAACATAATAATCAAATATTGAAGAAAATATTTTTATTTCTAACTTAAGTAAAATACTAAGTAAAAACGAAAAACAAAATTTTATTTTAAAAATCCATAACCTTCTTTATCTAAAAACGAAATATATGAATAACTAGGTTATCTTTAACTTTAGGCCAGTAAGCCATATAAACTTTTTTGATCAGTAGAGATTTACCATCAACAACACAGTAAAAAATATGCAGGGTCTCCTATTTAAAAAAATACGATTTTATAAATTAAATCAGAATATATATATATATATATATATATATATATATATATATATATATATATAGAGAGAGAGAGAGAGAGAGAGAGAGAGAGAGAGAGAGAGAGAGAGAGAGAGAGAGAGAGAGAGAGAGAGAGAGAGAGTGCCCCAAACTAGTGGCCTACTAACTAGTAGTATCTGGAGAACCAATAAATATATTATTTTGAAAATTTGGCTCTGGCTATAGATGATCTTAAGCTCTATTTTTAAATAGTTTGGTGTTGCCGCTTCTACCTTAAACTTGTGGCAACATCCGTTTTTTAAATTAAATATCCTTAATATTATTGCATTTCTGTATTGCCCTGAACGTTCTATACACTTTTTGTTATGTTTCCTATATCTAAATTCAACTGTTTTCCAGAAAATGACGCTTGAAAATTGACATTTTTGACCCTTTGAAGCTCTGTAACTGCCAAACAACTTAACTTGCAACGAAATAGATTTCACTTTCCTATCCCACTTTTTAATTATCTATTTTCCCACACCAATTTCTAGTTTGGCAGGAGGTGTCAAAATGTGATATTCTCTCTCCAATTAGAAATTAGTGTCAAATGATAGATAACTAAAAACCAACATAGGAAAGTGCAAACTATTTCATTGCAAGTCGTTTGGGAGTTACAGTTGGGAAATCAGTTGAATTTGGGTATAGGAAACATAACACAAAAAGTGTTTGGAATATTAAGGACAATACAAAAATGCAACAGTGCAGATAGCATTCCATTTAGAAAACGGATGTTGCCACCTGTTTAAGGTAGAGGCAACACCGAACAATTTAAATTATTTTAAAAAGAGAGTTTGTATTCATCTATGACCAGAGCCAAGTTTTCAAAGTAATCTGTTCATTGGATTTCCAGGTACTTCTAATGGACTACTGAGTTTGGGGCACCCTGTTATATATATATATATATATATATATATATATACTTCACAGAATTCAGAAATTGTACTATTTACTTGTGACATAACAACAATTAACAGCGCTGAAAGTCTTGAGCGACGGAACAAAATTGTCCTGGGCTCACAATCAGAAATCTACAAGTGGTTGGTCTCTGCAATCAACTTAGCATTAACCGATTAAAACACAACCATTAAACTTTGCCTTTAGGTCTTCTGATACCGAAGAAACTAAAAATTCTTTGTATTCCAGAAATTTCCCTTAAATGCATACATATCTCAATTAGCATACGCTGCTTTGGTCTGGGGTTTACTTTGGCTAGAAAAGAGCTTGCACTATCGTGAGACAGGCTGCTAACCATAATACAGACAGATAAATGTAAAATGTGTAATATAAAATCATATGTTTTACAAGATTTCGATGTATTATTTCTTTTGGTATCCTGATTACTTTAGTACTATCCTTAATATGAACGTGGATTTGGTCAACATAATATTAAATATTATTATTACCATTTATGGATGTTAAATAATTCATAAGGTTTTTGCTCTTGCATTCCTTACCTAGTACTGGAGTGACGTTTGGATGGATTTAATTTTCTGTCTTACAGTCTAATCAGAAATGCTTAAGAGTTAGAGGGACAGAACAATTATCATAAGAGGGTTGAGCTTCACGTTCTATCAAATATTCGTGATTTAATTGTGTATGGCCAGTTCGTAATAATAATTACGTCAGTCTTCTTTTATGCCAATTGATGATAAGTTTGAATATCCTTCTTGATTTCGGTCTATTTGGAAGTGGATTGATGCCATAATTAAGGGCACTAATTTTTATAAATGATGAGGATATATTTCCATGTTTTTGTTGCCGTATGGATTTGTTGTTGTTTGCCTCGCTTTGTTTTATTTTATTATTTGGTTTATTATTAATAATTCCTTACTTAATAAATAAATAAAAATCACCAACTGTCAACTGTTTTTACAATATTCTCCTGGTTTATTTAAGTCTACACTAAAAAATCACTCTCGAAATCTGTAGATAAGTTATAGTCGTAATGGTAAAATCATTAATTCGGTCTCTTTTATAATACTAAGCGTATAATTACTGATATGACATGCCTTAATTAATAATATAATAATATAAAGATTTGGTAATATAACATATTTTGTTCGTATGCGAATAATTTAAAAAAGAAAATTTAAAATTAGTTTATTTTCATATATTAAATTTTTGTAACAGATAATTGTTGATTTTTGAAGCACTTAATTGGCTTTCTAAAAGCCTCGATTTAAATCCCTGCGACTAGCTTTTATGATGTGATTTTGATAAAACAATGCATTTTCAATCCTTGTATTTTGCCTTATAAACATGTTTTCAGTTCTACACACCCTGTAATATATAATCCAATATTAAGCCCACATGGCTAAAGAAACATTTTGTTTTAGAATCACTATTTTTAAATGTTTAATATCTGGTGTTCCACCTATAAAAAGCATTGCAACAGATTAAAATCAATTTTGTTATTTTGTTTAAATTATTTTTTTAATGAAAAATTGCGACAAATCGTTGTTAAGTAGTTTTTGTTAGCTACTCAAAATAGCGAGTTAAACCAAAATTACTTTTTTCACTTAAAAATATAGATTTTATAAAATGCCTTTAAAAATATCATATTATCCTCGTGAGAAATGCAAATAATAGTTTTAATTAAATAAAATAAATGAAATAAAGATTATGTGGGTAATAGATGCTTTAAAGAAATTAGTGGCATCGAATCAAAAATTTAAACATAAATTTTAATATTTGTATCAACTCGATAGGATTTCGCAGAAATATCCTTCCGAAGTGAGCCATATCAACTTACAATTTTGGTATAGAACTTATCCTTCGCTACACAATAAATACATTTTCTCGCATACTAAATAAAGATTCTGAGGTTGATAACAGATTCTTAAAAAATATCAGTGGTGTCAAAACAACAGTTGAAAGCATATATTTCAAAACCATATTTTCAACACCTCTTATCTTGAAAGTGAAGGAGTTTCAGACCCTTGTTAATATAATATTTTTGCTCTGTTCATGCAGGGTTTTTCAGACGACTTTTTAACGACATTGCCTGAACTGATTTGAGTTGTTTTAATGATTTTGAATAAATGTCTGATGCAGTCTTTAGGTTCGTCGTCTGAAATATTAAATGTTATTTGAACTTTGATATTGACGAGGAACTAAGACAAAGTGAATTAAAAAGCATTTCTTCTGAATTGAAAACTTCCTAATGACTGCAATCTACACAGCGATAATTTAAACGATGATGGTAAACAAACTAAAATGCAAAAATACTTGCATATGGGGGGGGGGTAGGAAGGACCATATAAAATAAAATTCGGGCCAAAATATATCCCCTTCCCTGTCTCAGAGAGAAATGACTGATTTCCTAGTTAAAAAAGATCTTTTAGGTCTAGCCCAAAAAAACTACTATCCACAAAACCGTATATTTTTAAAATCAATACCATAGCGGGCATTTAAATTTTAATATCCAGAATGAGAAAGACAATTGAAAATATCAATGTCGAGAAACGTAGCCCTTAATTCGCGGTAGCGATATCAGTTTTAAAATGAAATTCTGCAAATATTTGAACTGTTCGGGCAATTTCTCGGATAAAAGCCAATTCGGAACCTCAAACTCTTAAGACTAAATTCTCACTGACATCGGAAAATTCGACGCATAAAGAGTTAAAAAAACACAGTGTCGGGATAAAATTTTATTTGTTTTTTAATTCTTTTGTTATTAGTTTTGTGGGATATAAGGCAATATTTGTATAATATGCCGTTGTTTCAAAAGTCATTATAAAAGTAAGTTGCATCTTTGGGGTATTTACTCCTTCTCGTACATATGAGAGTTTAATGTGTCTTGACATCTCTGGAACTGGCCTCATTTGCTATTGACAAATCAAATGAAGGAAAAAGTGAACGTCTGTACAAAAATATGGTGCTTAATTAATTAATAACAAGGACAGAATTAAGTCAAAACCTAAAGAAAACGGAATTGACGTAGACAGCTAAATTTTAAGACAAAAGAAAGCAATTTCTTTAGTTAAATCACAAATTTAAAATCCCACAAAATATGTAAATTGCTCCCCAAATAATTACTAAGAGACAGAATAAAAAATCAATAAGAAGGAATTTAGAACAACCAAACCAACTTAAATTATGAACAGGCTAACTTTACTCGGTAAAATCAAGAGCTGATCTTTAAAAACTTACAAGTGTGACATTCTATTTGTCGTACAAAATGTGCGCATTCAGTAACATCTATCCTAGGTGTCACTAAAATTATTAAAATAATATATATTCAAGATATTCCGCGTTGTCTTACATTTCAAATAAAATTTAAACAATATTATAAAAATATATACAACTTAACAACACTAATAAATGCACGGCACAAACTGTCATAGAACATCCACTCTTTTACGATTTTAAACATGGGCAAAATACAGAAACTCTACTTACCAACGATTGCTTTAAGCAAATTATAAATGATATTTTGGTCAATAAGTGGCTTTGAGATAAGCATGTCTCGACAAACCAATATTTGTTATAACCCGAAACATCCGTTTCCGGGGAGGCTTTCTTAGGACAGTAATCGTCAAATGATCTGATAATTTATTATTTTTAGGTTGAAACCGCCCCAATAAAACTTGTTTTTATACTCTGAGAGAATATTTTAAAAGGCGGCTTTTCAAATAAATATGGAAAGCATATATGTGTTCTATTACATACGAGACTGTTACATATACGAACAATACTGGCCGATGGATCGTCTGAGATCTCTACAATAGGGAATACAATGCAAAGTTGGGATTCATTTAAGAAGTATTTTTAATTTAGTATTGGATGGATCGTTTATAAGGAGTACTGTCTGTCTTTGATATCAGGTCTGATGTAGCTCGATAAGCTCAAAAAGTAAGAAAATAATAATAAAAGATGCCGCATGATTCTTAGGAATTGCTAACATCTTCTGTGACAGATCATATTTCTCTCGTCCAATATTTGGGGGTGTTCTGTAGTTAATTCCTAAGTTCTCTATAAGTGATAATGCATCAAGGTAGCTCTAGACAAAAATGAATACAAAATTTGGCATTTGACCCTCAAAACAGAGTTTTTGTGCTTTGTCGAAAAAAAAGTGATAAAATTAGTGTACATTTTATAAGAAAATATACTGAAGTCCTTATATCCGGTCTGATATAGCTCGATAAGTTTAAACAGTAAGAAAATGATAATCAAGGACGCAGCATGATTCTTATGAATTGCTAACATTTTCTGCGACAGCTCGTATTTCCCTCTTCGAATATTTAGGGGTGTTTTGTCGTTAATTCTTAGGTTATCTATAAGTGGTAAGGCACAATAGCTCTAGAGAAAAAAGGACTAAAAATTGGCATTTGACCTTTAAAACGAGGTTTTTTAATAACAACATGCTTTGTCAAAAGACAATATAGGGAGGCCTTTAGTTTTTCAAATAAGTATTTAATTTTTTTTATGGAGAAAAAAATTCAACATAAAATAATATTAACTTTCACATACTCTATTTATTAAATTAATAATAAAGCAACAAAGAACCAAATGATAGATGTCACATTTGCAATATATAAATACATGTCAAACACGTCGGAAGTATGGGTCAGGGGGTCCCCTCTACAAAAATGGCTATTTTGACCTTTTTTCGCCAAAAAAATAGCACCTGCTATTGGTCCGATATGAACCAAAAAAAATAATTTCTTCATTTTCAAATTAATAAAAAAAAACTTTATTTGTTTCAGAGATCTATGTATAAGAACCTACAAAACGACAAAAATCACAGTTTGAAAATTGAATCGTTTGTAGTTTTTGTGCAAATCCTAACAAACTGAGTATTTTAATTTTTTAATGTGAGTGTTTTTATTTTCTACAAAATAGAACTAAAAATTATTTATTTTTATAATTAAATTGGAAAAACAGCGACATAATTACAAAAGCCTATTTTTAATAAAAAAAAATATCAGTAGTTGTATGAAATAGAATGTATTTAATTTAAAAATAAAATATTAATTAAAATTTTTTTCTTAGTTTAAAGATAAGAATTTGTAACTACATATTTGGTTTTCCTTTCGAGTATAATTGCTTTTTTCTCTATATTTAATTAAAAAATAAATCTTTAAGCTAAATAAAGCCAAACATGGTCAAAATGTTTATTTTCTTAAATTATTAAATTAAATAAAATTACCTGTTTAATAAAGTTTTTGTGTCATTTAGAAGAGAGTAAAAAACAATCATCTAAAAAAATAATGTATTCAATTTTTCTGATTTGCACACAAGCTACATTTTCAAATTAATTTTTTTAGGGATTCTATTAGAAGCAAAGACTTAAGATTTGGCATTCTTATTTGGTCCCTAATAAGTATATTTTGACAAGTTTTCCCAATATGTATTAAACACAAGTAAGATTATAAACAAAAATTCGGAATTTTTTTGTCATGTGGTTTTTGTTCTTTTGAAAGTTATGTATTTTTGTTTATTTCATAAAAATGGTTTTAAACTAAATAATATGTCGACCAAATTATTTACTTCCGACGTCCTTGATACATATCTATATTGTAGGTTAAAATAAAATACAAAACACAAAATTTCAAGTTTTATAAAAAATTGACATAAGATTGTAAAATGAGTTGGAAGCGTACACACAATGGAGATCACTGAAAGTTATTTAAAATGAATGAGTATTTGTATCCCTAAAGTTATAGAATTAAGAATATCATAGTAGCATCTGATATAATTACCCCAAAGTCTATAAACAAAGGTATAGGCGATAATTGGTTCGGTGCGTATCTACATAGAATAGTTGCTAATGTAGAGTGCCTCTTAAGGGAACTTGCAGTAGCACCAACTCTAGCAATCTGTCACAGCTGATTAGGTTGTTTAAAAGTTTGTGCATTAGCAGAGGCATCGCGTGACGGCGCCTGGACTCTAAACTTTTTATTCCATACAACCTTAGCCCGGTTTACACAACAATATTTTACAAATTTGTTCTGCACCATTAGACCAAATTACTAGCAGTCTGTAGCTTTTAACGATAATGCTGCCTATGTTGAAGTTGAAACACATTTTCGACAGACAGAAATCGAATATCTTACCAAGATCGTTAAACCAATGGATTTGTGCATTTAAAAAAATTAATTAATTTGCATTTGGCTATGTTAAAGTTCATCAAGTTGGGAGTGCAGCAGAAAACGAAGTTATCCATATCAGATTGCAAATCGTTATCAGAACTGACATTGACAACATTGAAAATTTTGAGAACGTCAGGACAAAATATCGTTGAGAAATAATTAGTCCGATATGCGAGCCTTGAGAAAGGCCTGACATTACAAGTATTTAATAAAAATTATAATCAGCTTCCTGCAGAAAAACACCAATATCGTTTTTGTTAATATCTTTGATTTTATAGGTCTATATCCTTCCGCCTTTTTTTTTAAATCGCAATTAAATGCGAATATGTATTAATATTTTTTTCTAATAAGAGAGAGGATGGTTTTTGAATTTTGGATAAATCATTAAAATAGGCTAACAATGAGTTATCACTGGAGATAGTTTTTATGTTCTTTTCTTCACACCATTTCTGATACCGGGAGTAGGCCAACTTATATTTTGCCGGTGATTTCTCGGACAGAAGACTGGAAATTTCGCCGGTAGCCACTTCTTTGATATCGGATGAAAGATCTGAATCGCCTATGTTGAAAATGTATGAAACTCGTTCCGAACTTTGTGACAAATTACAAATTATTTGACAGCACTATTTTTTAATGTTTTCCAACAAAAACTTAACTACTTGGCTGCTATGGTATAGTAAGTACAAGTAACATCTGTTTGCTTGAATCGAACTAGCAACGTTGTTCCTGTGAACCATACGGTCATTTTTTAATTGCATTAGTTCGCAGTTGTTCTTTTTCAAGTCGTTAATATGACACTCGTTCTCCTTGGTTAATTTAGTTTAGAATTAGGTTACTTAAGAAGTGTTTTCCTCGTTGGTAAACAATACCTTAAAAACCGCGTTTTGGGATTCTTCAAAAATCTCTAAAATTGCAAGCACAAAAGTTTTCAAAATTACCCGGAACTTCCCTACTACAGTACATTGTTAAGTTGTTTTTTAGTAATAATTTTTTAACATATGACTAGGTCACCATTTTGTTGCGCCATAATGGATTTATTTCAAAATGTTACCAGGTCGTTCCCATATCACTCAGTCAATCGGGTAAGTAGTTTTTTAGCTATGCCTCGAACAGACAGACAGACCGACAGAATGAGAAAACTTTTTTTCTGTCGTCTACGGACCCCGAAACGTGAAGATCTGAAAAAATCACGGAGGATGAGTTTTTCACAATTACAATACTTCTCTCTACATTGACACACACCGCCATTTTGTTACGACAGTTTGAATCCATATCAGTTTATCCCTATATCACATTTCATTTTTGTGCAAAATTTAAAGTCAATTGAATAGGATTTTTTTTTGTTCCGCCATCTTGAATTGGCACTACAAATGTACCAGTTTATTCTCTATATCACACTTAATGCTTGCACACAATTTGAAATTAATCTAATAAGTCGTTTTTTTCAGCTTCATGTCTTAAATATTTTATTGGGAGGATATTTTATTTGCTATCTTATATTCATACCAAAATATTACCAATTAATTCCTATGTACCACTTAATTTTTGTGTACAATTTGAGGCCAATTTGATAATAATTTTTTTACGTTTCACTAGGCCGGCATATTGAATTTTTACCACAATATTACCAGTCATGCCCATATGACCCTTAATATTTGACTAAAATTTGAAGTCAATGTGATAAGTAGCTTTTAAGCTATGCTGCGAACTGAAAGACACACAGACAAATCGACAGACGAAGCGACAGAATTAATAAAACATATTTTTTGACACCTAAGGACGCTAAAACGTGAAAAAAATTAAAACCTGAGAGGGTGATTTTTTTGATTATTACAAATATTTTATTTGACCGCCATCTTGAATTAGTACCACAATTTTACTAGTTCGTATCTATACCACAATTAGTTACAACACAATTTAAAATCAGTCTCAATCATATTTTTTTAAGCAAAAAAAACTTTATGAGGAACACATTTTTGCCAAAAACTGAAGAAAAAACGTCTTATTAACTCAAGTCGTTGATATACTCTGTTCTATAAATTTTTAAAACCACTATTCTTAATAGAACAATTAGGCAATTAAGAAATCATGGTTCTTGGGACTGAATTCAGTGTTCAGATCACGTGGAGTAAAGACCCCTGAAGATGCCTCGTGCCATCGAAGGCGAAACGTCGGACAGTAATCCCAAGAACCATGATTTTTAACTATTCTAAATATTGAATTTGTGACATTATGACTATAGAATTTTGTTGTCCAATATTATTTTTATCAGTATTTCTGCACGTAATGACTTATAATGCAAATATAAAAAGTTTGAAAATACAATACTGCTATTAATTCGAAAACAAAAAATAAATTAGGTTATAGTATTATAATTTAATAATATAATAGTAAACCTCTATAAAACAAGTTTTGTATATCGCTAAATTATGTAACCTAATTTATTTTTGTTTTCGAATTAATAGCCGTATTGTATTTTGAAAGTTTTTATAATATATATTTGTATTATAAGTCATTACTTTCAAAAATACTTATATAAAAATAGTATTAGAAAATAAAATTTTATAGTTCATAATGTCACAAATTAAATATTTAGAATAGTTAAGAAATCATATATTATATACTATTATATACCACTATATTATTGTGTTTATATTTTTGTTTAGATTTTAATTTAAAACGCAAATTTAAAATTACATTCATACTCTATCCCAAATGAAAAATATTAATGTCTGGCACAAAAGGCCCGAGATATTTGGAGTAACTTTGTTAAGCAGTTATAGGATAAAATTGATAATAGACTGAGAAAGTTTGAAAATCAATTATCTGCGTTTTGTGCATCTATTAAGAATCTGGAGGAAATGGTGGGCAAAAACACAAATTCTATTACTACCTTGCAAAATTGCTACTACTAAGCATAGTTGCTTACAAATCTGTGGGTTGGCAATTGAAGATGGTAATTTAATAAACGGTGTTACGACGTTCATGAATAACAGATTTAATATGCCAGGATTTCGATTATATGTTCTTCATAAAGAATAAAAATGTGATAAATCCCGAACGAAAATGGTCTATTCGTGTCAAATGGGAAAAAAGTGAGGTGTTGGCGGAAAAAGAATTGCTTAAAAATTCGGGTGTTAGTATTTATGAAGATCACACTCGTAATCGATATGAATTATTACTTGCTGCTCGCAAAAAATTCGGCAAAGATACGTCGTCTGGTGGAAAAATATATCACTGGGAACTCAAAAGTAACAAGTTCTTTTCTACTGTTGCATCTGGTATAGATTGTTTGACTATCACTGATCCATTTAATACGATTTATTTTGTTTATCTATTAGAACAGGCTTTATAGAAATAAAGTATGGATTGTTTATATTCTCAGTTTTTTATTTGAAAATTTGTTATTTGCATAGGAAATCTTTAAAAAGGTATACTTCATTCTTTTGCCTGATAATATAATTTGTACAATGTATTGGTTTGTGTCTGTGTTAATGTAATAAAGTAAATACATTTTACTTCTAGTTGTTAGGGTTAATAATTGATTTGATGATTAAAGTAATGTAATTTAAGTAGTATTCGCTAGTAGCTATTGTATTTTGGATACGATTTATTTTCAATGCAAAATTTATGAGCTACGACTTTCTTATTGGTAAATTTGCTTTTTTTCGGGAACATATAAACTAAAAAAAATATTTCTTATTTATATAAGAATGGAATATACAATGCCACGTATCTACATTGTTGATTTTAATAATATTTGGAAGTATCTTTGGTTTAGTTGTATTCTTTATTTTCTTATGATATCGTAAAAATATAAATTTATTAGTCAGCTGCGGGTTAGTGTACTTAATTTTTTATTAGGTTTACGCATTAGCCATATCTGATTTCGATAAAATTTTTGATATATGAACATATTAAATATTAAAATTGTTCATTTCAATAGTAGCTCAATTTTTACAGCGTTTTATGAGTTTAAAACAATAATTAATGATCATGATTTTGATATAATTTTTTTAACTGAAACTTGGTAATTATACGATTACACAGGTAATCATATAATTTAAAAGGCTAGAATAGGTAGAGGGGGCGGGGTGGCAGTATTTGTTAAGAATACTTTGGTTATAGAGGTGATAAATTTGGATTTTACTGTTTTAAACTTTCTTCAATTTTTGATCTTGAGAATTAAAATAAAAAGTAAATTTTATGCATTCAGTGCTTTTTATCGGCCACCTAACACAAACTTTAATAGTATAATTAATGATTTTGACAACATTTTTTCGCACATCTATCCAACGGTGGAAAAAACAATTTGTGTAGGGGATTTTAACGTCAATCCTTTTAAAGTGGATAATCCTTTAGTGCTTTTGTTTGAAAATTATAATTTGACACAGCTGATGGATCAGCCTAGTAGAGTATCTAGAACAACCAGTAATCTTCTTGATCCTATTTTTACTACGAATTATGCTCTAGTAGGTGGATCTAGAACTGTGCCTGCAGAGATAGTTTTCTTCTTTAGTGTACTGTTCTTTAAATATAACAAAAAGTCATACAGAACCTAAAATTATTGTTTATAAAAATTTCAAGAACCTTAACGTCAATTTATTTCTTCTTGATTTTTTACAAATTCATTGGAATAATATACTTTATGAACAAAATATTAGCAATAAAATATTCTTATTTAATAACTTTCTGCTAACTTTAATTGATAAACATGCGTCTACAAAGAACGCTAGATTCACAAAACCTGAGTCATCGAGGCTTACCGTAAACTTAAAGCTTTTTATGAAAGAAAGAGATAGGGCTTTGCAGGTTTTTAAGAGGACTCGGGCAGTAAATGATTGGGAAAATTTTAAGCGGTTGCGTAATTTTACAATTTCAGTGGTTCGAAAGGAGACGAGGGATAATCTGCAGAAAACAATTTTCGTAATTTAAAATCTTTTGTTTATTCGAGCAAGAACTTTGCCGTCTAACCCACATAGTATTAATTTTTTTTTGGTGCTCCCTTATAGAATGGTTCTGACTATAGTGACACGATCCGCACTTATAATGATATCGCTTTCAATAATATTGTAAATTTTTCTTTGAAACTCGCTGAAGTTGGCAAAATTCATAAAATTATTCAATCTATTGGTACTAACGCTTCTGGAGCGGATGAGATTTCTTCCCCTATATTGAATTATTGCAGTCCTGATATTCACTTGTATATTACTCACATAATTAATTGTTGCATAGAGGCTAATTACTTTTCTGGTCATTGGAAGATTTCCATTGACAAACTTCTACCAAAAATTAATAGTACTTCAAGTTTTAATGACCTTAGAATTATAAGTATTTTACCTATCCTTTCTAAAAATGTTTAAAAGGTTTTGTATGATGAATTATTTAGTTCTGTGTAACCAATAGTATAATACCAGATAGTGCGGTTTAATAGTAGCTTTGTTGGATATAACGGATGATATTAAGTCGGCCATTGATAGGAGAATGAGTAGTAGTATTTTGGTTCTATTGAATTTTACCGAAGCTTTTGATACGTTGATCTTCTGTTAGCGAAATTAAAATACTACGGATTGTTGAAACCATCCCTTGACCTTGTACAATCTTATTTCTCTAATAGCTTCCAGAAAATCAGCTATAACAATAATTGTTCAGATCAGGTTCTAATTAGATCAGATGTACCACAGGGATCGATTTTTGGCCCTATATTCTTTATAATATATACAACTGATATTTTAAAGTCTCAATCATTATAAAATTAAAGCTTACGCGGATGAGACACTAATATATTATCATTTTTGAAACAACTTTCCTTGAACCATAACTTAAAGCTGAACCTTTCAAAATCAGTTGTCATGCTCTTTAGTAGAAAAAATTGTGTAACTTTCTTAACAGATAATATCAATATAAAGCTATATGATGCTAAATTGCCGGTTGTAAGGTCTGCGAAGAATTGAGATATAATTTTGGACACTGAGCTGGGATTTAGGGAACATGTAAAAAAAAATTTACTCCTGCTCATTGCTTAAAATATTATATAATTGCCATCATATATACTCTTTAAGTAAAATGTTGAGCGAGTCTCTCGTTCTCTCTATCTTTAATTATGTCGACTCTATTTACGGACCTTGCTTGGATTATGCAGACGAATATTACATCCAGAAAGTATAAAACACCTGTTTCAGACTCAACTTTGGCCTCACAAAATTTTATCACATTTCACACACTTTCAATGACCTTAACAGGTTAAATATGATCAATCGTAGAACTTTACTTTTGGGTGTCTTCTTTATAAGATTTGAAATAATCCACTTATGCCTGCATCTATCCCAAATAAATTGGAATTTCGTATGAATATACATTCGCATAATATAAGACTTAATAACATACTTACTATGCCACATCATCGAAGTGCTATGTTTAAACGCGGCCATTGATAGGAGAATGAGTAGTATTTTGGTTAAATTGGATTTTACCAAAACTTTTGATACGTTGGACTCATGATCTTCTCTTAGCGAAATTAAAATACTAGGATTGTCAAAACCATCCCTTGATCTTATACAATTTTTTTTCTCTAATCGCTTCCAGAAAATCCGCTATAATAATTGTTCAGATCAGATGTACCACAGGGATCGATTCTTGGCCCTACTTTATAATATCTACAGCTGATTTTTTAAAGTCCCTGAATAATTGTAAAGTTTCAGCTTACAAGGATGACCCACAAGTGTATTATCATTTCAATCAACAGGACCATCTACTTGCATCAAGTTTAATTTAATGGGGATTGGAAAACATTAAAACAACTTTTCTTGTAATCTATCAATGTAATGTTAGATTATGGGAGAGATGGTGCTAAATTGCCGGTTGTAAGGGCTGCGAAAAATTTGGATATAATTTTGGTCACTGAGCTGTGATTTAGGGAACATGTAAAAAAAATGATTCAAAACTCCTGCTCATGCTTCAAATATTATATAATTGTCATCATATTCTTGATTTCTCTTTGAGTAAAATGTTGAGCGAGTCTTTAATTATTAATTTATTTACGGGCCTTGCTTGGATTATGCAGTCAAATACCGCAACCAGAAAGTACAAAACACCTGCTCCAAACTCATCTTTGGCCTTAGAAAATTTGATCACATCTCACACTGATTCAAGGACCTTAACTGGTTAAATATGATCAACTGTAAAACTTTTATATTTGAGTGTCTTCTTCGTGCAGATTTTAAATAATCCACTCTTGCCTGCGTCTATCAAAAACAAATTTGTATTTCGGATGAATGTACATTTGGGTAATACCATGTAAATTACTATGCCACATCATCGAAGAGCTCTGTCTCAACGCACTTTTACTTTCAATGGTATCTGATTTTATAATACATTACCAGAGAAGTTCACTTTGCTTATTTATTATAAAAAGCATTTACCTAGTCTTCAAAATTCACAAAATTAAATTGTATTATCTTTATTGTCTATTCTGCTGCTGTTTTGCTTGTTCTCTTTTATGTGACAATTTAAATAAATAACTATCTGCAAAGTTTCAATTTTCCTGTTTTTTTTAGATATGGCTCAAATATTCTCATTTATAACACCGATTTGCAGTTGAAATTTTTAAAATTTAAATTATTTTTGTATAATTTATTATTACTTTTGAGCGGGGCAGATTCAGTAGAGTAGCCTTTACGCCTAGACTGCACATTGCTTTAGCCCACTTATGTAAAATTGGTTTTAGTTTACAATTATGTAAAATTAATTATTGTAATTAATGCATTTATTGTTTTGATTTTTATATTTTTTTGAAAGAAAACGTATCTATTATTATATTATTATTTTTATATCGACGGCCGGATGCAATCTGCCGAAGATCTGAGGATATTAGTAAAGTATAAAAAAATTGAAAATCTTCATATTGAGTAAAAACATTAAATATCTAAAAAATATGTAGAAAAGAGAGTAACAAAATATTATGTAGAAGCCAATGGAGTTATCGAGCAACTGTTGTTGAGAGCGATATCGAACAACTGTTGTCTAGGCCATGTCACTATAAAGCATATGATGATGGATTTTGACTCAATGGCAAAAGATTAACTTTGCCACACGTATTGTTTTAAAAACCGTGAACATCAACATCAAGAGCAGCCAATATGTTACTACCTACATCAGATGTGTTAAACATTACTTCATTTCATGATGCCCAACCTGCTGTCATAATCAATTACTACCGTATAATACTAGTGTAGAAATAATCTAGACGAGATTCAAATATAGCTTATCATTTTGGGCGCTATGTTGATTTCTAGTATAAGGAGCTTGAATTGCTCATGATACAGGACAGAATCTCATTTAACAGGATCAGATGAATCTAAAAACGTACATCCGATATTCTAATATTCTCTTTATATATAGGGTATCTCTTTTCAAAGTTCAAATAGACATAAAATATTTCTAGAAAAAACAATTATAGCATTTATCAGAAACTACTCTGTGCTCTCATTAGAATTTTGAGCCTATTTTTCTAAGAGTAATTTATAAGAATTTTAATAAATTTAAATGAAGCTTAACTTACATGGAACGTGAAACACTTTCTCAAATATACAAACAAAATCCTAATAAATATAACCATAATCAGAACTAAAATAAAAATCTCTATTGTTTTTCCAGCAAAAAATGCATTAAAAAGTTTATCTATAATATATATAAACAATTATTGTACAGTTAGCCTTTATGAATATTACCAGATATTGCTTTTAACTACTAAAAAACTATTTTAATAACGAAAATGGAAGTACGCAAGACTGGGTGTCAACAGCCGCTGCAGACTCTCAAAAAGTTACAAAAAAATTGTCAATTATTTAGATTCACGTAGAATTAGTTGCAAACTGTTAAAATATAATATACTTTTTGATGCGAAAATACTCTCAGAAACTGAAACATTATTTGCTAATTAATCACCGTCACATACATTAATTCTAGATTTGATTTCAGGAGCGGCTGAAAAAAGCTCAAAGCACGGAGCTGAAGATAAGGCGAACAGCATAATAACTGCTATGAAAGAACGTATGAAACAAAGAGAGAGAGAAAAACCGGAGATATTTGAGCTTATCAGGTATGAGAGTATATCTTTATATCATAATATATGTTATCAATTTCTATTTTTATTGCTAACGAATTTAAAAAAAAAACCTTTATTTTTCAGATAATCAGATTTATTTTTGTAAAATCTCATTTTATTGAAAACTGTTTGTAAAATTTAATTTATCGTGGCGGGCGGATACTTAGTATGATTTATATATATGTATATATATATATATATATATATATATATATATATATATATATATATATATATATATATATATATATATATATATATATATATATATATAAAAAAAAATGTTTTAGAGGAGAGATGTAATTTTCAGAACCAATAAATTAGATGTAACTCACATGATTATGAACTAAGATGAATTAATTTAATATTTGGAATCACGAAAGTTTCTTATTTTTTTCGCATTTCATATCGTTAAATAAATTAACTCTCTGAAAAAAAAAATATTTTGTACTCAAAATATATTTAAATAGCTTTATCTAAGAATCTAAGTATTTGACACTAGACATAATAGCTGAGTCAGTAATATATGTGGCTTTGTAAATTGATACTATTCACGATGGTGTTAGAAACCATTTGAACTGTTATGTACTCAACTCACAAGGCTTTTTGTACAATAATATCTTCATAATAT